>OY757192.1:1832096-2432096 GCA_963583895.1 Melanophora roralis | reverse complement strand
TGGAATTTTATTGTGGTCTGTTGGCCAGTAGGTTGGTTGTCCAGTTGAAATAACATAAATTCCCATTTCAGACACGGCATCATACAAGACACGACTTCTGGGACTAATTAGGCGGGAGCCCCAGTATGTGTGCTTAGCGTTATAGTCTCCAGCAGCTATAAAGCGGGGACCTAATGATTTGTAGAAACTGTTGTACTGATCCTTCGCTATGGAGAATCTGGGTGGACAGTAAACTGATGAAATAACAAGGTTATGAAAAAATTCATCAATGCAGACGTTCGTAGCTTGGATATAACATTCCGAGAGGCCACCCAAACATTGGTGTTTAATTCTTGATTTGATAAGAATAGCCGAGCCACCACATGATCTATCCCTAGGATCTTTTGAATCGTAAAAAGAATAACCACTAATTTTAAAAGTGCTTCTAGATGTCATATGAGTCTCAAAAATACACATAACATCGATTTTTTGGTTCATCAAGAAATATTCGAGCTCGTTTTTGTGTTGGCGGATGCCGTTTGCGTTCCAGAAACAAACCCTGAGGCAGTTCATGGTCTTTTAAGCATCGCCTGCAGAAAAGCAGACTGCATTTTTTGCATTTCTTGCATCATGTTGGCCATTTGCGCCATAATCTGCGTAAATTGTGTGACCATATTGTCAATTACGGCTTCCAGGCGGCTAAAATTAGGCCCGGTTGGTTCGCTAGTTGGCACTTCTTGTTGTGTTGTAGGCTGGGTAGACTTACGTGAATAAGGCTGGTTAGACTTTAATGCGGCGGCGTAAGAAACTTGATTTGTAGTTGGTTGTGCCAATGGAGGCATATTTGTAGTTGGTATATTTAAAGGCTGGGGAGGGGCAGGAACTATTTTCGGCTTAGTTGATCGCTTAACTGAATTAAAAACAGGACAACCTCTATAGTTGGCAGTGTGGTTTCCCCCGCAGTTGCTGCATTTCTTTATCCTAGCATCATCTTTTGGCTTGTCGCACTTGGTCGTATCGTGCAGATCCCCACACACAACACAAACAGTAGGCAACTTACAATAAGTTTTAGTGTGGCCATATTCCTGGCAGTTTAAGCACTGTACGGGCCCAGATCGCTTATGTGGCACTGCCACAGTGACTCGTCGGCGCATAATATATTTTAAATCGTAGATGGGGTGAGTTTCACTTTTTTTCAATTTGATATCCCCAGGCTCAAGCTCCACTCGGAATAATGGTTGGGGGTGTTTTTCCCTGTTTCTCATATTCGATACCGTCCTAACCATAAACCCTTTGTTTAGCAAACTGGTCTTGATCTCTTCTGGGTCAACGTTAGAATCAATGCCTTTAATAACTACCTGAAGGCCTTTTGCGGTCTTGAGTTGGTAGGTATAGAAGTTTTTTCTGAGTTTTTCGAGCTCCGAAACCGTGGCGCGGTAGGCGTTTTCATGGTTCACTTGAATTTTTGTCTCAAATATGTTACCGCGTTTAACGCTTGAAACATAAAAGTTATTTTCCCCAATCAAACCAACTAAAAACTTGACGAGATCATTTGAGTTTTTTTCCCTCAAATAAATGGGAGGTGGCTTAAAGGACTTTTTTTCACTAACAGGGGCCTCATTATTCTCTTGCAAAATTGCAAAACGATTTTGCGATGAGGTTGGCCTTTCATCGTCTTTTAAAATTTTTGCAGGTTGAGATGCTTCTGCCGATTTAGGGCTCCTTCCCCTTTTAAGAACTGTTACGTACCTGTCCATCCCTACCTGGATCTTAGGAGCACACGCAGAAATTGGACCCGTAGCGCCTTTAGCAGCTGTTGGTGCGACACCAGAACTTGATAAAGAAGACCGCGATGAAGATGGCACCTCGGTATTTTTTTTATAATTTTTAAACAGAGATTGGGCTAAATTTGTCCCTTGTTCAGTACGTTTATTCAAATTAGGCACACTTGCACTTAAATTATTTGTATTTGTTTTCGGTTTTGCACTTAAATAGTTTCTATTATATTCAGGGTCTCTAATGTTTTCATTGCTAACGCTTGCTGAGCTTAACACAATGTAAGCATTTCGGCTATTAGGCCCACTGTCACAGCGATTACTGTTACTCATTAACCGTTTGGTTTTTTTGTTTTTTATTTTCGATTCTCACTTATGTCTTGTAGGTATGTATATTAACAATTTTTTTTGTAACTTATTACAAATATCACCTATTACAAATATACACTCGCGTAGACAGGTCCGTACTCTACGAGATTAATAGAGCAACTGACATATAGATGTAAAAGATTTTTTCTTGTAAAGGAGGTGCCACGTCTATTATTTTCTTCACGCCCATACAAAGCTCAATTATGTATATTGGTACTATAAACATCCGTACGAAGTTTGGAGACTTCAGATATCACAGTTGTTGAGATATATAAAAAAAACTATTTTTGTTGTATGGGAGGTACCACGCCCATTTATTTCTTTCGACCCATACAAATCACAATTAAGCACATTAGCACTATAAGCATCCGTACGAAGTTTTGAGACCTCCGCTATTACAGTTATTAAGATATATACAAAAAACTATTTTCGTTGTATGGGAGGTGCCACACCTATTTATTTTTTCCCACCTATACAAAGCTCAATTATGCATATTAGCACTATAAACATCCGAACGAAGTTTGGAGACTTAAGCTATTATAGTTATTAAGATATACACAAAAGCTATTTTTGTTATATGGGAGGTGCCACACCTATTTATTTATTCCCGCTTATACAAAGCTTAAAATTGCATATTAGCACTCTAAACATCCGTACGAAGTTTGGAGACTTCAGCTATTACAGTTATTGAGATATATACAAAAAACTATTTTCGTTGTATGGAAGGTGCCACGCTTATTTATTTTTTCCCGCCTATACAAAGCTCAATTATGCATATTAGCACTATAAACATCCGTACGAAGCTTGGAGACTTCAGATATTACAGTTATTGAGATATATACAAAAAACTATTTTCGTTGTATGGGAGATGCCACGTCTTTTTATTTTTTCCCGCCCATACAAAACTAAACTATGCATATTAGTACTATAAACATCCGTACGAAGTTTGGAGACTTAAACTAGTACAGTTATTGAGATATATACAAAAAACTATTTTCGTTGTATGGAAGGTGCAACTCCTATTTAATTTTTTCCGCCCATACAAAACTCAATTATGCATATTAGTACTATAAACATCCGTACGAAGTTTGGAGACTTCAGCTATTACAGTTGTTGAGATATATACAAAAAACTATTTTTCTTGTATGGGAGGTGCCACGGCCAGTTAATTCTTTCCGCCCATACAAAGCTCAATTATGCATATTAGTACCATAAACATCCCTACCAAGTTTGGAGAGAGACTTCAGCTATTACAGTTGTTGAGATATATACAAAAAAGTATTTTCGTTGTATGGGAGGTGACACGCCTATTTATTGTTTCCCGCCCATACAAAACTCAATTATGCATATTAGTTCTATAAACATCCGTACGAAGTTTGGAGACTTTAGCTATTACAGTTATTGAGATATATAAAAAAAGCTAATTTTGTTGTATGGGAGGTGCCACACCTATTTATTTATTCCCGCCCATACAAAGCTTAAAATTGCATATTAGCACTTTAAACATCCGTACGAAGTTTGGAGACTTTAGCTATTACAGTTATTTAGATATATACAAAAAACTATTTTCGTTGTATGGGTGGTGTCACGCCTATTTATTTTTTCCCGTCCATACAAAACTCAATTATGCATATTAGCACTATAAACATCCGTACGAAGTTTGGAGACTTTAGCTATTACAGTTATTGAGATATATACAAAAAACTATTTTCGTTGTATGGGAGGTGCCACGCCTATTTATTTCTTCCCGCCCATTCAAAGCTCAATTATGCATATTAGCACTATAAGCATCTGTACGAAGTTTGGAGACCTAAGCTATTACAATTTTTGAAATATATACAAAAAACTATTTTTGTTGTATGGGAGGTGCCACACCTATTTATTTCTTCCCGCCCATACAAAGCTCAATTATGCATATTAGCACTATAAACATCCGTACGAAATTTTGAGACTTCAGCTATTACAGTTATTGAGATATATACAAAAAACTATTTTCGTTGTATGGGAGGTGCCACGCCTATTTATTTCTTCCCGCCCATACAAAGCTCAATTATGTATATTAGTACTATAAACATCCGTACGAAGTTTGGAGACTTCAGCTATTACATTTGTTGAGATATATATAAAAAACTATTTTCGTTGTATGGGAGGTGCCACGCCTATTTATTTCTTCCCGCTTATACAAAGCTCGATTATGCATATTAGCACTATAAACATCCGTACGAAGTTTTTAGACTTTAGCTATTACAGTTATTGAGATATATACAAAAAACTATTTTCATTGTATGGGAGGTGCCACGCCTATTTATTTCTTCCCGCCCATACAAAGCTCAATTATGCATATTAGCACTATAAACATCCGTACAAAGTTCTGAGACTTCAGCTATTACAGTTATTGAGATATATACAAAAAACTATTTTTGTTGTATGGGAGGTGCCACGCCCATTTATTTGTTTCCGCCCATACACAACTCAATTATGCACATCAATAAATAATTTAGCTGTACCAAATTTGGAGACTTCAGCTATAATAGGTATTGAACTTTGTGAAAAAAACTGTTCCATTTGTATGGGAGGTGCCACGCCCAGTCAGAATTTCCAAAAACAAATTAGCCTAAAACGCATTCTCAGATATCGGGTATGTCTTTTTTTCAAGTTTCATTAAAATTCGTACAGCCGTTCTTGAGTTATAAGCGGTGTCACTAACAAAAAAAAATTGTTCTTTTATATATAAGAGATAGATACAGGGATCACATTTCAAATATTTTTCAAAAGAAGTTCAAATTTCTCTTATATTGTTATATCCAAATTTTATTATGCTTTTGTGCAAATTTTTGTACCTCACCAAAGAAAAAGGTCTGAGACCCACCTCCAATTATACCGATCGACACAGAATCACTTCCTGAGCCGATTAAAACCTGTCAGTCCATCCGTCCGGCTAGGGGTTAATGTATTCTTGTAAACAAAGTAGAGACCGCATTTTTGCAGATATTTCGATGAAATTTGCAACAGATAATTTTTTTTGGCATAAGAAAAAAGCATGTTGTTTGCGGTGATGATCAGTTAATTTTTTGACAGAGCTCCCATACAAATGTCCTCCCGGATTAAGCGTTTTGGACTATAACTGGCTAGAATATGGCCTTATCTTCACATAATTTTGCACGTTTGTCTATCTTTATGCCATCCATTTTAGTACCGATAATAAACATTATCGGTCTATTTTTGAGCTTCATAAAAATCGCAACAATAAAAGAACCAGTTTGAAAACTTACATTTTTGTGGGCGCTGCAATCCTCCATTTCGGTCCTTTAGAACTTCGGAATTAAAGGCCTTCTATATGTGTGCCAATTTTAAAAAATCAGTGCAATAAAAGTACCAGCATAAAAGTTTAACTTTTATGGGCGTGGAACCGCCCACTTTTTTACCTTCAAAATTTTAACTTTAAAAGCCGTTTACGTGCGAACTAATTTCCAAAAATCGGTCTCGAAGAGCAATTGAAATTATGTTTCTATCATAATTGATTTTAAAGTTACAAAAAGTACTAAAACATAATTTTAACCCTTTCTTCCCCTTAGGGTCTATAAAATTAAAATAGTATCTTAAAACGTACTCATATTTTTTAGGCCTGTTACACTTAACTTGACTAATGTTCCTATCGTTATTGGTTTAAAAGTTACAAAAAACGAATAAAAAAATCAAAATACATTTGGGCCCTTGGGCCCAAAATGAAAAAAAAAGTACGAAAAAATAATCATATTTTTGTAAGACCTATCGAACGCAATTTGAAAAATTTTTCTATCTTTATTGGTTTAAAAGTAACAAAAAGTACCAAAAAGTACCAAAATATAATTTTAACCCCTTTTTTCGGCCTTTCGGACCATAATTTAAAAAAAAACTCCAGATACCTGTCTGTTTATTTCCTAAGGAAAACGCTAAACTTTTTAAATTTTGTTTCTATCTTATATACATCAAGAGATAGTAGGTTACCGATTTTTCCTTTTTTGTCCCCTTTTTATCCCTTTTCGGGCCCAATGTTTAAAAGCTCATGTGCATTTAAACAAACATGTAAAGCTTAACACGTGTTGTAAATTTCAGGTATTTAGCTCTACGCGTTTGAGCAGTATGGCTCTGGGTAATTTTGTTACTTGACCTTCCCACACAAATGGGCGTAGTGTGGGCGTGGCAGCAATAATTTCCAAAAAAAAGTATCCTATTGTTCCTTTCAGACTTGAAGTAACACTCTGTAAAAATTTCACTAAAATCGATCCACTGGTGTGGCCAGCTATAAAATACAAACATACATACATACATAGATACACCCCTTCTTTATATAAGTTAACAACAATTTTATTTAATTTTATTTACCTTCATTTACTTCCTGGTTTTAACAATTCTGTGGAATTTAATAAATATTGTTCTACTTATCAAACATTGTAAACACAAAAGTAAAGCAAACCGCTGACGCTATGTCTGCTGTTATGTTGCAATTGCTTTACTTTCGTGGAATTCTTTATTAAATTAAAATGTAAAAAAATAATAAATGAATATTACTGATGTAGGCAAATTAATATTATAAAAAAAGAAATTATTATAATAAAGTTTTTCAGTTGTAATCATGAACTCACCAAATTTAAAAGTGTTTTAAATTAACTGGCGCCCGAGCAAAAGTCCGAAAAGTTTTCAAAAAAAAATATCCTTGTAAAGGATTACAAAGAAAACATTGGAAATAGTTTAAATAGTTAATAATTTAAATTAGTTAAATATCCTTAAAGTGAATTAAAGTGAAACATTAAAATACTTTAACTTCAAAAAAAAAAAAATAATAAAATATCCTTGTAAAGGATTATAAAGGAAACATTGGAAATAGTTTAAATAAGTTAATAGTTTAAATTATTACTTTTACTTCAAAAATTAAATATCCTTGTAAAGGATTAAAATAAAGGAAAACGTATAAAAAAAAATTTAAATAAAGTGTCCTTGCAAAGCTATGAAATAAATAAATAACTCTAAAGAACAATCTGAATAAAAGGATTAAATAAAATATCGCGAATAACTATAAAAATTAAAATCTTCTAGTAAAGGATTAAAATATAAAAAAGTAGACAGTAGACTTTATATTCAAAACACAATCAATTTATAAATGAATAAAAAAATTATATAAAAAAAAGAGCACAAACATAAACTAAATAACGTTTCAAGTGCTTTATGAACAGAATAGCTAAAAACTAAAACAATCAACAACAACAACAACAACTAACTAAGGGCAAAAATCACATCGAAGAAGACAACCCAATTAACAATAACAACAACAACAACTGAGGGTAAAACTCACATCGAAGAAGACAACCCAATCAAAAACAGCAAAACCATCTAGAAGAAAACCAGAAATAAAAATATGCAACTAATTTATCTTTAACCTCTTCTACAAATAGCGAGAACCGAAATACAAATTCTCGACTACACCAATTCCGAGGTTGTGACGTTTCAGACAGGACAGGCACTAATACAGAATGGAACATTTAATCTAATACACGTAATAGACATTGGGATTTACGAACGGGAACTTAGACTTATAAGTGAGCACATCAATTACAAAATGAAGAAATCCAATCCCCTCATGCCACTTCTTCAGCATGAAATGACAGAACTGCGCAACATGATAAATCGAATTAAACCTTTTAGCAGAACCAAAAGATCCATCAACGAAATAGGTACTGTATGGAAGTGGATTGCAGGCTCACCAGACCGAACAGATCTTGAAATACTGACAGACAAGATAAACGACAACTTACGACAGACCAACAACCAAATTGTAATAAACAGACTATTTGAACGAAAACTAAATGAACTGACAAACTTGACAAACGACATAACTAAGAACATTCAAACATACGACACAGATGAGACGGCAGCTATTAAATTTAAATTTGAACTGCAAATACTTAAGGAGGAAATAAAAAATATTGAACAAGCATTGTTATGGTCAAAAGGTGGAATCATAAATCCTTTTCTGTTCTCTCACAATGAAATGGATATCTTGAATGAATTGATTGTAGAACAAAATTTTCCTTACAATAATTTAGAACAGTGTTTAAAATTTGCTAACGTTAAAGTTGCCTCAAATAATTCAGTTTTGTTATACGTTATTAAATTGCCTATAGTTAATAAACCTCATTGTAAAACTATGTTAATAAAACCAATAAAAACAGGAAATTTTATTATAAAATTAGAATATGAAACCATAATGAATTGTAAAAATAAAATATTTAGTGTAAAAAAACCATGTAAAAGTTATGACGAGCTGACTTTGTGCCAAAGAGGAAGCATTGAAGAAATAACTAACACAAGTTGCATACCAAACCTCCTTAAAAGCAACCCATCCACTTGTAAAAAAACTAATAATTTAGACATTCCTTCCGTGGAGACTATCCAAGATGGTCTTCTTTTATTAAATCAGTATAATGGCTCAATATCAGCAAACGGTAAATCCGTTGAGATGTATGGAACTTTCGTAGTACAATATCAAAACGCTACCATAACCATTGGTAATGTAACATTTTCTCACTACGAAAAAGAGACATATAAACCACTACCGGCTATTCTAAGCTCATTAAATTCCACTCATTATTTTGAGGAATATCTGTCTCTTCAACTTGTAAAAGAATTACATCTAAATAACACTAAAACAATCCAATTAATTAAGCAAAAAATAGTATAAACCTATGGGAAAGTTCAGCAGCCCTAATAATATGTGCAGTAATTTTAATCACCATAATTCTCAAATGTGCCGCAAAAACAAGGCACGTACTTAAATTAACCCAAACTAGCATTCCACAAATCTCGTCCGAAATCAAAGAAACGGAAATATTGGAATGTGTTGCTTTAGAAAATTGTCAATCAATTTCTTCTACAAACGTGGACGTTTGCATTTAAAGAGGGAAGAGTTAACAACAATTTTATTTAATTTTATTTACCTTCATTTACTTCCTGTTTTTAACAATTCTGTGGAATTTAATAAATATTGTTCTACTTATCAAACATTGTAAACACAAAAGTAAAGCAAACCGCTGACGCTATGTCTGCTGTTATGTTGCAATTGCTTTACTTTCGTGGAATTCTTTATTAAATTAAAATGTAAAAAAATAATAAATGAATATTACTGATGTAGACAAATTAATATTATAAAAAAAGAAATTATTAAAATAAAGTTTTTCAGTTGTAATCATGAACTCACCAAATTTAAAAGTGTTTTAAATTAACTTATAATAGACTAGCTAAGCCCCGGTGTGCTTCGCTACCCCAATCATAGTAAATTTATTAAAATATGTAAACAAAAGAATTTATATATTTTTTAATTTATTGGTTGCCCCACATAAGTTGCAATAAATAATAAGTCAGCCCTACTATTTACTTAGCACATTAAAATTGGAAATTTACCAGGCTTACAGTTTTGGAGATATTCAGAAAGCAAAAATTATTTAACGCAAAACTTTTTAAATTTTGTTTCTATCTTATATACATCAAAAGATAGTAGGCTACAGGTTTTTCCTTTTTTGTTCCCTTTTTATCCCTTTACGGGCCCAATTTCTAAAACTTCGTATGTATTTAAACAAACATGTATTTAGCTCTACGCGTTTGATCAGTATGGCTTTGGATAATTTGGTTAGGCAATTCATAACCAGACCTTCCCACACAAATGGGCGTAGTGTGGGCGCGGCAGCAAAGATTTTCAAAAAAAACTTGTCAATTGTTTCTTCCAGACTTTAAGTAACTCGCTGTAAAAATTTCAAAAAAATCGATCCACTGGACAGCTATATATTACAAACATACATACATATGTACATACATACATACATACATACATACATACATACATACATACATACATACATACATACATACATACATACATACATACATACATACATACATACATACACACATACATACATACATACATACATGCGTACATACATACATACATACATACATACATACATACATACATACATACATACATACATACATACATACATACATACATACATACATACATACATACATACATACATACATACATACATACATACATACACACATACATACATACATACATACATACATGCGTACATACATACATACATACATACATACATACATACATACATACATACATACATACATACATACATACATACACACATACATACATACATACATACATACATGCGTACATACATACATACATACATACATACATACATACATACATACATACATACATACATACATACATACATACATACAACCTTTCTTTATATAATACTAGCTAAGCCCCGGTGTGCTTCGCTACCCCAATCATAGTAAAATTATTCAAATATGTTAACACAAAAGAATTTATATTTTTTTAAATTTATTGGTTGCCCCACATAAGTTGCAATAAATAATAAGTCAGCCCTACTATTTACTTAGCTCATAAAAATTGAAAATTTACCAGGCTTACAGTTTTGGATATTCAGAAAGTTTTAATAAGCAAAAATTATTTATAAACTTCTATATATAATCTTAGCCCCTTACTTCCAGACTTTAAGTAACTCGCTGTAAAAATTTCAAAAAAATCGATCCACTGGTGTGGACAGCTATAAATTACAAACATACATACATATGTACATATGTACATACATACATACATACATACATACATACAACATACATACATATACATACATAGTAGGGCTGACTTATTATTTATTGCAACTTATGTGGGGCAACCAATAAATTAAAAAATATATACATACATACATACATGCGTACATACATACATACATACATACATACATACATACATACATACATACATACATACATACATACATACATACATACATACATACATACATACATACATACATACATACATACATACATACATACATACATACATACAACCTTTATTTATATAATATAGATACAGGGATCACATATCAAATATTTTTCAAAAGAAGTTCAAACTTCTCTTATATTGTTAAATTCAAATTTTATTATGCTTTTGTGCAAATTTTCGTGCCTCACCAAAGAAAAAGGTCTGAGACCCACCTCCAATTATACCGATCGACACAGAATAACTTCCTGAGTCGATTAAAACCTGTCAGTCCATCCGTCCGGCTGGGAGTTAGGCTGAATTCCAAAACGCAGTTTGCTTTGCATTACAAATTTTCAACTTCTTCCCTTATACACTCCCTACAATTTTGACAACGTTTTTTGCTTCCACGGCATTAATATAGCTGCAAACACTCATTTGAAAGTAAAAGATATTATCAAAAGCCTCATCTTTGCTTTCAGGAAAAACTTGAAATTTTGTGATGCAAAGCAAACCGCGTTTTGGAATTCAGCGTTAATATATGTATTCTTGTAAACAAAGTAGAGACCGCATTTTTGCAGATATTTCGATGAAATTTGGAACAGATAAGTTTTTTGGCATAAGAAAAAAGCATGTTGTTTGTGGTGATGATCAGTTAATTTTTCCTCCCGGATTAACCGTTTTGGGCTATAACTGGCTCAAATATGGCCTTATCTTCACATTATTTTGCACGTTTGTCTATCTTTATGCCACAAATTTTTGTACCGAAAATAAACATTATCGGTCTATTTTTGAGCTTCATAAAAATCGCAAAAATAGAAGAACCAGTATGAAAACTTACATTTTTGTGGGCGCTGCAATCCTCAATTTTTGTCCTTTAAAATTTCGGAATTAGAGGCCTTCTATATGTGTGCCAATTTTAAAAAATCAGTGCAATAAAAGTACCAGCATAATAAGTTTAACTTTTATGGGCGTGGCACCGCCCACTTTTTTACCTTTAAAATTTTAACTTTAAAAGCCGCTTATGTGCGAACTAATTTCCAAAAATCGGTCTGGAAGAAGAATTTAAATTATGTTTCTATCTTAATTGATTTTAAAGTTACAAAAAGTACTAAAACATAATTTTAACCCTTTCTTGCCCTTAGGATTTAATAATTAAAAAAGTATCTAAAAACGTACTCATATTTTTTAGGCCTGTCACACTTAATTTGAATAATGTTCCTATCTTTATTAGTTTAAAGTTACAAAAAACGCATAAAAAAATCAAAATATATTTTTAACCCTTTTTTCACCATTTGGGCCCAAAATTTAAAAAAAGTACGATAAACGTAATCATATTTTTGTAAAACCTATCGAACGCAATTTGAAAAATTTTTCTATCTTTATTGGTTTAAAAGTAACAAAAAAGTACCAAAAAGTACTAAAATATAATTTTAACCCCTTTTTTCGCCCTTTCGGACCAAAATTTAAAAAAAAACTCCAGATACCTGTCTGTTTATTTCTTAAGGAAAACGCTAAACTTTTTAAATTTTGTTTCTATCTTATATACATCAAAAGATAGTAGGTCACAGATTTTTCTCTTTTTGTCCCCTTTTTATCCCTTTACGGGCCCAATGTTTAAAAATTCATGTGCATTTAAACAAACATGTAAAGCTTAACACGTGTTATAAATTTCATGTATTTAGCTCTACGCGTTTGATCAATATGGCCTTGGGTAATTTTGTTAGGCCATTAATAACCTAACCTTCCCACACAAATGGGCGTATTGTGGGCGTGGCAGCAATAGTTTTTAAAAAAAAAGTAGCCTATTGTTCCTTTTAGACTTAAGATAACTCCCTGTAAAAATTTCACAAAAATCGATCCACTGGTGTGGCCA
Source organism: Melanophora roralis (assembly GCA_963583895.1). Lineage (NCBI taxonomy): Eukaryota > Metazoa > Arthropoda > Insecta > Diptera > Rhinophoridae > Melanophora > Melanophora roralis. Next base: position 2,419,237 of record OY757192.1, on the reverse strand, counting down.
GCTATAAAATACAAACATACATACATACACACACACCCCTTCTTTATGTAATAGATAGATACAGGGATCACATTTCAAATATTTTTCAAATGAAGTTCAAACTTCTCTTATATTGTTATATCCAAATTTTATTATGCTTTTATGCAAATTTTTGTACCTCACCAAAGAAAAAGGTGTGAGACCCACCTCCAGTTACACCGATCGACACAGAATCACTTCCTGAGTCGATTAATACCTGTCAGTCCATCCGTCCGGCTAGGAGTTAGGCTGAGTTCCAAAACGCAGTTTGCTTTGCATCACGAAATTTCAAGTTTTTCCTGAAAGCAAAGATGATGTTTTTGATAATATCTTCTACTTCCACATGAGTGCTTACAGCTATATTAATGTCCTGGAAGCAAAAAACGTAGTCCAAATTGTAAAGAGTGAATAAGGGAAAAAGTTGAAAATTTTTAATGCAAGGCAAACTGCGTTTTGGAATTCAGTCTTAATGTATTCTTGTAAACAAAGTAGAGACCGCATTTTTGCAGATATTTCGATGAAATTTGGAACAGATATGTAAGTTTTTTAGCATAAGAAAAAAGCATGTTGTTTGTGGTGATGATCAGGTTGTTTTTCGACAGGGCTCCCATACAAATGTCCTCCCGGATTAAGCGTTTTGGGCTATAACTGGCTAGAATATGGCCTTATCTTCACATAATTTTGCACGTTTGTCTATCTTTATGCCACCCATTTTTGTACCGAAAACAAATACTATCGGTCTATTTTTGAGCTTCATAAAAGTCGCAACAATAGAAGAACCAGTTTGAAAACTTACATTTTTGTGGGTGCTGCAATCCTCCATTTTTGTACTTTAGAACTTCGAAATTAGAGGCCTTCTATATGTGTGCCAATTTTAAAAAATCAGTGCAATAAAAGTACCAGCATAAAAAGTTTACCTTTTATGGGCGTGGCACCGCCCACTTTTTTACCTTCAAAATTTTAACTTTAAAAGCCGTTTACGTGCGAACTAATTTCCAAAAATCGAATAAAAATATCCTTGTAAAGGATTACAAAGAAAACATTGGAAATAGTTTAAATAAGTTAATAGTTTAAATTAATACTTTTACTTCAAAAATTAAATATCCTTGTAAAGGATTAAAATAAAGGAAAACGTATAAAAAAAAAATTTAAATAAAGTGTCCTTGCAAAGCTATGAAATAAATAAATAACTCTAAAGAACAATCTGAATAAAAGGATTAAATAAAATATCGCGAATAACTATAAAAATTAAAATCTTCTAGTAAAGGATTAAAATATAAAAAAGTAGACAGTAGACTTTATATTCAAAACACAATCAATTTATAAATGAATAAAAAAATTATATAAAAAAAAGAGCACAAACATAAACTAAATAACGTTTCAAGTGCTTTATGAACAGAATAGCTAAAAACTAAAACAATCAACAACAACAACAACAACTAACTAAGGGCAAAAATCACATCGAAGAAGACAACCCAATTAACAATAACAACAACAACAACTGAGGGTAAAACTCACATCGAAGAAGACAACCCAATCAAAAACAGCAAAACCATCTAGAAGAAAACCAGAAATAAAAATATGCAACTAATACTAATTTATCTTTAACCTCTTCTACAAATAGCGAGAACCGAAATACAAATTCTCGACTACACCAATTCCGAGGTTGTGACGTTTCAGACAGGACAGGCACTAATACAGAATGGAACATTTAATCTAATACACGTAATAGACATTGGGATTTACGAACGGGAACTTAGACTTATAAGTGAGCACATCAATTACAAAATGAAGAAATCCAATCCCCTCATGCCACTTCTTCAGCATGAAATGACAGAACTGCGCAACATGATAAATCGAATTAAACCTTTTAGCAGAACCAAAAGATCAATCAACGAAATAGGTACTGTATGGAAGTGGATTGCAGGCTCACCAGACCGAACAGATCTTGAAATACTGACAGACAAGATAAACGACAACTTACGACAGACCAACAACCAAATTGTAATAAACAGACTATTTGAACGAAAACTAAATGAACTGACAAACTTGACAAACGACATAACTAAGAACATTCAAACATACGACACAGATGAGACGGCAGCTATTAAATTTAAATTTGAATTGAAAATACTTAAGCAGGAAATAAAAAATATTGAACAAGCATTGTTATGGTCAAAAGGTGGAATCATAAATCCTTTTCTGTTCTCTCACAATGAAATGGATATCTTGAATGAATTGATTGTAGAACAAAATTTTCCTTACAATAATTTAGAACAGTGTTTAAAATTTGCTAACGTTAAAGTTGCCTCAAATAATTCAGTTTTGTTATACGTTATTAAATTGCCTATAGTTAATAAACCTCATTGTAAAACTATGTTAATAAAACCAATAAAAACAGGAAATTTTATTATAAAATTAGAATATGAAACCATAATGAATTGTAAAAATAAAATATTTAGTGTAAAAAAACCATGTAAAAGTTATGACGAGCTGACTTTGTGCCAAAGAGGAAGCATTGAAGAAATAACTAACACAAGTTGCATACCAAACCTCCTTAAAAGCAACCCATCCACTTGTAAAAAAACTAATAATTTAGACATTCCTTCCGTGGAGACTATCCAAGATGGTCTTCTTTTATTAAATCAGTATAATGGTTCAATATCAGCAAACGGTAAATCCGTTGAGATGTATGGAACTTTCGTAGTACAATATCAAAACGCTACCATAACCATTGGTAATGTAACATTTTCTCACTACGAAAAAGAGACATATAAACCACTACCGGCTATTCTAAGCTCATTAAATTCCACTCATTATTTTGAGGAATATCTGTCTCTTCAACTTGTAAAAGAATTACATCTAAATAACACTAAAACAATCCAATTAATTAAGCAAAAAAATAGTATAAACCTATGGGAAAGTTCAGCAGCCCTAATAATATGTGCAGTAATTTTAATCACCATAATTCTCAAATGTGCCGCAAAAACAAGGCACGTACTTAAATTAACCCAAACTAGCATTCCACAAATCTCGTCCGAAATCAAAGAAACGGAAATATTGGAATGTGTTGCTTTAGAAAATTGTCAATCAATTTCTTCTACAAACGTGGACGTTTGCATTTAAAGAGGGAAGAGTTAACAACAATTTTATTTAATTTTATTTACCTTCATTTACTTCCTGTTTTTAACAATTCTGTGGAATTTAATAAATATTGTTCTACTTATAAAACATTGTAAACACAAAAGTAAAGCAAACCGCTGACGCTATGTCTGCTGTTATGTTGCAATTGCTTTACTTTCGTGGAATTCTTTATTAAATTAAAATGTAAAAAAATAATAAATGAATATTACTGATGTAGACAAATTAATATTATAAAAAAAGAAATTATTAAAATAAAGTTTTTCAGTTGTAATCATGAACTCACCAAATTTAAAAGTGTTTTAAATTAACTTATAATAGACTAGCTAAGCCCCGGTGTGCTTCGCTACCCCAATCATAGTAAATTTATTAAAATATGTAAACAAAAGAATTTATATATTTTTTAATTTATTGGTTGTCCCACATAAGTTGCAATAAATAATAAGTCAGCCCTACTATTTACTCATCATGAACTCACCAAATTTAAAAGTGTTTTAAATTAACTTATAATAGACTAGCTAAGCCCCGGTGTGCTTCGCTACCCCAATCATAGTAAATTTATTAAAATATGTAAACAAAAGAATTTATATATTTTTTAATTTATTGGTTGTCCCACATAAGTTGCAATAAATAATAAGTCAGCCCTACTATTTACTTAGCACATAAAAATTGGAAATTTACCAGGCTTACAGTTTTGGAGATATTCAGAAAGCAAAAATTATTTAACGCAAAACTTTTTAAATTTTGTTTCTATCTTATATACATCAAAAGATAGTAGGCTACAGGTTTTTCCTTTTTTGTTCCCTTTTTATCCCTTTACGGGCCCAATTTCTAAAACTTCGTATGTATTTAAACAAACATGTATTTAGCTCTACGCGTTTGATCAGTATGGCTTTGGATAATTTGGTTAGGCAATTCATAACCAGACCTTCCCACACAAATGGGCGTAGTGTGGGCGCGGCAGCAAAGATTTTCAAAAAAAACTTGTCAATTGTTTCTTCCAGACTTTAAGTAACTCGCTGTAAAAATTTCAAAAAAATCGATCCACTGGACAGCTATATATTACAAACATACATACATATGTACATACATACATACATACATACATACATACATACATACATACATACATACATACATACATACATACATACATACATACATACATACACACATACATACATACATACATACATACATGCGTACATACATACATACATACATACATACATACATACATACATACATACATACATACATACATACATACATACATACATACATACATACATACATACATACATACATACATACATACATACATACATACATACATACATACATACATACATACATACATACATACATACAACCTTTCTTTATATAATACTAGCTAAGCCCCGGTGTGCTTCGCTACCCCAATCATAGTAAAATTATTCAAATATGTTAACACAAAAGAATTTATATTTTTTTAAATTTATTGGTTGCCCCACATAAGTTGCAATAAATAATAAGTCAGCCCTACTATTTACTTAGCTCATAAAAATTGAAAATTTACCAGGCTTACAGTTTTGGATATTCAGAAAGTTTTAATAAGCAAAAATTATTTATAAACTTCTATATATAATCTTAGCCCCTTACTTCCAGACTTTAAGTAACTCGCTGTAAAAATTTCAAAAAAATCGATCCACTGGTGTGGACAGCTATAAATTACTAACATATATACATATGTACATATGTACATACATACATACATACATACATACATACATACATACATACATACATACATACATACATACATACATACATACATACATACATACATACATACATACAACCTTTATTTATATAATACTAGCTAAGCCCCGGTGTGCTTCGCTACCCCAATCATAGTAAAATTATTCAAATATGTTAACACAAAAGAATTTATATTTTTTTAAATTTATTGGTTGCCCCACATAAGTTGCAATAAATAATAAGTCAGCCCTACTATTTACTTAGCTCATAAAAATTGGAAATTTGCCAGGCTTACAGTTTTGGATATTCAGAAAGTTTTAATAAGCAAAAATTATTTATAAACTTCTATATATAATCTTAGCCCCTTACTTCCAGACTTTAAGTAACTCGCTGTAAAAATTTCAAAAAAATCGATCCACTGGTGTGGACAGCTATAAATTACAAACATACATACATACATACATACATACATACATACATACATACATACATACATACATACATACATACATACATACATACATACATACATACATACATACATACATACATACATACATACATACATACATACATACATACATACATACAACCTTTATTTATATAATATAGATACAGGGATCACATATCAAATATTTTTCAAAAGAAGTTCAAACTTCTCTTATATTGTTAAATTCAAATTTTATTATGCTTTTGTGCAAATTTTCGTGCCTCACCAAAGAAAAAGGTCTGAGACCCACCTCCAATTATACCGATCGACACAGAATAACTTCCTGAGTCGATTAAAACCTGTCAGTCCATCCGTCCGGCTGGGAGTTAGGCTGAATTCCAAAACGCAGTTTGCTTTGCATTACAAATTTTCAACTTCTTCCCTTATACACTCCCTACAATTTTGACAACGTTTTTTGCTTCCACGGCATTAATATAGCTGCAAACACTCATTTGAAAGTAAAAGATATTATCAAAAGCCTCATCTTTGCTTTCAGGAAAAACTTGAAATTTTGTGATGCAAAGCAAACCGCGTTTTGGAATTCAGCGTTAATATATGTATTCTTGTAAACAAAGTAGAGACCGCATTTTTGCAGATATTTCGATGAAATTTGGAACAGATAAGTTTTTTGGCATAAGAAAAAAGCATGTTGTTTGTGGTGATGATCAGTTAATTTTTCCTCCCGGATTAACCGTTTTGGGCTATAACTGGCTCAAATATGGCCTTATCTTCACATAATTTTGCACGTTTGTCTATCTTTATGCCACCAATTTTTGTACCGAAAATAAACATTATCGGTCTATTTTTGAGCTTCATAAAAATCGCAAAAATAGAAGAACCAGTATGAAAACTTACATTTTTGTGGGCGCTGCAATCCTCAATTTTTGTCCTTTAAAATTTCGGAATTAGAGGCCTTCTATATGTGTGCCAATTTTAAAAAATCAGTGCAATAAAAGTACCAGCATAATAAGTTTAACTTTTATGGGCGTGGCACCGCCCACTTTCTTACCTTTAAAATTTTAACTTTAAAAGCCGCTTATGTGCGAACTAATTTCCAAAAATCGGTCTGGAAGAAGAATTTAAATTATGTTTCTATCTTAATTGATTTTAAAGTTACAAAAAGTACTAAAACATAATTTTAACCCTTTCTTGCCCTTAGGATTTAATAATTAAAAAAGTATATAAAAACGTACTCATATTTTTTAGGCCTGTCACACTTAATTTGAATAATGTTCCTATCTTTATTAGTTTAAAGTTACAAAAAACGCATAAAAAAATCAAAATATATTTTTAACCCTTTTTTCACCATTTGGGCCCAAAATTTAAAAAAAGTACGATAAACGTAATCATATTTTTGTAAAACCTATCGAACGCAATTTGAAAAATTTTTCTATCTTTATTGGTTTAAAAGTAACAAAAAAGTACCAAAAAGTACTAAAATATAATTTTAACCCCTTTTTCGCCCTTTCGGACCAAAATTTAAAAAAAAACTCCAGATACCTGTCTGTTTATTTCTTAAGGAAAACGCTAAACTTTTTAAATTTTGTTTCTATCTTATATACATCAAAAGATAGTAGGTTACAGATTTTTCCCTTTTTGTCCCCTTTTTATCCCTTTACGGGCCCAATGTTTAAAAATTCATGTGCATTTAAACAAACATGTAAAGCTTAACACGTGTTATAAATTTCATGTATTTAGCTCTACGCGTTTGATCAATATGGCCTTGGGTAATTTTGTTAGGCCATTAATAACCTAACCTTCCCACACAAATGGGCGTATTGTAGGCGTGGCAGCAATAGTTTTTAAAAAAAAAGTAGCCTATTGTTCCTTTTAGACTTAAGATAACTCCCTGTAAAAATTTCACAAAAATCGATCCACTGGTGTGGCCAGCTATAAAATACAAACATACATACATACACACACACCCCTTCTTTATGTAATAGATAGATACAGGGATCACATTTCAAATATTTTTCAAATGAAGTTCAAACTTCTCTTATATTGTTATATCCAAATTTTATTATGCTTTTGTGCAAATTTTTGTACCTCACCAAAGAAAAAGGTGTGAGACCCACCTCCAGTTACACCGATCGACACAGAATCACTTCCTGAGTCGATTAATACCTGTCAGTCCATCCGTCCGGCTAGGAGTTAGGCTGAGTTCCAAAACGCAGTTTGCTTTGCATCACGAAATTTCAAGTTTTTCCTGAAAGCAAAGATGATGTTTTTGATAATATCTTCTACTTCCACATGAGTGCTTACAGCTATATTAATGTCCTGGAAGCAAAAAACGTAGTCCAAATTGTAAAGAGTGAATAAGGGAAAAAGTTGAAAATTTTTAATGCAAGGCAAACTGCGTTTTGGAATTCAGTCTTAATGTATTCTTGTAAACAAAGTAGAGACCGCATTTTTGCAGATATTTCGATGAAATTTGGAACAGATATGTAAGTTTTTTAGCATAAGAAAAAAGCATGTTGTTTGTGGTGATGATCAGGTTGTTTTTCGACAGGGCTCCCATACAAATGTCCTCCCGGATTAAGCGTTTTGGGCTATAACTGGCTAGAATATGGCCTTATCTTCACATAATTTTGCACGTTTGTCTATCTTTATGTCACCCATTTTTGTACCGAAAACAAATATTATCGGTCTATTTTTGAGCTTCATACAAGTCGCAACAATAGAAGAACCAGTTTGAAAACTTACATTTTTGTGGGTGCTGCAATCCTCCATTTTTGTACTTTAGAACTTCGAAATTAGAGGCCTTCTATATGTGTGCCAATTTTAAAAAATCAGTGCAATAAAAGTACCAGCATAAAAAGTTTACCTTTTATGGGCGTGGCACCGCCCACTTTTTTACCTTCAAAATTTTAACTTTAAAAGCCGTTTACGTGCGAACTAATTTCCAAAAATCGGTATCGAAGAGGAATTGAAATTATGTTTCTATCATAATTTATTTTAAAGTTACAAAAAGTACTTAAACATAATTTTAACCCTTTTATGTAGATTTTTTTTTAAATCAAATTTCATTTAATTTTTGCTTTAAACAATATGATGTTTTAACCAATAACCCTTAAGAACATATTAAACTTATTTTTTTTAGCATTTTAATACAAAGTGGACTTTAATTTACATCAAAAACTCCATACTTTTATGGCACTCGAAAGCATAATAGCTAGTGACTGATTTCGACATTTACGTTCGCATATTTAGCTTGCGTTCGACTTAGGTAAAACCAATTTTGTATGAAATGCTTTCGTTTTCGTTCGACTTGTCTTTCGAGTGAACGTTCGCTTATAGTATACTTAGGTAAACCGAAATCAGTTTTCTTTCGCTTAGAATGCGAACGAAAGTATTCTTTCGACATCGGTAAACATGCTATAAAGCTAAACCTTCCAGCTAATATTTTCAACCTATTAGAAAATAACATAACCGGTCGACAATTTATGATCAAAGAGGGAAACCAAATAAGTTCTTCTCAACCGATAGGGGCTGGTGTACCTCAAGGGAGTATACTAGGTCCAGTTCTGTACTTGCTTTACACAGCAGATATGCCAACCAATAGTTTTACACACACGTCGACATTTGCTGATGATACTGCTTTCCTTAGTACTCATAAATACCCTAAAGATGCTTCGAACCAACTGCAGCAACACGTAACCCAAGTTGAAAAATGGGCAAAGTTTTGGGGAATAAAAATTAATTAACAAAAATGTATCCACGTAACTTTTACTTTACGCAAAGAAACGTGTTCCCCAATCACTGTTAACAACCATATGGTGCCTCAACGAACCGAGACAAAATATCTTGGTATTCACCTTAAAGCTGCTCAAATCCACTGGCTAATTGGTAGAAACTCTGTGCTACGTCTGAATTGTAAACTTCTACTCTACAACTCGATTTTAAAACCAATTTGGTGCTACGGTATACAATTATGGGGCACTGCTTGCTCCTCTAACATAGAAATAATACAATGTCGTCAAAACAAAATTCTGAGAATGATAACTGGAGCTCCTTGGCATATTAAAAACAGCAACATCCCGAAGGATCTAGAAGTTCCACTAGTAAAAAGCGAAATCCTAAACTATGTGGACAAGTATTTAAATAAGCCGGAAGCACATCCAAATCCGCTCGCTCGAAGCATCATGCAACATAGTAGGCACACCCGCCTAAAAAGAAGGGATACTATTGTTCTTAGATGAAACCTTTGAAATTAGTTAATTTTATTGTGAGAACTTAAATTTTAGTCTGGTACTGACCGGACTAGTATTAATTACTTAGTTTTAAGATTTGAATACTTATTGTTAGTTCGCTTAAGCGAAGATTCAATAATAAATTATATGAAAAAAAATGTTTATATAGTACTAGCTAAGCCCCGGTGTGCTTCGCTTCCCCATCATAGTAAAATAACCAAAATATGTAAATAAAAACATTTATTTATTTTTTTAATTTACTGGTTGCACCACCTTATTTGAAACAAATTATAAGTCAGCCCTACTATTTAATTAACATATCAAAATTTGGAATTTACCAGGTTTATAATTTTGGTAATATTCAGAAAGCTTTAGTAAGCGAAAATTATTTTACAAACTAGTAAAAAGTGCCAAAATATAATTTTAGCCCTTAGGTGCCTCTTTTCGCAAAATTGAAAGAATGTACCTAAAACATATCAATATATTTTGGTAATCTGACGAATGCAATTTAAATAATGTTTCTATCTCAATTGGTTTTAAGGTAACAAAAAGTACCAAAACAAAATTTTAACCCTTTTTTCGCCCTTTTGGACAAAAATTAAAAAAAAACTCCAGATATTTGTCTGTTTATTTTTTAAGGAAAACGCAAAACTTTTTAAATTATGTTTCGATCTACTGGTGTGGCCAGCTATAAAATACAAACATACATACATTCATACAACCCTTATTTATATAATAGATTTTATATTTGTTAAAACTTTTGTGGTCAAAAGAGTTTTGCCTAATGATTATGTGTTAATATTAATTTTTTTGCGTATTTGCTCTGTTTTCAGCGTCAACATACTTTGTTTGGTAGTGTTTGGTCTTCATTACGTCGACATGGTAACACACTGCGACAAAAGCCCTTAATAAATGGCAATATATGTGGAGCGGCAAGTGATGTCCAAATACGATCCGATGTTTCAAATCTTGAATCAGATTTAATTTATGATTCAGTGCACTGTAGCCTAGCTGATGGCATTAACAACTTAACCAAAAACTTATTGCAGACAAGAGGGAATCAAAAGTTGGCAATGGCCATCACTGGTGGAAATAATTTGGACGAAAGTATAAATGATATGAAAGCTAATGAAGAATTGCGTTCTTATAGTGAGGCAATTTCTATGCGACCTCTAATGATGAAAAGTAACCAAAGTGGTAGCGGCACTATAGCTGGGTTCAGTCCACAATTGACATTTAAGTCAAATGAGTAAGTTTAATAAATGAACATACATACATACATATGTACATACACACACACACATACATACATACATTCATACACACATACATACATACGTACATACATGCATACATACATACATACATACATACATACATACATACATACATACATACATACATACATACATACATACATACATACATAGATACATACATACATACATACATACATACAAACATACATACATACATACATATATATATACATACATACATACATATGTACATACACACACACACACACATACATACATACATTCATACACGCATACATACATACGTACATACATGCATACATACATACATACATACATACATACATACATACATACATACATACATACATACATACATACATACATACATACATACATACATACATACATACATACATACATACATACATACATACATACATACATACATACATACATACATACATACATACATACATACATACATACATACATATGTACCTACATACATATGTATGTACCTACATGACGATACATACCAACGTCCAAGTATAAAAGACACTTTTTTGGTATTTGGTAGTGCACAATATCAATTAACCTCATTTTATAAAACAATCAAGGTCGTTGTGGTTCCTTTAAAAATCGGCAAAATTTAAAAAAAAAAAAAATAATCGCAATCTACTGGTATACGGTAGCAACTTTTGCGCTCCCAAGCTAATTAATATCAAAAAAAATTTTTTTCGCTCCACCCTAGTGCACATCGATAATAAATGCATGTTTAACAGAGTTTGCCAGTTTTCATTTGATACTTATTTTGTATTGAGTTTGTGTGTTTGTTCAAAAAAACTGAGGCAATTGCAGTACTTTGCCTATATCTAGGCCCGTGGTGAACCGATCTTGGCCATTATAAATAGCGACCATCTCAGGAATATTTCTAATAGTTTGACACCAAAGCCTGGTCCGTAGTGCTTAAATTGACTTCGTAATTATGATTTCAACAGACGTACAGAGTGGCAGACGAACAGACAGGTATGGCTTTATCGACTTCCCTATCTACAAGGATCCAGAAATTATATACTTTATGGGGTTGCAAATGGATAATAAAGAAACTACCAGCGGAATAACAAACTGATATATACCCTTATCACCATTTGAATGATATATAAAATACTTTAAAGTGTCTTCTGCAGAAAAAATTAATGATTGCCGTGTGACTATTACAAAGAGATAAAAATAAATAAATAAAAAAAATACTTTAAAATTATGCATGTTACATAGAGGGTCAAAAAGTTACAAGAAATGCAACAAATGTAACCAAGCTGCAACGCGGATTGGGGGTCAAATTACGAATGAGGGCGCCAATCACGTTATTGAGCTTAAGTGGAAACATGCTGCAAGAATATCGAAGATACATATCACTCATTTGCTAAAACAATGTCATAATTCATAAAAAGAAGAACAGAAGGCTATTTAATGCACTAGAAATTAACCCGCTTCTTCCTAAGCGAAGTTTAAGATATTAATTAAGCAAAGTAATAACTGCGAAAAAGAGAAATTAATTTGTATAACTTTCCATATTATCTTAATCCAGAATCTAAAGTTTTTTTTTTAATTTTGTTGTTATTACTTAAGGCTCAAGTTTGATCCCTACTAAGTTTTAGTATTTGCATTTGAAGAAAATTTGTCATTTCATTATTATCCATTTGCAACTGCATAAAGTGTATATGATCTGGATCCTTATAGATATGAAAGTCGACTTATGCCCTAAACACAACTGGGACAAACGACGAATTTTTCGTTGCGAATATTCGTGTTAGAAAATAAAACACACTTGTGCATATGAAAATGCACACAAACAATGCGTAGACTAAAATTCGTTATGCGTAACAAACTCTTCGATAGGTTTATTTCTATTTCTTACGCCGACGAACGACGAATAATTTTGTACAGAGTGACCAAATTTTTTACAATTTTTTTTTCATTTTGTTGCTAAATATGCTAGATATATACATATATGTGAATCAAAACTGAACGGTCGAGTTTTTTGTGCATCTCTCGTTTTAAATAAAATTTTAAAAGTATTTGAACCATTACAAGATAAAATCATAAATATAAGTGACGAAATAGTTTCTTGTCATATTAGTTTAAATAAAATAAACAATTTTGACTTTTAATATAATCAATAAAGAAATCAATAAGAAAGTAACATTACAAAATTTTACCTACAACAAAAACAAACCGAAGTTAAGCAAACAAAAAACTAAAAAAAAACAAAAACAAAACAATAATGCTTTAAAATTAACTTTGCCACTGCTATGATAATTTATTTAATTTATAATTACGAATAATATATTTGTAAATTTAAAACAGAACTGATTAAATCTTTATTTAAATCTTAGTTCAAATATATACATAAATATTTCTTTTTATATTCACCAATTTTGATTACAAGCACAACATATAAAAGAAAACCGTAGCAAAAGAACAAAACAAAAGTTTAACCTACAACAAAAACCAACCAAATTTAACAAACAACAAAGAAGCTAAGAAAACATAAAATCAACAACAACACATTTAAACTAAACTTTATAATCTGAACAAAATTAACTACTTACTACACATTAAAAATTTTTTGAACAAATCTGATTAAGCCTTAAATTTAATATATACATATTAACAAAAGTACAACACAAAACTTAATCTAAAACTATAAACAAACAAATATCTAAGAACACAAAAACCAAGGCAACAACAAACGTTTTAAATTTGACTTGCTTCCAAGCTGACCCTATTATAAACACAAGCAACTCATTTCTCTTAAATTAAAGTAAAACAACAATCATGAGCTCTCGTAGAACTAAGAGAATTGATGACGAAAATGATTTGTTGAAAAACAACACAACTGCAATATGTGATCTTTTTTTTTCGACATCAAATGATCCAACAATTCGTTCGCGTTTCTGGAACTGGTTGGATAATAAATTTTCAAAGCAAAATGAATACATCCAAGAGCAATCTGAAAAAATAACAAAAATTATTGCAGACAATAAGAGTTGCCTAATGGCTGAAATTGAAAAAAAGTTTAGTGATTTGCAAAACGAGTTAGTAAACGAGGTAAAGAAAGAAATTAAACAACTAAATGATAGGGTTACTAAATTAGAGACGGCCAGCAATGATATTGTAAAGTTAAAAGATGATGTGTATAAATTAAATTTAAAAGTTCTTGAACACGATAACTTGGTTTTACGAAAATGAAGACCTAGCTGAAATATTTGGAAATATTTGTGGTGCGTTAAACACTAGAGTGCGTGCTCATAAAGCTATATTTCGTGTCAAGCACTTTAAGCATACTCGTGATGTGAAAGACCCTCCAATAGTAATAAAAATGAACTCTCCATACGAGAGAAATTTGTTTCTTAAAAACGTTGCTGCTTACCGTCGTCAACACAAATCACCTTAACGTTTATGCAATGCAGGTTTTGACAGCAATGTACCCTTTTTTATTAATGAAAATCTTACTCCATATAACCATGGTATTTTTAAATCAGCGCTAAATCTTAAAAAAGATAATTGTTTAAAAACTGTATTTACACAACGTGGAATTGTGCATGTAAAAATACATGAAAATGATGACCCTGTTTAAATTCTTTTTCCGGATCAATTGCAGCAGTTATTTCGAGCTTGAGATTAATTTTACTTATAAATTCTCTTACCTTTTACTATTTTTATTTAATGTCTTATTTTTAAACTCACATATATTTTTATATTATAACAATTTTTTATTTCAATTTAAAACTAAAATTTTTGTTAAAGTTACTGCTTATTGCGTTGCTATCAGGGATTTTGATTACTTGTTTTCTTATGATCACAAATAGTGGTTATACTGTGTGGGGAAATACCAGAGACACAACAATGAACATGGTAAGGATCCTGACTAATTATAAGAAAGGATTAACGCTCATCCATAAATGCCCAAAGTTTAAACAACAAAATTGATGAATTTAGATATGTCCAAAGTTTAAACAACAAAATTGATGAATTTAGATATGTTTTTGAAAATTCCAATATTGATATTGTATGCGTTTCCGAAACCTGGCTCTCATCTGGCACTCCTGACAGTTTAATTTGCCTTAGTGGTTATAAAGTTTTTAGAGAAAATCGAAACGGTAAGGCTGGCGGGGTTGCTATCTTTATAAAAAATTGTATATCTTGCAAAGTTTGTTTAAAATCTTCTAATAATTCGTCATTTACCAATAAAAGTGTGGAATTTATTTTTATAGAGATTATCTCTGGCGTTAAGAAGATGTTGGTAGGGTGCGTGTACAGACCGAATAAAAGAATATCCTTTTCAAATTTTTTCTGTGCGAAGGAAAAACTTGCCCCTGCTTATAATGATATTATTATATCAGGTGATTTCAATTCAAACTTACTTTTGGAATCAAGTTTATCGGATAATATGTTATCTTTTGGTCTTACTCCTACCAACAAAGTTTATCCAACTCATCATACAGCAACGAACAGAACCCTGCTTGACATTATTTTCGTTGCGAGCCCAGCAAACGTAATGCTGTATGACCAAGTGTCAGCACCGTGTTTCTCAAAACATGATTTAATTTTTTTAACGTATAACTTTAAAACTCCTATGTTGGAACATACAGTCTATTATCGCGACTTCAATAACTTGAACTACGATGAGCTTCGTGAAAGCTTTTCTCGTATTGAATGGTCTCAAATGTACTACATGCCCTCAGTTGATGAGCAAGTGGTATTTTTTGAAAATAATATTCAATGTCTTTTTGAAAAAACAGTTCCACTTAAGTCTAAAAAGACATCTGGTAAGGATAAGCCTTGGTTTTCTGCCGATATAAAACTTTTAATAGCTAAAAGAGACTGCGCTTATTCAAGGTGGAAGCGATTTAGAACCTCAGGACTGAAAACTGAATTTAGAAATGCAAGAAAAAATGTTAATACTGCCATCAGAACTGCGAAAACTGAATATTTCTCTAGATGCTTTGGTTCTGCATTGGGCTCTGGTCAAACTTGGAAATACATACGCGAGATTGGGGTTGGTAGATCAAAGGAATCGAGCAATTCTCAAGTCGATGTCGAAGAGCTCAATAAAACCTTCACTAATTTACCATTAATGCCAGGAGACGACACTTTTTACAACTTTCCAAGCACAAATCCCAATGACTGCGAAACTAGTCGTAGTGTGTTTCAATTCGCGTGTGTAAGTCAACCTGAGGTCTGTCTGAGCTTTAATTTAATTAAGTCGAATGCAGTGGGCCCTGATAATATACACCCCAAATTTTTAAGGATATTGTTGCCAGAACTATTGCCTTATATAACATATTTGTTTAACACTGTTATAATGACTAGCACTTTTCCGTTAAAATGGAAATATGCGAAAATATTGCCAATACCGAAAAATGATTCTGAGTTTAGGCCTATTGCCATACTGTGCTTTCTATCAAAGGTTCTTGAGAAAATTCTACATAACCAAATGACGCTCTATATTGAAAACAATAATTTAATGACCGATAAGCAATCAGGGTTCCGCCAAAATCATAGCTGCGTTTCTGCTTTAATGGATGTAACTGAGAACATTCGACGTGAATTAGATCCAGGTAGAATAAATTTTTTGATTCTTCTTGATCATTCCAAAGCCTTTGACACAGTTGATCACAGCACACTTTGCATGAAACTACGGCATTTCTTTAACTTCTCTTTAACGTCCACAAGGTTCTTATCTTCATACCTCTCTAGTCGTAGACAATTTGTATATTCCAACAATCTCCAATCATCGGTATTGGATTTATCTAGGGGAGTGCCTCAAGGGTCAATCCTTGGACCACTCCTTTTTTCTATTTATATAAATGACTTGCCAAAACAACTTTTGTACTGCAAAATTCGAATGTATGCGGATGATGTGCAGTTGTATGTGAGTAGTCCAGTAATTTCTGTTTCTGAAAATCTTTCGAAGCTCAATGAAGACCTTAATAGAATTTATTGCTGGGCAACTGCAAATGGACTTTGTTTGAACCCTCTAAAATCAAAATGTATCGTAATACGAAAGAAGACAACAAATTTTATGGGTAATGTTAATGTTTTAATAAATGGGGAAAAAATCACTGTTGTTGATGCTGCCAAGAATCTTGGATTGATTTTTAATAACAGTCTTACGTGGAGCGATCACGTTAACACACTTGTGGGCCAGACTTATACAAAGCTTAGGTGTCTTTGGTCGTCACAGCAATATACCCCTCCCAATATAAGACAACTGTTAGCAAAATCTTACCTTATTCCTGGCCTTATATATGGTTGTGAGCTTTTTGCAAATTGTGACGCATATAGTAAAAGAAAGCTAAACGTTTTATACAACAATATCGTTAGATATGTATACGGTTTAAAAAGATATGATCATGTTTCTCAGTTTACTTCGAAATTATATGGCGTCTCGTTCGACAATCTTTTAAATATACGTGCTCTAATCTTTTTGCATAAAATCATTTACTCTGAAATGTCACAATACCTTTCTAATAAACTTAGGTTTGCCAGATCAGCTAGGGGGAAAAAGATTATAATTCCTTTACACCGTCTGCTTGTTTCTGAATGGCAGTTTTTCATACATGCGGTGCGTCTCTGGAATATTCTTCCACAAACACAACAACTTAATAGCAACGCAATTAGCTTTAAGCACTTTTTATTTAACTATTTTTCATAAAGAGCATCCATTTATGTTATGTTATGTTGTTTAAGTTATATATGTATTATATGTTAACTGTTAATTTTATCTAAATATTTATGTGTGTTTATCTATGTTTGCCGTTCCAATTTAACTTATGTATTATTTCTATACTATCCTGTACTTTAAATATAATATTAATTATTGTTGTACGGGATTTGAACATATAAATAAATAAATAAATAAATAAATAAAATAAATAAATAATGGTGTTTTTTACTTTAAGAATTATTTCAATTTTTTATTTGTTGCATGTAATACAATTAATGTATTTTTAATGTTGTATTTAAATTTTCAAATAGTTTTCTTTAATTAAAATTGTTTTCAATTAGTGCTTCTTTTTTTGCAAGTATGGTCACTTTATCAGCTGCTACATGTAAATAATAACTAAATAAATTGTTAGCAAATAAAAGTTTCAATACAAATTTATGAAATTTTTTTAAAATAATGGATATCAGTGAAATTAATAATAATTAATAATAACCTTGCATCGAGAGATTACAAAAATGTGCAGAGAAAAGATGAAATTTGGAAAGGAATTGGTAGTTTATTGAATTTACCCGGTAAGTACAAATTGAAGTTACTTTGAAGCATTTGTAAATTTTGTTTAGTTAAAATGTACATAAACTGAAATTTTTTTAGGTGATGCATGCAAAAAACGTTGGCGAGGACTTCGTGACACTTATAAACGACGCAAACGAGCTGCTCAGCTTGCCTCCGGTAGTGGTGCACCAAGTCCGGCAAAAAAATGGAAATATATGGAGTCGATGAAGTTTTTGGATAGATATAAAGATTCGCTACCGTATGTCAATACTTGTTCCATTTCTCTTTTTTATGTCGATGCAGATACAAAATATTTTTTGTTACAGAACTATAGGAAACGTTGTAGAGGATCAAATTGATTTTGATTTTCTATTCGATTGCTCGTCATCTACAGCTTTGACAGATAACGTGAGCACACTAATCACAGATGAAAGCAATGACGTGAATGAAACTCGTCCAAAAAAATACACTAGAAAACAATCAGATGCGGAAGTAACATCCGTTTTTAAAGAAGTGATGAAAGAGTGTGCAGATACTGTAAAAGAACTCGCAGCTGTAACAAATTCTAACAATGAAGACCGTGATTCAACATCAATATTATTTAAAAGTTTGGCTATAAAAATTTCTGAAGCTCATTTACCGCAGGCGGTTGTAAGAAGAATAGAAAGTAAACTCATGACCTTGGTGTATGACGAGTTATCTCAAAACTGTATCACATCGGAAATGTGAACCTAAGTTTATTTTGAATTGTAGATCTAAGAACTGCCTAACAATTATTTATGTTCGCGTACCTAATGCAACAATCGTACCTGTTGTGTGTTCCGAGTTGAATTACATTTTTTGGAACTGACATTTTTACATCCTTATTACATTGAATGTTCTTATTTTCAAACTCATTTTTTTAATGAATTTTTTTCGTATTAAGTAAGCAATTCGTGTATCATTTTTAATTTTTATTTTTAATGAATAAATAGATAATTATATTGAATTTATAATACAAATTGTTAATGATTTTAATTATTTAATAAGTGTTCTGCCAACTCATCTCTCAACGCAAAAACATCAGCCGATGAACGGTTCGCGTGAGAAATACGAGAAGATAACATGTGTTCAGATGAATCTCTCCACGTTCCTGGGATAAAAATTCCATTTTCTTCATGGTCGACCATATTTTCTTCAAAGTATCCACTGCTTTTATCTAGCAATAAATAATTATGAAGAATTACCGTAGCTAACATTATTTTGTCAACGTTTTTGGGTGAGGCGTGAATAGTTGTATGTAGAATTCTCCATCTGTTTGCTAAAATACCGAAAGAGTTTTCAATGTTTACACGAGCAGCAGATAATTTTTTGTTGAAATTTTGTTTCACAACTGGCAAATTTCGTCCAGGATACGGACGCATTAGGTTACGTTTTAAGGGGAAAGCGTTATCTCCCACAAAGAAATAAGGGAAGGGTTTATCTGTGCCTAATTACAACATACCAAAATTCAATTATATATAAATACAAACGTAAAATGATTAAATATGTCTTCTTACCTGGGAGATTATCATCTGGAGGAAGCTGTATGTTATTTTTTAAAATCATTCTGCCAAATGCAGAATGATGCTCCAATATCAATAAAAACAAAATTATAATCGGCATCACATACCGCCATTAAGACAATACTAAACGTCTTTTTGTAGTTGTAAAAAAGTGAGCCACAAACTACGTGTGCTTTTTCTCAGTTTGGCGCTAACACTAAAAATTTGGCGTTTTGATGCATTGTAAAGCACCAAAAATAGTGCCTAAGGCACTAAGTTGGCATCGCTGCTAATGATAGGGTTAGAACTTCCTGAAGTGAAGATACGCGAGCTAGTTGGGATCCGCACGGGTCATGAGCAGGCCGTAACATTATTAAGTGTTCATATTGTAGACTGGATCCAGCAACATTAACAAAAAACTAAACATGTTAAAAGTTCAAAAAAGTACCAGAAATCAAAAAGGTACTTTTTGTCCACTTTGCTGACTTCTGAACTTAACCTGGGACAACAGCCCTTAATTTTATATTTATAGTCATAAACTCAAAAAATGCGAAAAAAGAACCAAAAATGTACTTGTTGACCATTTGCTTACGATAACCTCAATTAAATATTTCAAGAAAATGCAAAAAAAGTTCGACATTTGTAAAAAAATATCCTTTTGTTCACATTGCTGGCTTTCGACCTCCATCTGCGTCAAATTTCGTTTATTTTATTTTTGCAAGCTCATAATCCCAAAAAATTATTAAAAATATACTAAATGATATATTACGGTACAATAAGCAAACTAACTCATCTTTACATAAATTTTTTTTTAAATAAAAATTTTTTAAAACGTATATGCTCTTTTTTAGGAATCGTAGTCATGGATTTTCAATAAACCCTGATAACAATGGTATGTACAACACTCAAATTTGAGCTTAATGCTTGCTAAAAGTATATAAAAAAAGAATTTTTTGAAAAGTAATTTCTTTAATTATTTTGCACGTCTGTTAAAACTTATTAGTTTTTAATTTACATTTTAAATATAATATTAAATATTATTGGGTAAATTTTTGTGTTACAGCTTAGCATTATATTTGCTTGCAATTAGCAATCCCTTTTAGAATATACGAATACAATTTATTCGAAACCTTAACTTAACTTGTTTTAATTGCATTCGATACTTTCGGATAAGTATGACTACCTTTTTGGCACTTTCTTGAAATTTTACGTACTTTACGTACCTTAGTATCAAGGTTTTATTTAAACAAGTAGAAATTAGAGTTGTTCTTAAACTTTAAGCAACAATTACTATTTTTAAAAATCTTTTTTTTAATTTTGGTAAGGGCTTATAGATTATATATTAAAATGTTTTATTTTTGTTCTTTTTTCCTGTCAATTATGCAAGAGGGTTTTTTGTTTTATAGGGTGCATTTTGTTGTTAATGTGAACAAAGATAGATGGATAGGCTACATTTTCACTTTTTTCAATCAGTTGTGGTACATCACACACAAATAAAGGAGATTTGTGACATACCTCGGGGGGAACTATAATAGCATTCTGCTCTCGTTTGATTTACTGTAATTTATTTTTTTTTTATTTTAGTCAAATATCTTAGAAATGTCTAGGATTTATAATGTACGATTTCCGTTGAAAAGTCTATGTTGTTTATAATCCCCACGTGCCTGTTTTAGTTTGTGAGTTCGCTCTTTTTCTTTTCTATTTACTAACTTTGTGTTTAAATATTTATCTCACTGTTAACAATAAGGACCTAAGCTTTTTTTTAAAAACAAAATGACGCTGTGGTGCGATGATAGCGCGCTTAATGCAAACTAAGATGTTTTATTAAAAAAAACAAGTAAGAGCGCTATATTCGTCTGTGCAAAATTTTATATATACTTTACATTGATCTTTTAAGTACACAGCTGCATGATCTAGCCGAATGATTTCATACTTCAAATGAGCCGGTTTTTTTTAAAGTGGCATAAGTCACTTTTTTTAAAGTCGAAATATTTAAAGATATGAAACGATACAAATTTTTTAGCCAATTTGTTTTTTATTTTCTATTTTTATAAATAAATTTTAATGTAATTGGGCACGAACATTTTTTTAACACATAATAATAACCATACCACTCCATTTAATGAGAATCGGATAAATTTTGTAACAGTCTTAGAATTTTGCGAAAAAGGATATATGAGAGGACCTAGAGTCCTTGCGTCAATCCCAATAAAAATTATCACACAAGTTACTAGCACGGGATGTAAATGATCTACGGACTATTGCAAGTTTCTGTGCAGTTATGTAGTCAAAATTGAAAATTGCGTCCTTTCTATATATGGGCAGTAGGCGAGTCCTTTGCCCGATTTCTCAAAAAATTTAATTTTTCTTAATTTAGGTATTTTTAACTAGTGTACCGAATTTTAAAACTCTGGGACCACTCCTTCTATTTTCGTCCAATCACTATATGGGATCAAAGCACTGTGCGACATCGGGAGGCTTCAGAAAGCTTATTGCAACTATAACGCGGACAGCCGGACATGAAAAAACAAAGTACATATGTACATACATATGTATGTAATAATAAAAACAACAAAAACAGAATCAGTCATGGTGATATTATTGAGCCACACCCAGAACGAAAATTGTATTCACTTTAGGTGGTGGTAAAGCTTCACCTTGAATTAAGTTATACTTTTAGATTGCAAGTATAAGTATTCATATAACATAAATTTTTGAGCAATGCGTTTTAAACAACATCTCTCATGGATTGGCAATGGCTGAGCGAGTAGAAGCAAGGGTGATCGATATTAGGCAGCTCGACCGTCGATATCTGGCCAGGACTTTTGCCGTTTTTTATTATTCACATTCATTTGAAATGAAAAAATTAAATTTTCGATAATAGACAGGTATAAGCCAGTAACTATCTCTGTTTATTTCTCTAAAATTTGTGCCTAAAAACCTCTAAAACTTACCCGAAATTGTTCCTAAAGGAGTGGAATGTAAGACTGACTCTCATTAAATTTTCCTCGCAAAAATTTTTATGGAACATACTTACATCCTATCCCCGTCCCTAACAGGGTTGCCATACAATTTTTTTTTCTCTATATTTTTATTATTGAATCTTCGCTAATGCGAACTAACACTAAGTAATGAAATCTTAAAACTATGTCATTGATATTAGTCCAGTCAGTACCAGACCAAAATTTAAGTTCTCATAATAAGGTAAATTAATTTAAATAGTTTCATTTAAGTGCAATAGTATCCCTTCTTTTCAAACGAGAGTGCCCAATATGTTGCAAGATGTTCTGAGCGATCGGATTTGGATGAGTTTCCAGCTTATTTAAATACTTGTCCATATAGTTCAGGATTTCGCATTTAACTAGTGGAAGTTGTAGATCCTTGTGTATGTTGCTGTTTTTAATATACCAAGGAGCACCAGTTATCATTCTTCGGATTTTGTTTTGACGGCGTTGAATTTTTTATATGTTGGATGCGGAAGCAGTGCCCCATAATTGTATACCGTAGCACCAAATTTGTTTCAAAATCGATTGGTATAGTAGAAGTTTGCAATCAAGACGAAGCACAGAGCTTCTGCCAATTAGCCAATGAATTTGTGTAGCTTTAAGTTTCATTTGCGTCAACTTCGCATCTATGTGGGACTTCTATGTAAGGCGACGGTCCAGGTAAGGATTGGAGAGCACGTTTCGTTGCGTTAAGTAAAAGTTACGTGAGTACATTTTTTCTCATTAACTTTTATTCCCCATAATTTTGCCAATTTCTCTACTTGGGTTACGTGTTGCTGCAATTGGCACGAAGCCTCTTTATGAAAAATGAAAAAAGTGGTATCATCAGCAAATGTAGGCGATTGCATAAAACTGTTGATTGGCATATCTGCCGTTCAAGGCAAGTACAAAATTGGGCCTAGTATACTCCCTCGAGGTACACCAGCCCCCATTGGTTGGGAACAAATTATTTGGTTTCCCTCTTTGATCATAAATTGTCGACCAGTTATGTAATTTTCTAATAGGTTGAAAACATTAGCTGCAAGGTTTAGCTTTAGTTTGTTAAACAGGCCCCTGCTATACTTTATCGAAAGCTTGAGAGACATAAATAACAAAGCGCGGAGCAGTACTTCTTTTCCTTAAAGGTTTTTCTTATAACCTGCACCAGTCTGTGGATTTGTTCGATTGTGCTATGTTGACTTCTAAAGCCAAATTGGTGATCTTGAATGCAGTTGTTTTTATTCAGGATCGGAATCAGCTTGTTTTTAAGCATTTTTTTCAAACAGTTTTGACAAAGTTGGTAATAAACTTATAGGCCTATTAGACTCCACTTTCGAAGGATCTTTACCAGGCTGTGGAATCATCTTTACTAAGGCAACTTTCCAAGTTGATGGGAAATGTTGAAGCCGTATTATGGCGTTAAAAGTAAAAAGAATTATTCTTTTTGCTGTTAAAAGTAGCTCTTAAAGCATTTTTTTGATTATTTTAGCAACGCCGGGAGCTTTCTTATCATCTAGGTTAGCAAAAGCTTCTACCACATCTAAATATTGGAAACGTTTTTCTATAGAACGTCTAGCAACAACAGGCGGTAACTCCCTCACGTCAGTGCATGTATTGGGAGTGAAAACGTTTTTAAATGGCCTGCGAGCAGATCGCATGTTTCTTCGTCATTTCTAGCCCAGGATCCTCTCAGATTGCGCAGTGGGGGTCTTGCGATTACGGGTCTTTTGAGACATCTGGCTGCTCGCCAAAGAGAACAATTTGTTTGAGGAGCCGCGTCTAGGCCTTCCAAATAATCCTTAAATGATGCAATTCTGTGTACCTCCAGTAACTTTTTTAATCGATTTGTACACTCTTTAAGCTTAGTTTAAAGTTGGGGTGATCTATGCTGTTGCCATTCTCTTCGCGCTCTCCTTTTTTCAGATAAAAGCTCTTCAACATCGAGAAAAAAAATTTGTCGTATTTGGCCTGACGGTATGTAGAAGAAGCATGTTCAACGGCTTCTTTAATGTTTTCATTTAGGATACTCAGGCATTCATAGATTTCTTTGGGGATTTTTAGTGGTATGTCATTTGAGCAGTGAGTGCTGATATATTTCTTTTATATTTTAACCAATTTACTCTTTTAGATAAGAAAAAATCCTTAGTTGCCATTTGGTGAGAACTGCAAATAGTGATATTTGTGGGTGAGTGGTCAGAAGATAAATCCAAAGAGGCTGGCGCCTCAATAAGCTCCGGGGATACACCTTTTGCTACGCCAAAATCTATTACGTCTGGAATTTTATTGCGGTCGGCTGGCCAATAGGTTGGTTGTCCAGTAGAAATAACAAAAAGTCCCTTTTGAGACACGGAATCATACAAGATACGTCCTCTGGGACTAATTAAGCGGGAGCCTCAGTAGGTGTGTTAAGCATTATAGTCTCCAGCAGCAATGAAGCGGAGACCTTAGGTGATGGAGAAAGGGGGTAAGTATAACTTAGGATTAAGTCTGGAGAGGAAAAACTAATGGTTGTGTGTGATACATTTCATTCCCCTAAGGGCGACTCCGGTGAAGTTGTACGGTTTTTTACCCTATTATTTTGAAATATTGAATGATTTAAGATATACTATGCGCCGAAAGGCTACAGTGGAGGTGCCACATAAGTGATCTGGGCCCGTACAGTGCTTGAACTGCCAAGAATATGGCCACACTAAAGCTTATTGTAAGTTGCCTTCTGTTTGTGTTGTGTGTGGGGACCTGCATGTTTCTACTAACCCAAAGATGATCCTAGGGTGAAGAATTGCAGCAATTGCGGTGGTAACCACACTGCCAACTATATAGGTTGCCCTGTTTATGACTTAATTAGACGCTCATCCAAGCCGAAAGTGGCTCCTGCCCCTCCCCAGTCATTAAATATGCAAACTACAAATATGCCCTCATCAGCACAGACAACTACAAGTAAAGTTTCTTATGTTAACGTATTAAAGTTTAACCATTCCAAAGCACGCAAGCCTGTCCATCCAACAACTCATCAAGAGGAGCCAACAAACGAACCAACTGGTTCAAATTTTAGCCGCCTAGAAGCCGTAATTTACAATATGGTTAAGCAATTTACGCAGATCATGGCACAAATGTCTGACACGATGCAAGAATTAAACACCAATGGTAAGGCGGCATCTCCGAATGCTATATCCAAGCAACAAACGTCTGCATTGATAAATTTTTCCCTAACATACTTATTTCGTCGGTTTATTTTCCACCCAGATTCTCCATAACGAAGGATCAGCACAACAGTTTTTACAAATCTTTAGGTCACCGCTGCATTGCTGCTGGAGACTATAACGCTTAACACATCTACTGAGGCTCCCGCTTAATTAGTCCCAGAGGTCGTATCTTGTATGATTCCGTGTCTTAAATGGGACTTTTTGTTATTTCTACTGGACAACCAGTTGTCCAACCGACCGCAACAAAATTCCAGAGGTAATAGTTTTTGGCGTAGCAAAAGGTATACCCTCGGAGCTTATTGAGGCGCAAGCCCCTTTGGAGTTATCTTCTGACCACTCACCCACAATTATCACTATTTGCAGTCCTTATCAAATTGCAACTAAGGATTGTTTCTTATCTAAAAGAGTAAATTGGTTGAAATATATCAGCACGCACTGCTCGGAAGAAATACCACTAAAAACTCCCCAAGAAATCGATGATTGCCTGAGTATCCTATGTGAAAACATTAAAGAAGCCGTTGAACATGCTTCTTCTACATACCGTCAGGCCAAATACGACAAAATTTTTCTTGTCGGTGTTGAAGAGCTTTTATCTGAAAAAAGGAGAGCGCGAAGAGAATGGCAACAGCATAGAGCACCCCAACCTAAAACTAAGCTTAAAGAGTGTACAAATCGATTAAGAAATTTACTGGAGGTACACAGAATTGCATCACTTAAGGATTATTTGGAAAGCCTAGACGCGGCTCCTCAAACAAATTATTATCTAAGGCGAGCAGCCAGTTGTCTTGAAAGACCCGTAATTGCAAAACCACCACTGCGCAATCTGAGAGGATCCTGGGCTAGAAATGATGGAAAAACATGTGATCTGCTTGCAAGCCATTCAAGAAACGTTTTCACTCCCAATACATGCACTGACGTGATGGAGTTACCGCCTGTAGTTGCTAGACGTTCTATAGAAATACGTTTCCGATATATAGATGTGGTAGAAGCTTTTGCTAACCTAGATGATAAAAAAGCTCCTGGCGTTGATAAAATAAGCAACAAAATGCGTTTAGAGCTACCTTTTATAGCAAAAAAAATAATTCTTTTTATTTTTAACGCCATAATACGGCTTGAACATTTCCCATCAACTTGAAAATTAGTTGCCTTAGTAAAGATGATTCCTCAGCCTGGTAAAGATCCTTCGAAGGTGGAGTCTTATAGGCCTATAAAACTATTACCAAC
This sequence comes from Melanophora roralis, assembly GCA_963583895.1. Lineage (NCBI taxonomy): Eukaryota > Metazoa > Arthropoda > Insecta > Diptera > Rhinophoridae > Melanophora > Melanophora roralis. The sequence goes on along the minus strand of OY757192.1, from coordinate 2,392,177 downwards.
TTTGTCAAAACTGTTTGAAAAGCTGCTTTAAACGATCTGACTCCGATCATGAATGAAAACAGCTGCATTCCAGAGCACCAGTTTGGCTTTAGAAGTCAACATAGCACAATCGAACAAACCCACAGACTGATACAGGTTATAATAAAAGCCTTTGAGGAAAAGAAGTACTGCTTCGCGCTTTTTATTTATGTCTCTCAAGCTTTCGATAAAGTATGGCACAGAGGCCTGTTTTACAAACTAGAGATAAACCTTACAGCTAATATTTTCAACCTATTAGAAAAGTACATAGCTGGTCGACAATTTATGATCAAAGAAGGAAACCAAATAAGTTGTTTCCAACCAATAGGGGCTGGTGTACCTCGAGGGAGTATACTAGGTTCAGTTTTGTACTTGCTTTGAAAGGCAGATATGCCAACCAACAGTTTTACGCACACGCCTACATTTGCTGATGATACCACTTTTTTCAGTATTCATAAAGAGGCTTCGTGTCAATTGCAGCAAAACGTAACCCAAGTAGAGAAATGGGCAAAATTATGGGGAATAAAAGTTAATGAGAAAAAAATGTACTCACGTCACTTTTACTTAACGCAAAGAAACGTGCTCTCTAATCCTTATTAACAACTATATGGTGCCTCAACGATTTGAGACGAAATACCTTGGAATTCATCTGGACCGTCGCCTTACATAGAAATCCCACATAGATGCGAAGTTGACGCAAATGAAGCTTAAAGCTACACAAATTCATTTGCTAATTGGCAGAAACTCTTTGCTTCGTCTTGATTGCAAACTTCTACTATACTAATCGATTTTGAAACAAATTTGGTGCTACGGTATACAATTATGGGGCACTGCTTCCGCATCCAACATATAAAAAATTCAACGCCGTCAAAACAAAATCCGAAGAATGATAACTGGTGCTCCTTGGTATATTAAAAACAGCAACATACACAAGTCTACAACTTCCACTAGTTAAATGCGAAATCCTGAACTATATGGACAAGTATTTAAATAAGCTGGAAACTCATCCAAATCCGATCGCTCAAAACTTCTTGCAACATAGTGCGCACTCTCTTCTGAAAAGAAGGGATACTGGACTAATATCAATTACATAGTTTAAAGATTTGAATACTTATTGTTAATTCGCATTAGCGAAGATTCAATAATGAAATATGGAGAAAAAAAATGTATGGCAACCCTGTTAGGGACGGAGATAGGGCGTAAGTATGTTCCACAAAAATTTTTGCGAGGAAAAATTAATAAGAGTCGGTCTTACATTGCACTCCTTTAGGAACTATTTCGGGTAAGTTTTAGAGGTTTTTAGGCACAAATTTTAGAGAAATAAACAGAGGAAGTAGAGGTAGCTTATATCTGTCTTTTATCGAAAATTTAATTTTTTTCATTTAAAATGAATGTGAATAATAAGAAACGGCAAAAGTCCCGGCCAGATATCGACCGGCTGTCCGCGTTATAGTTGCAATCAGCTTTCTGAAGCCCTCCCGATGTCGCACAGTGTTTTGATCCCATATAGTGATTGGACAAAAATAGAAGAAGTGGTCCCAGAGTGTTGAAATTTGGTACACTAGTATAAAATACTTAAATTAAGAAAAATTGAGTTTTTTGAGAAATCAAACAAAGGACACGCCTACTGCTCATATATGGAAAGGACGAAATTTTCAATTTTGACTACATAACTGCACAGAAAGTTGCAATAGTCCGTAGATCATTTACATCCCGTGCTAGTAACTTGTGTGATATTTTTATTAGGATTGACGCAAGGGCTCTAGGTCTTGTCATATATCCTTTTTCGCAAAAATGCTAAGACTGTTACAAAAGTTATCCGATATTCATTAAATGGGGTTTTATGGTTATTATTATGTGTTAAACAAATGCTAGTTCCAAATTACATTAAAATTTATTTATAAAAATAGAAAATAAAAAACAAATCGGCTAAAAATCTTCTTCATTATGATTTTGTCGACAACGTGAAAGTACAAAATTACAAACTTTCTAAATTAAAATTAGATTTAAAGTACGTATAAGTGCGTTTGTTAATAATAATTTTTATGATACCCTTCACATAAGTGATATGGGTATATACTTATAAGTTTGTCATTCGGTTTGTAATTTCTTTATTATCCATTTGGGACCCTATAGAGTATATATATTCTGGATCCTTAAAGATATGGAAGCCGATTTAGCTTTGTCCGTCCGTCTGTGTTATGGTTGAAATCAACTTTCTGAAGCCCCCCGATATCGCATAGACCCGTAAGTGGTATCAAACTGTCAGAAACTGCGAGAAAATCGGTGTTGAAATTTAGCAAAATTGCCTGATAAATGACTGAAATATAATTAAAAAACCAAGACTACCTCCTTTTTTCATCCTACAACAACAACAAAGAACATACCTATGTATGTAATAATAAAAAAACAACAAAAAAAGAAAAAAACAGAATCAGTCATGTTGATATTATTGAACCACAACCAAAATGAAATTTTTATTAGTATTAGTGTTCATACAGAGGAAAAAATGTATCACAGACCCCCATTAGTTTTTCCTCCCGAACCGTTCCTAGAGCATACTTACGCCCTATCTCCGCGCCCTAAGGGGGTTGCCATACAAAATTTACAAAAATTATGTAAAAGTGCCCACAACTTCTTCAAAGTTGGCCTTAGAGCAATAAAGTCTACTACTGACCCCCACTAGTTTCTTCTCCCAAACATATTCCTAGAACAAACTTACCCCCTTTCTTCGCGCCCTGTGGGGGTTGCCATACAAAATTTACAAAAATTATGTAAAAATGCCCACAACTCCTTTAGAGACGGCCTTAAAGCAATAAGGTATACCAGCGACCCCAATAAGTTTGCCTTTCCAAACATATTCCTAGAATATACTTACCCCCAATCTCCACGCCCTAAGGGGGTTGCCATACAAAATTTACAAAAATGGTATGAAAATGCCCACAACTTCTTCAGAGTTGGCCTTAGGGCAATAAAGTGTACAACCGACCCCCATTAATTTCTTCTCCCAAATATATTCCTAGAACATACTTGCCCCCTATCTCCACGCCCTAAGGGGGTTGCCATACAAAATTTACACAAATGATATGAAAATGCCCACAACTTCCTCAGAGTTGGCCTTAGAGCAATAAAGTATACGACCGACCCCAATTAGTTTATCCTCCCAAACATTTTTGTGGAGCATACCTACCCTCTATTTGCAGCCCCTAACATGGTTGCCCTACAAAATTTTAAAAATAATGAGTTGCCCCTAGAGGAATAAAATGTACCACTGACCCTTATTAGTTTCCCCTCCCAAACATATTCCTAAAATATACTTACCCCCTATCTCCCCCCTCTAAGGGGGTTGCCATACTAAATTTGAAAAAAATAGAAATAAAACCCCTACAACTTCCCCGTAGTCACCAGTGGAGCGTTAAAAAGTGACATCGACCTCTATTTAAAAATAAGAAAAATTTCATAAGTAAAAAAAATGGATAAAAATAAAAAAAAGTTTGGGATTTCGAAAAGCCAATGTGAAGGCTATATAAGATTCGGCACAGCCGAATATAGCGCTCTTACTTGTCTTTTTAATAATTTATATATATTTTTATTTACAATAAATCATCTTCAGTATTGAACTCTTCCCACAAAATATTGCCGCTCAATGAAACATTTGTTTCGTCGTCTTCAACTGGCTCACTAGCATTTTCTCTTAAGTATATATATATATATCAATTTCTGCAAATAATAAATTTTTGTTGGTCTTTGGATTCCTTTTTGAAGTCAAAAACGGATCTGAAGATAGTATTAAATAAGTCATTAAATCTTTATTAATGTATTTTCGTGACGTTTTCCTCGTATGGAACAGTCTTGCTTTTCTCACGATTTTGTGGTTGTCTTTCAATGCTTCTTCAGACAAGCACCCTAAAATTTATTTTCAGATACCACAATCGACGGAATAAATTTTTTTCTCAGTTTGTAACGCATACAGATACGGAAAACAATTTGGGTGTATTTCATTTATTGTGTTACGTAGCACACTATATTTTCATTCGGTCAAATCTAAATTCATATATAGCGCCAAAGCTTTTGTTGCTGGTAAGCATTTGAAACTCGACATTGGGCTTTGCAAAACAGAATGAGATTCCCGTTTTAAATTTTCCACTGCAAATTCTACTTCCTCAAGGGAACATTTTTGTACTAGCTTTGCCACTCTTCGGTGTCTAGTTTTGACTGTAGTGCTACCAAAATCTTTCGTCGGTCTACCACGTTTTCTACATGAAGTTTCTGTTGCATTTAAAGCCACTGTTGCATCACATTCCGGAGTTGGAAGCAGAAAATTTTCAAAAGCAAATTTCCTCGTGCTTGGTTGCTAAGAATTTAAATTAAATATATTTAATAATATCTTTATTTTAGAATAGCAATTAAAAATTATAAAACTTACATTATCAGCATCAAAAAAAAAATATTGTTTACCCACGAAGAATGTTTCTTTTTTATATGCATTAAGTTGCCGCTGCTTTCTTCCCAAAAATTTTTCATAAATAAACACTTTGTAATAACTTAATTTTGTCAGAATATGACTCGCATAATTTTTCTTTCAACATATATTTATATACCTCTGGTTCTTTTTCTTCAGAAGTTGCTTTTATTCAGCAATCAACTATATCTGAATTACACTGTGTGTAATTTTTTAAGTCATGGAAAAATAACCATATACGGACATCACTACGTGAAAGAAGACCAAAAAAGAAAAGACCCGTGTCTCCCAGTTTTGCCCAAAGTCATGCACTTTTTTTGTTATGGGCCCCCAAAGATTTGGGGCCTTGGTACCATTTTTACAAAAAGGGATAATTTTCTCAGGCTCATATCTTGCAAACCGTTCGGAATTTTAATTTACTCTTTGAGGCAAAGTTATAGCCCTTTTTATAAAGAACAAAAATTATGAACATAAAAAATTAAAAAAAAATAATTTTAAATCAAAACCGCAAAAAACTTTAAAAAATTCAAATTTTTTTTACCTTTTTCCCCCTGTTCAGGTCCATAGGTAGCAAACCGTTCAAAATTCAAGGAAACAGTCAACTACAAAAATTTACCTAACATCTCAATAAACAACTCTTTAGAACAAATAAACTTCCTAGGAATGATTCTTAACACCGTTTAGGTAGCGCTTAGGTAGCCGCAAAAGTTAAAAATTTCCCCCAAATGTATGTACATACATGTAGTTATGAAGCTATCTCTTCCTTACGTTTGATCAAATTGCCTTAATTACATATATTGTATCTGTCTTTCGCGTAATAGAGAACTCTAGTGCATATAAATATGTGTATATGCATGTGAGATAGCCGCGAAAAGTCTTGGAACTTAAACAGGTAGGCAAACATTAAAATTGCTGGAAACCTTAAACAACAAAATACATCATACACAAATCGCAATGATGATCGTTAACGGCCTTTAATTAAATTATGTACATACTTTTTATTTGCTTTGTTATTACTTTTTAATAATTATTGTTTATACCAACAATAAATTACCTACATATGTACCTACTACCAATTTTTTTAATAAGTGAGGACAATTCAAAATAAAATAGCAATTGGATAAATTTAAAAAGAAGAAATTATTGCACCCAAACTTATCAAGAAATCAACTACAAAAATTTACCTAAGATTTCAGTAAACAGCTCACGCGTTCACGCACCGATCGCACACGCATCAAGGAACGCAGATCACAATATATAAGCGACGCGACTCTCACATCGAGGCATTACACAGCGCGACGTCAACGAGATCTCAGCGGTGAAAGTTATAGAGAAAGTTCTACAGCATAATTCGCACACAACATTGGCAACTGACAATTTCAATATGCAGTGTAAAAATATTTATTTCTTTTGCTACATTTGCGGTCATCAAATCAGAAAAAATAATTCTACAAGATTTCAAAAGGAAAGAAATCTTTTAACTAGTGAATTTAAAAGAGCATATAAGTCATTTTTCGACGAAATAGATTTGATCAGTGAAAATTACACACTTTACGCAGTGTGTCGCCAATGTTATAATAATCTCATAGCATGGTTGAATGGAGGCAAACATAGTATGAAATATTGTAAGCCGGTAAACTGGATTAATCGCCCAGGTGATCATGATGCAACCAGTTCTTATGCATGCGTTAATTACCCAAATAGACGTGATGAGAAGAACAAAATTTATAAAGCAACTGTAACAGCCACACTACCAGTGCTTGCACCTGAAAATTTTGTATTCCCAAGGCCGCAAACTCCAGATTGTAGGACAAAATTTACAGAAATGACTATAGTAAGTGGTGTTACTAATCGAGATCGATTTGATACCGACTATGAGCCCCAACAGGGAAGAGATGGACCAAAACTAATAACTAATAAAAAATCAAATGGAAAAACGGTACAAGGGCAAAAAATTCGACGCATTGCTTGCAGAGGTAATATCAATTTTATTATTGCATGGTTTGCACTATTTTTGATTTCTTTTCCAATTCATTTCAGGTATGTTGGTGGAGTCACAAGATAACCTTTTATGATGTTAATAAGGTATGTTAAAAAGAAAAAGCTAATGATGGAAGACATTCTGGAAGCAACGTGCCTGTGGACACAGTAAGTTCTGAATCAGAGTCAGATTCGGACTACGATTTAGATCCTCAACTTAAGAGAGCGCGATATGCAAGTCCAGGGCCATCAACTTTATAAAAATAATACGAATATTTTTTTATTATTTTTTTGTAATAGACAGCACAGTATCTCAATGTTGAAGAAAATAAAAAACAAATGAAATTCAAAAATTTTCGTAAAATTTCTACCTAAGCGCTACCTAAACGGTGTTAAGAATCATTCCTAGGAAGTTTATATGTTCTAAAAAGTTGTTTATTGGGATGTTAGGTAAATTTTTGTAGTTGACTGTTTTCTTGAATTTTGAACGGTTTGCTACCTATGGACCTGAACAAGGGGAAAAAGGTAAAAAAAAATGAATTTTTTAAAGTATTTTGCGATTTTGATCTAAAATTATTTTTTTTTTTAATTTTTTATGTTCATAATTTTTGTTCTTTCTAAAAAGGACTACAACTTTGCCTCAAAGAGTAAATTAAAATTCCGAACGGTTTGCAAGATATGAGCCTGAGAAAATTATCACTTTTGGCAAAAATGACATCAAGGCCCCAAATCTTTGGGGACCCATAAAAAAAGTGCATGACTTTGGGCAAAACTGGGAGACATGGGTCTTTTCTTTTTTGGTCTTCTTTCACGTAGTGATGTCCGTATATGGTTATTTTTTTTCGTGTTGCACTGTGTTATATAAAATAAAAGACATCACTTTAAATTATTTGTTTTAAACAATTACTTGATGTTTTATTTAAATCTTTGTTTACACTCTGATTAGAGATATGCACGTTAATTAATTGAACCACGCGCTCTTACTTTTACTCGTTTGTAAAAGTAAGTAATTAATCAAGCATATAAATTTATTGAACATTTTATTAGAAAATTTTAATTTTTTACTTTAACTGAAATGTCTGTGTGCAATATTTGCGAACACTCCACCAAACAATTTTGCTTACTACAAACAAAGGATGTTGCAAAAAACACTTCTGTCACGTACCCATCTCCAATTTAAATAAAAAATAACGGTTAATAATATTTGTAGGTGGGAGTCAAATCAAGCGATTTTAAATTGCTTTATAAGTTTGTTGTGATGTAAAGTTTTAGAAAATTAATGTAAGACATTAAATTTTTGTCATATTTTGATCTAGTTTTTGTTATAAGTAGTCACAACAGAACTGGAAAAAACTAATTTTTTTGGCAATTCATAGCTCACATTTTAAACACTTAAAAAATTTAGCTTACTTCTAGCAAATTTTTATACTAACATATCCAAATTTTTGGGAAAAAAGTTAGTAAAAGTGGTGGGAGGTAAACTACCCAAAGTCACATTTTGAAAACATTCTTGAAACAATGAAACGCCAACGTCAATCTGTTAATTTAGCGGCATCTTGTAGCTTCAAAAAGAGGCAAACACAATTTTATACTTATTTTTATACCCTTCACATAGTGATAAGGGTATATATCAGTTTGTCATTCCGTTTGTAATTTCTTTATTATTCATTTGCGACCCCATAAAGTATATATATTCTGGATCCTTATAGATAGGAAAGTTGATATAGCCATGTCCGTCTGTCCGTCTGTTGAAATCAAGTTTTCGGAGTCAAATAAAAAGATACAGACCAGTTAATGGTATCAAACTGTTAGAAATATCCTGGAGACAATCGCTACTTAAAATCAGAAAAATCGGTTCACTATTGACCGAGATATAAGCGAAAACCCAAAGTAACCCATTTTTTTTAGGACAAAATCCATGCATATATCCCTATATATCTCAGTAAGTATAGTCACTCTTGCCACAAACCTTGGCACGGATAATCTTAAAGAAGGGACCTAAATAATGAAAATTAAAGGGGTATTTTTCCTACAATTGCACAAATTTGGTGAAATATTTAATGCGCTTTATCTCGTAAGCTATAACAGCTATCGCCTTAAAATGTTCTACAAAACGTAATTGTACGCTAAGACCTACACTTCAAAGAAAAAAATTTTTGAGTGGGGGCAAAAAAAGGGGTAGCTCCCATACAAATTAACGATTTTTATAAAATATTCGAAACGCTATATCTCGGAAGCTATAACAGATATCGAAATTAAATGTTCTACAAAAAGTAATTAGACAACAAGGTCTACACTTTAAAGAAAAAAATTTTTAAGTGGGGGCAAAAAAAGGGGTAGCTCCCATACAAATTAACGATTTTTATAAAATATTCGATATGCTATATCTCGGAAGCTATAACAGATATCGAAATGAAATGTTCTACAATAAGTAATTAGACAACAAGGTCTACACTTTAAAGAAAAAAATTTTTCGAGTGGGGGCAAAAAAAGGGGTAGCTCCCATACAAATTAACGATTTTTATAAAATATTCGATACGCTACTTCTGGAAAACTATTACAGCTATCGACTTCGAATATTTTGGAGAAAAAGTTGGAGAAGAGCAGGGGGATTAAAACATCCCATAACATTTAACAAGTTTTATTAACCTTTAAATATGAATAATGTCGAAAACTTTTTAAACTCTCGACCTCAAACCTACTTCATCTATTTCTATTATTCATACGAACGTTAAAATTTTGTATATTTTTCTATGGACTTTAAAGTTCGTACAAGGTATTTTTATTATATTATTTGCAGTACAAAATTACTCTGCTGGGTATATTTAAAGACCAATGTAAAGGGTATATAAGATTCGGCACAGCCGAATATAACGCTCATACTTGTTTTAATTTATGTCGTCAATTAATATAATCTAATGGCATCAATTTGGTTTTATAGGTTATTATATTGTAAGTTCTTTTTTAATTATATTTCCAGAAAACTGTCGAAATTTGAGAAAAAATCACCAAAAAAAACCCTTTTTTAAAAATAATTTTTTTTTTAAGTTGTGGTTAATTTTTAAAATTTTTTTTCTTGTAGTTATTAGAAAACAGTATGAATTTTTGAAAACAGAAAATAACCCATAGACCATATTTTTCCTTTTTTATTGATTTTCCATCAAAGTTAAAAAGTTTTTAGAGCTTAAGTAAATATAGGTAATAAGCATTTTTTAAACCAAAAAAACTATGTATAGAAAAATAATATAGGTACTAAAAATTTTTTTACAGTTGGTTTCGAATATAATTAGCTATTACAAGAAAAAATTTGAATCTCCTAGTCCAAAAAATTAAATTTTAAAAATTATTTTTTTAAAACAATAAAAAACCAAGGTAATTTGGGATTTTAGTGGTCATTTTATAGCGTTAAGTTCATACAAACGCAAAAACTTTACTATTTTTGCTGTTTTTTACTAAACAGTATTATTTGAGTTTATATTTTACAGTATTTGTAGTTTTTTTTCTTTTAAACGTTAGAAAACTTTTGAAATTTGGGAAAAAATCACGAAAATAGCCATTTTTAAAAATAATTTTTTTTTTGGTTGTGGTTAAATTTTTAAAATTTTTTTCTTACAGTTATTAGAAAACAGTATGGATTTTTAAAAACAGAAAAAACCCCATAAATCATATTTTTTTTTTAATTTTCCATCAAAATTAAAAAAATTTTAGAGCCTAAGTGAATAATAATCGGGTTTCAAAGCAATAAGAAATACTTTTAGAAAAAAGAAATCACAAAAAAATTTTTTACAGTTAGTTGCAAATATAGTTGCTTACTACAGTCTCACACTCCAAAAAATAATTTTTCTTTTAACTATTTTCCTGAAGCATGTAAGACTCAGGTATTTGTTTGGCCATTTTTACTTCAAATTCTTTGACTTTGGCGCCACCTAGCGCCACAAAAAAAAAGCTAAATCTAAAAAATTCTTTAAAATTTATTTAAAAATTATTGTTATCTGTCGACCTATGTATATGTTTTTATCTACAATATAAAACCTTTTTTTATTGTATTTTTGTCTATGGGACACAGCACTGTGTGTCGCATCGCCCGCCAATACTTGTATATTTGAAATACCACCTTCTAATGTATTTTGTATTTTAAATAACTAACACTGAAGTATTTTGTATTTCAAATACTTATGGTGTCAAAATACATTTTTGCAAAATACATTTTTTTGTTATAAAAAAAGTTGTCATAAGCAAAATTGAAAAATGTTACAATTTCCAAAAAAAAACAGAATGGAAACTTTGTCTTCGTATTCATTCATGTCTTCGCCTTATCAAGGCACGTTCTTTTCCAGGGCTCACTCATTCAGGTTATATCAAGAGCTCAGCGGATATTTGAAAATATGAATGTCAAAAATTTTAAATTTTGTATAAAAATTTAAATTTATTTGACATTCACACTTTTAAACACAACAATTTAGATGGCGATATTTAGCTGTGCCGAATCTTATATACCCTTCACATTGGTCTTTTAATATACCCAGCCGAGCTATTTTGTACTGCAAATAATGTAATAAAAATACTTTGTGCCAGTTTTAAAGTCCATAAAAAACTTTACAAAATTTTAACGCAGTATAAATAACAGAAATAGATAAAGAAGGTTTAAGGTCGACAGTTATAAAAGTTGTTGACATTATTCGTATTAAAAGGTTAATAAAAGTTGTTAATTTTTATGGGATCTTCTAGTCCTTCTGCTGCTCTTCAACTTTTTTTCCAAAGTTTAGGTCTTATCAGCGAATTACTTTTTGTGGAACCCTAGAAGTCGATAGCTGTTATAGTTTCCGAGATATAGCGTATCGAAAATTTTATTAAAATTCTTTGTTTGTATGGGAGCTGCACCTTCTCCTGCCCCCACCCAAAAAACTTATTCTCCAAAGTATAGGTCTTGTTGTACAATGACTTTTTATGAAACATTTGAAGTCGATAGCTGTTATAGTTTCTAAAATTAAGCGTATGAAATATTTCACAAAATTTGTACAATTGTAGAGTAAAACCACTTCCCCTGATCCTGTCTGAAAAAAATCTTTCCTTATTGAGGTCCCTATTTTTAGAGTATCCCTGTCAAGTTTTGTGGCAAGAATGACTACATTTACTGAGATATATATGGATACATGCACGGATTTTGTCCTAAAAAATGGGTTATTTTGAGTTTTTGTTTATATCTCGGTCAATAGTGAACCGATTTTTCTAATTTTAAATACCGCTTGTCTACAAGATATTTCCAATAGTTTGACACCAAAACCTGGTCCATATCACTTCATTTGACTCCGAAAACTTAATTTCAACAGACTGACAGACGGACTGGCGGGCTCGTCTATATCAACTATGCTATCTATAAGGATCCAGAATATATATACTTTATGGGGTGGCAAATGAATAATTAGGAAATTACAAACGGAATGACAAACTGATATATACCCTTATCACTATGTGAAGGGTATACAAACGAAATGCAGAGGGCGAATTTTTGAATTCGCCTTGATATTACTTTACTTTTAATTTAATTTGTTTTTCATATACAGAGAACCAAGACACATTTAATCAGGTAATATTAAGAGCCCAGCTGATTTAAATCAATTTGACATTTTTACGTTATAAAAATTTAATTTTATACATTAAAATTTTAAATTTTTCTGACATTTTACCGTTCAAACACAAAAAGGAATTGCAGAGGGTGAATTTTTCGAATTCATCTTGGGCTTATCTTGTTGAATGTACCTTGCAAAAAACTGTTTTCAAAGGATTTAACACCAGTCCGTTTTCATCAAGACCTGCAGAAAGATTATTTGCTTTAGCAGGATTTATTTATTCTCCAACAAGAGGCTGCTTATCTGATTAAACTTTTAAAAATCAAGTGTTCATAAAAGGAAACTCATGTTTTACCGATTGGTAAATGGTTAGAATTGTATTTTGTATTTTAAATAAAAGATACTAAAATATTGTGTTTTGTATTTTGAATACTTGTCTTGAAAGTATTTGGTGTTTTGTATTTGAAATACAAGCGGAACAAGTATTTTGTATTTCATATACAGCAAATTATGTATTTTTCCGAACTCTGTTAAAATCAAACTGCTAGAAATAGTCGCGAGAAAATCGGTATTAAAATTCAGCAAAATCGCCCGATAAATGATCGAGATATAAGCAAAAAACCAAGACTACTTCTTATTTTTTATTCCAAGAAAACAACAAAGAACATACTTATGTATGTATGTAATTAAAAAAAACAACGAAAGAACAACAAAAAAGAAAAAAACCAAATCATTCATGTTGATATTATTGAGCCACACCCAAAACGAAAATTTTATTAATAAACAAAGCTTAATATTAATTTTTTTTAAATCGCTCCTACGGCTTCCAGGATTCTCCAACAAAGGTAAAATGTAAGACCGACCCCAATTAGTTTATCCACCCAAACACTTTTGTGAAACATACTTACCTATCTCCAGCCCCTAACATGGTTGCCATACAAAATTTTAAAATTAAGGTAACAACCACTACAACTTCCCCGGAGTCGCCCCTAGAGGAATAAAATGTATCCTAGAGTATACTTACTCCCTATCTCCACGCCCTAAGCGTTGCCATACAAAATTTACAAAAATGATGTAAAAATGCCCACAACTTCGTCGACGCCCTAAGGGTTGCCATACAAAATTTACAAAAATTATGTAAAAATGCCCACAACTTCGTTAGAGTCGGCTTTAGAGCAATAAAGTATACGAGTTAGTTTCTTCTCCTAAAAATATGCCTAGAACATACCTCCCCCTATCTCCACTCCCTAAGAAAGCTGCCATACAAAATTTACACAAACGATGTAAAAATGCCCACAACTTCTTCAAAGTCGGCCTTAGAGAAATAAAGTGTACGACCGACCCTCATTAGTTTCTTCTCCTAAGCATATTCCTAAAACATTTTTACCTCCTATCCCCACGCCCTAAAGGGTTGCCATACAAAATTTTCAAAAATGATATGCAAATGCCAACAACTTCTTCAGAACCGGCCTTAGGGCAATAGGTGTACGACCGACCCCCATTAGTTTCTTCTCCCAAACATACTAACCCCCTATCACCACGCCCGAAGGGGGTTTGCTAACAAAATTTACAAATATTATATGCAAATGCTCACAACTTCTTCAGAGTTGGCCTTAGAGCAATAAAGTGTGTGGACGAACCCCTCCCAAACATATTTCTAGAACATTCTTATCCCCTTTCTCCACGCCCTAAGAGGGTTGCCATACAAAATTTACAAATATGATGTAAAAATGCCCACAACTTCTTCAGAGTCGGCCTAAGAGATATAAAGTGTACAACCGATCCCCATCAGTTTTTTCTCCCATACATATTCCTTAAACATAATTACCTCCTATCTCCACGTCCCAAGACGGTTGCCATACAAAATTTACAAAAATGATGTAAAAATGCCCACAACTTCTTTAGAGTCGACCTTAAAGCAATAAAGAATACGAGTTAGTTTCTTCTCCCAAACATATGCCTAGAACATACCTACCCCCTATCTCCACTCCCTAAGGAGGCTGCCATACAAAATTTACACAAACGATATAAAAATGCCCACAACTTCGTCAGAGTTGGCCTTAGCGCAATAAAGTGTGTGGCCGAACCCCTCCCAAACATATTTCTAGAACATTCTTATCCCCTTTCTCCACGCCCCAAGACGGTTTCCATACAAAATTTATAAAAATGATTTAAAAATGCCCACAACTTCTTCAGAGTCGGCCTCAGAGATATAAAGTGTACAACCGACCCCCATCAGTTTTTTCTCCCAAACATATTCCTTAAACATAATTACCTCCTATCTCAACGCCCTAAGGGAGCTGCCATATAAAATTTATAAAAATGATGTAAAAATGACCACAACTTCTTCAGTGTCGGACTTAAGGCAAATAAGTGTACGACCGACCCCAATTAGTTTCTTCTCCCAAACATATTCCTAAAACATACTTAAATGCCCCAACTTCTTCAGAGTCGGCCTTAAAGCAATAAAGTGTACGACCGACCCCCATTAGTTTCCCCTATCAAACATATTTCTACAACATACTTACCCCATATCTCCACGCCCCAAGGGGGTTGCCATACAAAATTTACAAAAATCATGTAAAAATTACCACAACTTCTTCAGTGTCGGACTTAGGGCAATGAAGTGTACAACCAACCCCCATTAGTCTCTTCTCCCAAACATTTTCCTAAAACATAATTACTCCCTACTTCCACGCCCTAAGGGGGTTGCCATACAAGATTTACAAAAATGATATGAAAATGCTCACAACTTTTTCAGAGTCGGCCTTTGAGTAAATAAGTGTACGACCAACCCCAAATAGTTTTTTCTCCCAAACATATTTCTAAAACATACTTAAATGCCCACAACTTCTTCAGAGTCGGCCTTAAAGCAATAAAGTGTACGACCGACCCCCATTAGTTTGCGCTCCCAAAAATATTCCTAGAATATACTTACCCCCTATCTCCTCGCCCTGTTAGAGTTTACGAGATTTAGCGTTTTGGAAATTTCATAAGAAATGTTAATTTGTATCGAGGCTACCCCTTTCCTTGCTCCTACCCAAAAATTCGTTTTCTTAAACGTAGGTCTTATTGTCCAATTTCTTTTTGTAGAACATTCGATGTCGATAGCTTTTATAGTTTTCGCGATATAGCGTATCCAAAAATGAATAAAAGTTGTTCATTTGCGTGGGAGCAACCGCTTCCCCTGCCCGTGCCCAAAATTTTTTTTTCAATAATGTAGGGCTTATTGTCCAATTACTTTTTTTAGTTCATTTAAAGTCGATAGCTATTAGAGTTTCCGAGATGTAGGGTATCGAAAATTTCATAAAAATTTTTATTTTGTATGGGAGCTACCCCTTCCCCCGCCCCTACCCAAAAAAAATTGTTTCCAAAAAGTAGGGTTTATTATCCATTTACTTTCTGTAGAACATTTTAAATCTAAAGCTGTTATAGTTTCTAAAATTTAGCGCATGAAATATTTTAATTTATTTTTAAATAAGTAATTTTAGGAAAAATGCCACTTCCCCTGCTCCTATCTGAAAAAATTTTTCTTTATTTAGGTTCCTAGTATCTGTGCCAAGCTTTGCGACAAGATTATCTACTTTTACTGAGATATATAGAGAGATATGCACCGATTTTTTCCTAAAAAAATTGGTTATATTGAGTTTTGCTTATATTTCGGTCAATAGTGAACCGATTTAGCTGATTTTAAATAGCGATTGTCTTCTGGATATTTCTAACAGTTTGACACCAATAACTGGTCCGTGTTACTTTATTTGAAACTTTATTTTAACAGACGAACAAACAGGCATGGCTATATCGACTCCCGTATATATACTTTATTGGGTTTCATATGAATAATAATAAAGAAATTACAAACGGAATAAAAGACTGATATATACCCTTATCACTATATGAAGGGTATAACAAAAGAATTTATAATAAAATTATATGTATGTTTGTAAGAATGTACATTTAAACCGGAGATCCACAAATGCGCACACACGTGTGCGTGCTGTCTAAGCATTGAAGAGAGTAAGAATAAAAAAAGTACGTTTTGTAGTCGCTTGTCCAGACAACCAGTGCTACCAGCTAGGATTTTCAAAATCTTTAATGGACAAATGTTTAAATTACATTTAATGTTTGGTTTAACTTATATCTGCGAGTCTTAATTTCTGTTATAAAAAATAGTTAAAAGCAAAATTGTGTCAAAGGTCTAATCCGCAAAAATATTGCCAATATACATTTATTATTAATAAGATTTTGCAAATCTTAGTAGTATGGCAAAATTATTCCGCATTTTGGAAAATTTTACTAAAACATTAGCGGATTAATTTTTAATATTACATTTCAAAACGTTTTCAATGCAATTCTTTCATATTTAACACAAATAATAAACACAATCAAAGCCTTTAAATGTATTTGTGTGCTGATTTAAAAATATATACATACATACATGTGAACATTCATACATATGTATGTGAATACATGCATACATATGTGAATACATACATATGTACCCCAATACATCCACATGACCATACTTTTGTCTTATTTTTTTATTAACATCCATATTTAGATATGTACATATATATGTATGTTAAACAGTGTTTTCATTTGTTACGTTTTTTGTATGGAGTTTGTGATTTTGTCCCAAAGAAACTAGGCCATCACAGTATTTTGCCTATATCTAGGTCCGTTGTGAACCGATCTTCGTCATTTTAAATATCGATCATCTCAGGAATATTTCTGAAAGTTTGACACGAATAGCTGGTCCGCAGTGCTTAAGCTGACTCTGGAAACTTGATTTCAACATTAATACAGACGAATAGAGTGACAGACGGCCAGATGTGCATGGCTATATCGACTTCCCTATCTATAAGGATCCAGAATATATATACTTAATGGGATAGCAGATGGGATAAAGCGTATCGATAATTTTATAAAATTTATTCCCCCTGCTCCTATCCAACTAATTTTCTTTTTCAAAATGTAGGCATTAGTGTACAATTACTTCTTGAAGAGCATCTGAAATCGATACTCGATAGTCGATATTTTCAAACATAAATTAAAAACGTTGTAATTGACACAAAGTGTTATTAAGACCACTGAACAATATAATGGAAATACGTATTTTTTTTAAAGAATATGTCATCCAAATTTCTTCAGTTTAGTTGAACACACTGTTCAAAACAGAGCCTTGTGATCTGCGCCACACGCTGCAATAAACTTGAATCAATTGAGCAGATTTATCGAAGAATATTTTCTTTTAAAGCCACAAGAGGTAAGAGATTGTCATTATAAACCATCCCTTTAAGGTAGCCCCATAAAAAACCATGGGAGTTAAATCAGGCGACCTCGGTGGCCTTGGGATATTCCCAACACAAGTGACCAGTTTTTGGAGAAAGTTTTCCCGAAGTAAATTCATCGAAGCTTTGGCTGTGTGCGCAGTCGCCGCAAATAGGGGTATTTACTATTTAAGCAACTGCCTTATTTAATTTTTTGTTTTTAATTTTATCATAAAAAATTCCTTCGAAATTAAAAAGAAAAGTTTTTTTGTTCGCTTTTTGATTAAAAAAAAATAGCATCAAAAGGTTTATGAAAGTGAGAGCAGTAATTATCTTAAAAATCTTATCCCTCACAATAAAACCTAAAATCTCTACTTTCAGACGAAAGACAAACACTTTCACGCTTTTGCGCCATTTTTTTGCGATTTTTTGAAAACTTTAGTTTTTTTCTGTTTTTGAGAGGTTTACAATATATTTTTTTGAAGCTAATCAAAAAAAGATTTTACATTGATTTTTTTTCTGCGAAAGACTATTTAAGCAACTGCCTTATTTAATTTTTTGTTTTAAGTTTTATCATAAAAAATTCCTTCGAAATTAAAAAAAAAAGTTTTTTTGTTCGCTTTTTGATTAAAAAAAATAGCATCAAAAGGTTTATGAAAGTGAGAGCAGTAATTATCCTAAAAATCTTATCCCTCACAATAAAACCTGAAATCTCTACTTTCAGACGAAAGACAAACACTTTCGCGGTTTTGCGCCATTTTTTGAAAACTTTAGTTTTTTTCTGTTTTTTCTCATCTTGTGTGTTTACATATGGGTAAGAAACTTTTTACGGGTCAAAAACGTTAATTGTTTTTTAATGTTTTTTTATTTTAATACAAATTTTTGCTTTTTAGTTTGTCTTAAGTTCATATAATTTTTTTTTTTTATTAGAAGAAATTATTTTTTTCTGTTAATGTTGAAAGAAACTTTTAATTTTTTGAAAAAAGCAGATTTTTCTACCGCTACTAGCCGAGTAGAATGCATTTTCGAAAGCAGCTACGCAATTTCATCATCAGTACTCTTTGAACGGTAGTATTGTATTTGGTTGTAAACATCACCTATTTAACTTACACATAACAGAGAAAGGGATACGGCATGACCGTTTTTCTTTCGTTTTTACTTTGTAAGTTAGGACGAAGTTTACTTTTCATATGCACTATGCTTTTTTCTATTAAAAGTCTCTTCGGCAACACTTGACTAACGGTTGAGCATCATCCATCTCTCAGATGAAATGAAAGGCTTTTTATTCTTGTATATTATATACAAGGGGGGTAAATCATTTTTAATTTCTTTTTTTTTTGTCAACGACAAATGGACAGAAATTATTTAAAGGTCATTTTGCACCGTGCCATGTGTGAGTTATATGCTAATTTTTATTTATTGTTGAACTAATTGTTTTAATACAAATTTTTGCTTTTTAGTTTGGCTTAAGTTCATATAATTTTTTTTTTATTAGAAGAAATTATTTTTTTTCGTTAATGTTGAAAGAAACTTTTAATTTTTTGGAAAATTATTTTAGTTGTTACAGGTAAATTGAAATTGATTTTTAACAGGTTAAATTCGGTTTTACACTGACATTGCATGTATAAAAAGGAATGTGCAAAGCAGTAGTTTTTACTTACCCCTAAACTGGTAATGTATTCCTGTGCGACAGCTTTCTTAATGACGCTATTTTATGCAACAAAATAATTGTACCTGTCTTAAAAGCCTTTCAAAATTTTTAAAACAAAATAATTTTTAAAGAGAAACAAATCTGTCCTTCAAGTACTCATTTTTCTGGTGTATATATATTGTGGTTATCGCACGAAATTGTTTTCAAAACTGTTTTGAAACTACGAGAGTAAAATGGAAAAAGTTTATATAGGATTAGAGTTATTACAAATAGTAAGAGAATGTAAGGATAAATCTGTTAAAGATAAATTGCCATTTTTAGGTAGAAAATTGCGTAAACTTTCAAAATGACAAGGAGATGACGACATGTTGGCGGTGAAACAGTGTTTATACATTTTCAGAAAATTTTTAAATAGACAATGCACAAGGTTTTTATACATGGATCAATTGCCTATTGGAATGTTATCGGATTTACAGGCAGAACTTTGCAAGAAAGTTTTAAAAGTTCAGTGTAACGTAGATATTATTAATAGACTTTTGCTCAGCTCCGACCCACTGATGACTACCATAAGACCAACTCCAAAAAGAAGTCATTGCCCTTTACGAAAGAAGCAGTTTATTTAATGCTCCCCCCCTGTTCTTGATTTTGAAGAGGATTCAGAAGAGTTCTTTGAAGAAACAGACGAAGAAGAACAGTAGCACTTCTGTTCTTAGTGCAAAAGGATATTTTTTTATTTAAATTAGTTTTTGTTTTCACACTTTAAATTACTTGTTACTTCTGTAGATAAGTTATTGTTATATATAAATTACTTATTTTCAGATAATTTTAATACATTAAATAACAAAAAAGCGACAAACAAGCTTAAAAATATTTTTTTTTGTGAAAATTAGTTAAATATATAAAAAAAATATTTGTACAGGGCTGTTTCGGGGGGTAGGATTTGGGGGCATTTCTGCCCCTACCCATAAGAGCTTCAAGGTTTTATTTTTATAGTATTGGGGCGTAAGTTATCCATTACTTTTATTATATACATTACAATTTTGCAAATTTTACTTAATGCCGCCGCCCACGAAATGGGAGAGGACAACACTGTCCAAGTGTAGATTTTTTAGCTTTTGCTTACGTTTAAAGTTGCTTTTGTCTAACAATAGTATTGAAAACTTAAAAAAAAATTTTATTTTTCAGAGGTGATATAAGTTCTCCTAAGGGGAACTTTTTCCCCCTTGGTTCGATTTTTATTATTTTTTTATTTCTAATTGCCTATGACTACAATACATGTTTCTGCCAAGTTTCATTAATCTAGGAGCACTCAGTAGTTTTTAAGAAGCTTTATTGTAAAAAATAAAAAGTAATGTCGCTAGAATCTCAAAATACCCCTATGTGCGCCGTTTAAGTAAAAGTTAGCTTTGCTGCTCCAAAGATGTAATTTACAGGTCGAAAACGCTGCAACATCGTTTCACAAAAACGTTTGCAAAATTCAAAGTCATTGTCTTTTAGTTCTTGAATGATTTAAAATTTTTAAAGGATAGAACTACAGGTCCTTTTTTAAAATTTCATAAATAATCACTCTTGGAAGTCCCAGTGAGGATGCTCTTTTCCATATTAAGTCTTGGACTTTCACTTAAATTGCTTTTAACCAGTTCATTGTTTTCGGAAGTCCTTGAAGATCGACTGGGCCCTAGCCTTGAGACATTCACAGCCGAAGCAGTTACGCGAAATATCTGCACCCACGGACGAATTTAGTTTACACTCGGTACATCACGTATTCGCCGAAAGCCGAACTTTGCACAAAATTGTTTACAAGCAATTACGAAAGAATCTTAAAAAATGTCTCCACAGCGAACGCGCGATGCTCTATCGACCACTAAGACACCGTGACTGACAAATCTGCACAATTGATAATTCCAACGGCGCCACGTTCGCGGCCCTTCGCACCGTTTATTATATCATTTAAAAATATAAATTTACTACCAGACTCCCTTTAGTTTGCTATTGCCCTTAACTTTTTTTGATAAAAATTTTTAGTTTGTATGGGGGGTGCCCCGCTTCCAGCTTATATCCAAATATTTTTTTTTCCAAAATGTAAGCATTATTTTACTATTACTTCTATTTATTAATTGCATGTACCTTTTTTTAAACAAAATAAATTTATATAATTTGCTCAACTAAATAGAAATAATTTTTTAATACATAATTTTAAATATGTATATGTGTATAATAAGTTTTTAAGAAGTAGAATCTTGACAATAACATGTCTAACATCAAACAAGTTTATAAAAGCTTGTGTTTGTTTAGCTCTTTAAAGCTCTTTTTCGTGTCAGCATTTCACGTTTCACGCTTTGACGCAAAATTCAAAATTCTTTCTTATTTAAAAAAGTTAAAAAAAATTTCTAAATATTGAATTTAATTCCTAGGCTGAAATATCAAGTTAAAGCGCTATATTCGTCTGGGCCGAATATTATATACCCTTCACAATGGCCCTTCGAGACCCCGTACTTTTTTTATTTTTGTCCATGTTTTTACAAATTAAATATTTCTTATTTTTAAATAGGGGTCGGTGTAATATTTTAACCCTCTAAGGGTGGCTACGAGGGAGTTTTAGGGGTTTTACCATAATATTAGGGGGTGAAGATAGTAGGCTTGTTTTACGAAAATGTTTGGGAGGAAAAATTAATTTACATTTGACCTAAGAACGGGCACCCTGACAGCTGTGTGGTGGCATTTATTACAATTTCCCAAACTTTGTATGGGCGAGATATAGGGAGATGTTTGGCAAGGGAAACTAATGGGGATCAGTGGTAGTCTTTATTTATTTAAGGCCGACTCAGGTGAAGTTATAGGCGTTTTTGAATCGTTCTTGTAAATTTTGTGTGGCAACCCACTTAGGTGTTGGAGAAAGGGGGTAAGTATGCTCTAGGAATATGTTTGGGAGAGAAAACTAATAGGGTCTGTGATACATTCTATTCCTCTAAGAAGACTGCGGGCATGTTGTGGAAGTTTCTTTAATGTTATATGGCAACCCTGTTAGTGGCTGGTGATAGGGGGTAAGTGTGTTCCACAAAACGTTTGGAAGGAAATCGAATGGGAGTCGGTCTTAATTGCACCCATTCAGGGAAAATTCCGGGGCAGGTAAAGAGGTTTTGATGTACAAATTTTAATGAAATAAATAGAGGTAGACTTGGTTTTTGCATTTTATCTCGGTCAGTTGTCGGGCAAATTTTGCTGGAGTTCAATGGAGATTTTCTCACAGATATTACTGAAAGTTTGATACCACTTACGAGTCTATGCAGCATCGGGGGCTTCAAAAAGTAGATTTTAACCATACAACACAGACATACTAAATTGACTTCCCTATCTACATCGACCAAGAAAAAATATACTTCATGGGGTCGCATCTGTGCCTCGTTTTTGTATGGTATATGAGAAGTTCTTTAGTCGAGAAATTTATAGTCGCCCTGTCAAGGACAGAATGAATCAAAGAAAAACTATTATAAATTTTTAATGTTAACTTGCAATATATTAATAATATATGACTCGCCCTGTTAATAAGTGGAGCACTTCTATAATCTTAAAAAAATTTCTCGATGCGGAAACTTCTCGCAAGTTACAGAAACGAGGCACTGGATATTAAAGAAATTACAAACAGAATGACAAATTTATATATACACTTATTACTTATGTGAAGGGTAAAAAAATAATGTATGATATGCTCCTCCAAACCAAAATTAGCTGGCATACAAAAGTAGAAAATAGATTTACCTTTTGCATGTAGTTTACAATATTTAAACACAAATTTTCAACTTCTTTGACAACTGCGTATAACGTAAGAACTGTGTGTTATGGACTTTTAGCTTAAGACGTTACCCTGCCGAATAAAACGATCTTGTTGCATTCTTTATCATTATCAGGAATAGCGTAGTAATTCCTGCTTGTTCTTTGTTTAACCATTTAATATTTTTGACTTTTGCTTTCAGTTTTATAGATTTAACCGCATGCATGTTTTTTTTTATTGTTTTGCAAATTCTAAAAGATACTTACGTGTCTGTTTTTACACAAATTCTATTAGTATCAATGTTTAACACTTATTTAGCTTATGGAAAAATACCTGGCCAAGAACAAAATGCACCATCTTTCCCGTATTCAAGGCAGTTGCAGCGAATGTCTCCAATTTCGAGTGAAATAAATGGTTTAGCAGAGAGCCTTGTTGGAGGTGTAAGTAACCACATATAACAAATAATAAAATACATAATTTGTAACTTATAAGTGTGATTTTTCTAATAACGTCTTGACAGAATTTGTCAAATTTCTGCAATGAAAACAATAATTTAAAAGCAAAAAAATCTAACTCTAACCAATGAAAGCAATGAATACTACTTACTTAAAGATAAGAATACAATTTATTTAGAGTTGTGTAAAAATTGCCGGCAAATTCCTTATTTAGTAGCAGGTTTTCAGAAACATACATACATATATACCCAGTAAAAAATAAGTAAGACCGCTATATTCGGCTGTGCTGATTTTTATAAAACCTTCACATGAGTTCTTTTTATATACCCAGTCATCTGATCTAGCCCAAAAATAGTTTGCGTCGGGTTTTTAGGTCGGTAGCTATCCTAGTTTCTTAATTTAAAAAACTTTACAACCTTACTTTTTTTCCAAAATGTAGGCACTGTTTTACAATTACTTCTTGTAGGACATTTGAAGTCAATACCTGTTATAGTTTCCGAAATATACTGTATCGAAAATGTTTAAAAATTGTTTCTTTGTATTGGGGCTGCCCCTTCCCTTCTGCTAACCAACATATTTCTTTTGAGAGTGTAAATATTGTGGTAAAATCATTTGTTGAAGGACATTTAAAGGCGACAGCTGTTATAGTTTCCTAGATAAAGCGTCTCAAAAATTTCTTAAAAATTTTTTTTTTTAAATGTACGCATTATTGTTGTTCAATTTCTTCTTTTAGGATAATTGAAGTCAAAACCATTTATAGTTTCCGAGATATATTGTATCGAAAATTTAAAATAAATTGTTCATTTGTATGGGGACTTTTTCTTCACCTGCTCTTATCCAAATATTTTTTTTTAATGTAGGCATTCGAGATGAGCGATATTTCCGTACCTGTTATTTTATACCTGTTACTTGCAAATCACTGGTAACGACAGTGACATAAACTGTGAAGTAACTGCTACTGCTACTTTTAATTTAATGTGTTACTCAAATAACATTTTGACATGTAACGACAGTGACATAAACCGTGAAGTAACTGTTTCTACCATAGTGTTACTTTTAATTTATTATGTTACTCAAAGTAACATTTTGAAATATTGTGCAGTAACTCTTACCTGCGATGTTACTCTTATTATGTTAAACTTTGCAAAATGTAAAGTAACATTTGTGTACTTCATGTTTACATTTTGTTCTATAAAAGAAGTAAAGCGCTTATGTTTTTATATGTGTGTTTGTGAAAGTTGTGTTAATAACTTTACCAGAAAGATGTCGTCAGAGATCTGCGCCGAGCACTGTTTGTCCGCGACGGCGGATTAAATTCGGCTATGAGTCGGCTAAAGCATTAATACTCAAAAACAGATTTATGCACACATATATTTTAAATACATATCGTTAGCTAAAATGAAAAAAAGCACAGCTAACAAAAATATAACTTTACACGAGAAGCGAAAATCTTTGTAAGGGTACAACAATAAAAAATTCGCTCATTTGCGCAAACAACGCCGTAATAAAAAAAATATTTCGAAAAAGATGCGTATGAAGTTTTTAGTTTGCTTGCGTTATATAGAAAAGAATATTTAAATTTTTTTAACACGTTATAAGTAGAAACATTTTAAATATGAAACTTATATACGACATAAAGCATAGCATAACAAAAAATTCTGAATCGTTACGCCAAAAATGCATTTCTAGAATTGCGACATTTGAGTAAACAAGCGATATATGTATATAAATCGTTAGCTGAAATGAAATTTTGGCAATTTTTATTTATTTATTGTCTATAGATTACAATCCTTACAGACTAAAGTGAGATAATTATAAGTTCAAAGAAAAAAAGAAGACAAGATATTTTAAAATTAGCGATTCAAATACAAAATTAAATTTCTTTTTACAATTTGTTTACTTTCATTTAGGCCAACAAGGTGATAGTAGTTGTTAAAGTTTTCACATATATGACGAAACGGATCATTATTAGCATAGTTAGATCTGTAGTATTTTATGCTAAGAGGACGGAAGTTTCGAGTTGGTCTAGATGGAACATTAAAAGTAAGTTTACTTAACAGGAACACAGAATCTACATCTCCTTGAATTAAGCCCAGCACAAACGAAAAACTCAACATTAAACGTCGACTTTTCAAAGTTGGTAGTTTTATAAGACAGAGTCTGCTTTCATACGGGGGTAGTAAAAGAGAATTCCATCCAAGGCCACGCAGACAAAAAATTAAAAATTTCTTTTGTACGGATTCAATACTGTCGATATGAATATTATAGTAAGGATCCCATATAACTGATCCATATTCTAGAATAGGTCGGACTAAAGATGAGTATAATTGTTTCGTGATGTAAGGATCTGAAAATTCTTTGCTCCATCTCTTCATAAATCCAAGTACACCATTTGCTTTGTTAACAATTAACGAAATATGGTCACGAAAATTTAATTGGTGATCAAGCAAAATACCAAGATCAAGAAAGTTTATAACTTTATCAAGTTTATTTCCATTAACGCAATAAAATAAATCAAATTTTTTAGTTCGAAAAAAGGACATATGTTTACATTTTTTTATATTTAGTTCCATTAAGTTTATATCACACCAATTGACCAGTTTGTCAATATCCGACTGAAGTAAAAATTGATCCTCAGGATTATTAATAGAACGAAAAATTTTTACATCATCAGCATACATCAATGTATTAGAGTGCTGTATGACTGAAGGAAGATCGTTTATAAATAAGGTAAATAAGATGGGGCCAAGATGGCTACCTTGCGGAACGCCAGAAGGAACCTCAATAAGAATAGATGTAGCATTTCCGAACTTAACTTGTTGAGTTCTATTAGACAAGTAAGAACTTAGCCACTTAATTGTTTTATCCGTAAATCCCATTAATGACAATTTGTTAAGTAAAAGATCGTGGTTTACTTTATCAAAAGCTTTACTAAAATCTGTGTAGATGGCATCAGTTTGCATATTGTATCTGAAACCCTCATTTATAATAGTTGTTAGTTCCAAAATATTAGTCGTTGTAGAACGACGTTTACAAAAACCATGTTGACACGGCGACAACATTGAAGAAATTTGATAGTATATATTGTCAGTTAAAATTTTTTCAAAAAGTTTGGGAATAGCACTCAGCTTAGCAATGCACCGATAGTTAGGTATTTCAGTTTTGCTGCCACTTTTAAACAACGGAATTATATATGATGATTTCCAAATCAACGGTACGTACCCCAATTTAATGGATTTGTTAAAGATAGCAGTAAGCGGATAACATAATGTTGCAGCACAATTTTTAAGAATGCAATTTGGTATTCCATCTGGACCAGCATTGAAGGAATTATTTTGTGATATCAAATTCGATAGGATCGTTTCATAAGTAATATAAGAAAATTGTACGCCTGCTGATTGGGGTATAATAAAAGGGTAGGATCTGTTGTTATCATATACTTTTCTAGAGTAGGTTGTTGAAAAAAATTCAGCAAACAGATTGGAAATAGAAACGTCATCATCAGCTACAATTGACCCATATTTAAGACTTTTGGGATTAACGCAAGAGCGACGTTTGGAGTTCACAAATTTGTAAAACGATTTAGGATTTGAATTCAGTTTTGATTTAATACGAATGATATAGTTTTCATAAGCAGTTTTATTGGAAAAATTGTATTTAGAACGAGCAATACAGTATTTGCTGTAATCCACAGGTGTTCCTGACCTTTTATATTTCTTATACAATTTGTTTTTCTTATTTTTAATAGTTCGCAGATACTTATTACTCCATGGTGGTCCAATATTGTAATTCCTAACAGTAATTTTTGGGACTGATTCAGAAATACAGTGGCTTAATGTTGAATAGAAGAAAGAAATAGCATCATCCAGGTTGTCGGTAGAGGTTATAATATCCCAGTTAACATTTGTTAATAACGAGTTAAGCTTTAGATAGTTGGTTCGAGAGAAGCAATAAATTTTATGAGGTTTAATTTTGTTAGCTTTTGAAACAGGTGAGTTTAATAAGCAAAATATTTCCAACTTTAATGTAGGATGATAACGATCTTCGGGGTAAGTAACAGGAAGTGTTTTATGTAAAAATATATCCATTGGCTGGTTGACAAACGCAAGATCAAGCAATTTTCCATTAACATTACTTGCATGGTTCATTTGAAAAACACCATAACTTAATAGCGAGTCAACAAATTCGTTTGTAACTGTAGGAATTAGGTAGTTTTCTTCAGAAGATTTATTCCACAATATGTTAAGTAGGTTAAAATCACCCAAAACAATAAAGAAATCAGATGGGCTAGATTGTTGCAAAACAAAATCAATTGCCGAGATGTGATGACTGTAGATATCTAGCGAAGAGTTTGGAGGAATGTATGAGCAAGTAATGTACATATTTGCATTTTTAAGACGAATTTTTACAGCTACAAATTCGACATTATCATTAAGTAAAACATTGATTTCTTCACAAGACAAATTGTTAAGCACGGCAATGAGGACACCTCCACCCAGCTTATTCAATCGATCACGCCTGAACATTTGATATTTTGCAGATAAAACTTCGCTATTATGTATACTTTTTTTCCCATTTAACCAGGTTTCAGTAAAGACAATGATGTGGTAAGAAAATTCAAAACTATTTGCATAAAGTGCAGTTAATTTCGTATTAAGGCCTCGAACATTTTGATAGACAATATTAATGAAATTATCAGCAGAAAAATTGTTTAGTTTTTTTGCGTGTTACTTTGGGTAGGTAAATAAGCGATATCACCGCGAGAAGTATTTTTATATTCATATTCACGAATAATAGCCTTGGGGGGCCAAAAATCAGGATTTACAATAATTTCAAATAATTCTTCTGGGACAATAATTTTAAAGGAAGACTTACTCCGTTTTTCCGAATAATTAAATTTATAAATAGATAATTCACAATCATAACCAAGTTTAAATTTTATGTAATCAGCAACAGCATTTGTTGTAGTTTCAGATGAAAAGCGAGCAGCAAAAATTGTTTTCATTGGAGAAATAACTTTAAGTATTGCTTGATTATTTTGCAGATTAGAGGCCAGAGCAGTAGAATGTGAGCTTATTGGTTGAATGTTATTTTGAAAAGGTATATTAGGTATATGATCAGACTTTTTGAACTTCACTTTCAATTATCAAGAAATAAAAATATTTTTGATTGGTGGAGTACAAATAAATACAAATATCCAAATCTTTCTCAAATAGCTCAAGAAAATCATTGTGCATTAGGATCATCAGTTCCATGCGAAAGACCGACGAACGCGTTTATGTACATATACAGCTTAATTTGTGTAATTTGTTTTTTTAGGTTTTTGTTTTTGTTACAATGGATTTCAACTATTTTTATATATTTTTATGTTTGGAATCTATTTTACACGAATTGTAAGTTGCTTTTCTAATTAAAGCTTTACCTCAATGCTCCAAGGGAGCTTAACAACTTATCTCAAAAGGTATAAGTTTAAATTTTGTATCAAAATTTTGTTTAAAGTAAATTAAAAATATTAATATAAATATGGGATATTATTGAAAATTGATATTTCTTATTCATAAATATTTTGAATTCTTATTTATCATTTATATTTTTTTTCCAATGCGTTGTTCAGGAGTTCGTTAAAAATAACTAAAATCGCATAATCACTGCATAAAATAACATTATGTATAATAATTTAACAGAGATTAAAATAACTCTTTTACAAGAAGTGAAAAATGCTAAACAGTGATCACCGTCACTGTTTAAATAACCGGTGATTTTAAAATCGCATTCACTATTAACGATATTCCCTAAAAATCACGGGATCGCTCACCTCTAGTAGGCATTGCTGTGACAACTTGCGAGGCATAGCGTATCAAAAATTGGCCACTTGAATGGAGGATGCCCCTGCGCCTGCTCCTATCCAAAAATTTTTTTTACATAATTTTGGCATTGTTATACAATTACTTTTTGGTAATTTTAAATTCAATAGCTCTTGAAGTTTTCCAGAAAGAGCTTACCAAAATTACATAGAAATTGTTAATAAGTGGCAAACGAATTTATTAATATACAAACACATATTAGTGAAAAAAGAAAAACAAATACAAACTAAGAAAAAAACAAGTAAGAGCGCTATATTTGGCTGTGTCGAAACTTATATACCCTTCACATTGGTCTTTTAATATGCCCAGCTAGCTTTAAAGTCCAAAGAAAACTTTACAAATTTTTAACGTTCGTATGGATAATAGAAATAGATGAGGTACGTTTGAGGCCGACAGTTATAAAAGTTTTCGACATTATTCATATTTTTCTGAAAATCGTAGGTCTTGTTATCCAATTACTTTTGATATCAATAGCTGTTATAGTTTCCGAGATAAAGCGCATTGAAAATTTCATAAAAATTGTTAATATGTATGGGAGTTACCACTTCTTCTGCCCCCATCCAAAAAAAATTTTCTTTAAATCATAAGTCTTTATGTTCAACTAATTTTTGGTAGAACATTTAATTTCGATATCTGTTATAGTTTCCGAGATATACCGTATCGAAAATTTTATAAAAAATTTTTCATTTGTATGGGAGCAGTGGGCCTAACAGTCGAGATGCTTACATTGTGTTAAGCTCCGCAAACGTTAGCAACGAAAACATAAGAGACCCTGAATATAATATAAATTATTTAAGTGCAAAACCAAAAAAAATTACAATTTTAGTGCTAGTTCTCCTAATTTAAATAAGTGTACTGAGCAAGGGACAAACTTAGCCCAATCTATTTTTAAAAATTATAAAAAAAACAGTAATTTTTCTTTACTAGCTCCAAAGGTCTAGGTAGGAATGGACCGCTTTATATAACAGTTCTTAAGAGGGGAGTAAGCACCAAATCGGCAGAGATTACCAACCCAACAAAATTTTAAAAGATGACGA
The DNA here is from genome assembly GCA_963583895.1 of Melanophora roralis. Lineage (NCBI taxonomy): Eukaryota > Metazoa > Arthropoda > Insecta > Diptera > Rhinophoridae > Melanophora > Melanophora roralis. The sequence goes on along the minus strand of OY757192.1, from coordinate 2,362,098 downwards.
AAAGCCAACGTCATCGCAAAACCGTTTTGACATCATGCAGGAGGAAAACAATGCTCCTTTACCCGAGAGGAAGACTTTTAAGCCTCTCCCAATTTATTTGAGGGAGAAAAACACCAACGACCTTATTAAGCTTTTAGTAGGATTGATCGGTGAAAACAACTTTTTTGTGTCGAACATAAAACGTGGTAATATCTATGTAACCAAAATTCAAGTTCATCACGAAAACGATTACTGTACCACTGTTTCGGAATTTGAAAAACAGAAGAAAAACATTTACACCTAGCAACTAAAGACCCCAAAAGGCCTCCAGATTGTGATTAAGGGTATTAATTCAAATGTGGACCCGGAAGAAATTAAGGCCAGTTTGTGCAGCAAAGGCTTCAAAGCCAAATCTGTGTCAAACATTAGAAACAGAGAAAGGAATCCTTAACCATTATTTCGAGTGGAGCTTGAGCCTATTGATGTAAAATTGAACGAAAATGCATCGTAGAGCTGTAGTTGAAGCGCCACATAAGCGATCTGAGCCCGTGCAGTGCTTAAATTGCCAAGAATATGGTCACACCAAGACGTACAGCAAATTGGCTTCTGTTTGTGTGATGTGTGAAGACCTGCATGCTACGACAAAGTGCGACAAACCAAAAGAGAATCCTCGTGTGAAAAAATACAGCAATTGCGTTGGAAATCATACTACCAAGTATAGAGGATGCCTTGTTTTTGATATAGTAAGGCGTTTATCAAATCCAAAAGTAGTTCCTGCCTCTTCCCAGCAGTTAAATACAGCCACTACTTCTATGCCCCCACTAGCACAGCCAACTACGAGTCAACCTTCTTATGCCAACGCATAAAAGTCTAACAAGCCCAACGCAAGTAAACCTTACCAGTAAACAACACAACAAGAGGTGCCAACAGATGAACCTACGGGCCCCAATTTTAGCCGTCTTGAAGCCGTAAAAGGCAATAGTAAAATAATTTACGCAAATCATGGCGCCAATGGCTGGTATGATGCAAGAAATGCAAAAAATGCAGTCTGCTCTTCTTCAGGCCATGCTAAAAAGGCTATGAACTGCCTCAGGGTTTGTTTCTGGAACGCAAACGGCATCCGCCAATAGAAAAACGAACTCGAATATTTTTTAACTCACCAAAAAATTGATGTCATGTTGATTTTCGAAACTCATATGACATTAAGAAGTACTTTTAAATTAAGTGGCTATACTTTTTACGACTCAAAATATCCCAGAGATAGGTCATGTGTTGGCTCAGCTGTATTAATTAAATCAAGAATCAAACACCAGTGGATGGGTGGTCTCTCCGAAAGTTATTTCGTCAGTTTATTGTCCACCCAGATTCTCCATAACAAAAGATCAGTACAACAGTTTTTACAAATCATTAGGTCCCCGCTTTATAGCTGCTGGAGACTGTAACGCTAAGCACACGCACTGGAGCTCCCGCCTAATTAGTCCGAAAAGTCGTGTCTTGTATGATTCCGTGTCTGAAATTGGACTTTTCGTTATTTGAACTGGACAACCAGCCTATTGGCCAACACAACACAGACGTTAAGGGTTTTACGTGGTACCGGCCAGTGAGGCATACCCACGGTGCTCTCAACACTGGTGAATACAAAGCGTCCACCAACGCCCCCAGAATGGCTCGGCTAAACCACCCAGGTACCAATTCTCTGTTATGATTCTGTGAAGCCACAACAGACCCTTTGGTGAGGAGTTGGGCTATCTAAACCTGATTTTGTTGCGTTTCTAGTTTCGATCTCACTTCTTCATCATCAAAACAGATCCGCGCCGACAAGACACCTCTCCTCACACTTGTGAAACAGCACCCAACCTTTAGCAAGAAAGATTATGATTCTCAGCCGCACCCAACACGAATGCGACCCCCAGCTCTGTTAAAAGGATCCATTATTTCACTCATTCCAATAAGGATCAAATATATCCAACATCATAATCTCCTCACCGCCAGTCAGGACCGAATCACGCACATGCTTCGAAGTGCCATGCCGGCCTTCTCATTTTTTTGCTACTACTTTGACGGATCTTATTTTAGATCCTAGTGTCCCCATCCGTAGCCAGTTTTCTTATTCACCTACTTCCAAACACACTTACACCTTTTCAGCTAATAGCCTACTTCCACAGTTGCTCATGTGCCTGGGTAGATCCGCCAAAACCAGAAACTTTTTCTTGTTGAACCTTTAGTTCATATAAGACCGCTTACACGGTCACTCTGGGGCCCGTACAGGACGGACCCCAGTATATCAACTTTCGTTCTACAGTTGCCCCGCTTGGGGATAACCACAGCCACCATGGAACTCCCGAAGGAGACCTCACCATCAATCAGTTCATGAACTTGGTGAGCACATGGGGCTAACTGATTCCCGTGGTACCAGATAGGACTCTGGCCAGCCTCGGAAATCTACTTCCATTTGATTCCTACCAATTTATAATTTACACAGTTAAGGTATTGGTACCCTTATAAACCTTGTACTGCTGTGCCACTAGAAGGCGATGTACATGGCACAACGCAACAAGGACAACCTGCCTCAAGCCAGACCAGTGAATCACTGATCACTACTTTACCCAAGACAGATTGTTTTCTCATAGCCATGTCTGTTAGCCTTTCGGTAACTATTCCGAAAGTTGCACGGTTGATACCACTAGAAGTTAGACTTAGGCACTTGTGTTCAAACACTTAACAACCGGCCAACACACCACAATAAAATACCAGACGTAATGGATTTTGGCGTAGCAAAACATTTTTTCTGCAGATGTTGAAAAGCTTTTATCTGAAAAAAGGAGAACCCGGAGAGTATGGCGAAAGCATAGATCGCCTCAACTTAAAACTAAACTAAAAGAATGCACAAACCAATTAAAAAACTTGTTGGAGGTGCACAGAATGGCATCACTGAATAAATATTTAGAAAACAGCGAAAGACGCGACTTTCCAGACAAAAAATATTTTCTATGGCCAGCTGCCAGACGCAAAACCTCCACTGCGGGATCTGGGAGGATCCTGGGCTATTAATGACAAAGAAAAATGCGATCTGATTTCAAGTCACTTAAGGAACGTGTTTACTCCCAACACGTGCACTGACGTGAGGAAATTACCGCCTGTTGTTGCTATAGAAGCTTTTGCTAACTTAAATAATAAAAAAGCTCCTGGCGTTGATAAAATAAGCAACAAAATGCTTTTAGAGCTATCTTTTACAGCAAAAAGAATAATTCTTTTTATTTTTAGCGCCATAATACGGCTTGAACATTTCCTACCAATATGGAAAGTTGCCTTAGTGAAAATGTTTTCTAAGCCTGGTAAAGATCCTTCGAAGGTGGAGTCTTATAAGCCTATAAGTTTGTTATAAACAAGTTGACTTCGATCATGAAAGGAAGCAACTGCATTCCAAACCACCAATTTGACTTTACAAGTCAACTAGTACAATGGAACAAACTCACAGACTAGTGCAGGTTATAAGAAAAATCTTTGAGGAAAAGGAGTACTGCTCCGCGCTTTTTATAGATGTCTCTCAAGCTTTCGATAAAGTATGTCATGAAGGCCTGTTAAACAAACTAAATCTAAACCTTCCAGCTAATATTTTTAATCTTCTAGAAACAATTTATGATCAGAGAGGAAAGCCAATTAAGTTGTTCCCAACCAATAGGGACTGGTGTACCTCAAGGGAGTATATTACGTCCAAGTCTGTACTTGCTTTACACGGCAGATATGCCAATCAACTGTTTAACGCACACGTCTACAATTGCGGATGATAAAGCTTATCTCAGTATTCATAAAGACCCTAAAGAGGCTTCGAGTCAACTGCAACAACACGTAACCCAAGTAGAGAAATTGGCAAAGTTATGGGGAACAAAAATTAATGAGCAAAAATGTACGCACATAACGTTTACTTTACGCAAAGAAACATGCTCCTTTATCCGTTTTAACAATCATATAGTGCCCCAGCAATTTGAAGCGAAATATCTTGGCATTCACCTGGATCGTCGCCTTACAAGGAAGACACATATAGATGCGAAGTTGACGCAAATGAAACTTAAAGCTACACAAATCCATTGGCTAATCGGCAGAAACTCTGTGCTTTGTCTTGATTGTAAACTGTTACTTTACAAGTCGATTTTGAAACCAATTTTGTGCTACGGAATACAATTATGGGGCACTGCTTCCACATCCAACATAGAAAAAATTCAACGCCGTCAAAACAAAATCCTAAGAATGACAACTGCTGCTCCTTGGTATGTTAAAAACAGCAACATCCACAAGGATCTACAAGTTCCACTAGTTAAATGCGAAATCCTGAACTATTCGGACAAGTATTTAAATAAGCTGGAAACTCATCCAAATCCGCTCGCCCGAAACATCCTGCAACATATTGGACACACCCGTCTGAAAAGGAGGGATACTATTGCGCTTATATGAAGCTTATTAATTAATATAAGAACTTAAATTTTAGTCTAGCACTGGTTGGACTAATATTAACTACTTAGTTTTAAAATTTGAATACTTATTGTTAGTTCGCCACAGGAGAAGATTCAATTATAAAAAATATGAAAAAAAAAATTTGTATGGGAGCTACCCTTTCTTCTGCCCCCATCCAAAAAAGGTTTTCTTTAGAGCGTAAGTCTTTATGCCTAATTACTTTTTGTAGCACATTTGATTTCAATATCTGTTATAGTTTTCGAGATATAGCGTATCGAAAATTTAATAAAAATGTTGAATATGTATGATAGCACCCCTTCTTCACCCTACACCCAAGAAATTTTTTCTTCAAATCGTAGGTTTGTTTTGTCCAATTACTTTTTGTAGAACATCTGATGCCGATAGCTGCTATAGTTTGTACGATTTAGCGCATAAAATATTTCACCAAGTTTGTGCAACTGTGGGAGAAATGTCTCTATCCCTGATCCTATCTAAAAAAAAATTTTCCAATATTTAGGTCCCTACTTTAGGAGTATCCGTGCCAAGTCTTGTGGCAAGAATGACTATATTAACTGAGATACATAGGGATATATGCACGGATTTTGTCTTAAAAAAGGGTTATTTTTGGTTTTCGCTTTTACCTTGGTCAATAGTGAACCGATATTGCTGATCTTAGATACCGGTTGTCTGCGGGATATTTGTAACAGTTTGATACCAGTAACTGGTCCGTATCTTTTAATTTGACTCCGGAAACTTGATTTCAACAGACGGACAAACAGATATGGCTATATCAACATCCCTATCTATTTAGGATCCAGAATATATATACTTTATGGGGTCGCAAATGGATAGTAAAGAAATTACAAACTGATATACGTATAGCCTTTCACTATGTGAATGGTATAAACTGTTTTTTCATTGAAAAACAATTTTACGGAATACTTCCTAAATAACTTACAGTAATAACTTACTGTAGTAATTTTTTAAGTGTGTCTTTTGCCAAAACTCCTGTATTCTTTTAAAGACTTTCCTGGTTGTAACACAGTGGATATCAGAAAACTTATCGTAACATAGAACAATATTGTCCCTTACGCCTTTTTTTTAAAGTCTTGATCATGTATCGTAGTATTCCTCCCGATTATTTGGTATATAATTTCTTAACTATCTTCAGCTTATAAATTAAATTTTCCATACAAATGTTTGCTTTTTATTTTACCTTAAGTTCGTTATATAATTTCTTTTATTAGAATAAAATACTATTTTTCCATTAATGATGAAAAAGAGCGAAGTCAGAGAAGTAAGAGCGCTATATTCTGCTGTGCCGAATCTTATATACCCTTCACATTGGCCTTTCGAAATCCCAAACTTTTTTTTTATTTTTATCCATTTTTTTACTTATCAAAATATTTTTTCTAACGCTCCACGGGTGACTACGGGGAAGTTGTAGGGGTTTTAAGCCTAATTTTTGTAAATTTTGTATGGCAACAGTATTAAGACGTGAAGATAGGGGGTTGACATATTCTAGGTAAATGTTTGGGTGAAGAAACTAATGGGGGTCGGTCGTACACTTTATAGCTGTAAGGCCAACTCTGAGGAAGTTGTGGGCATTTTCATATCGTTTTGTAAATTTTGTATGGCAACCCCCTTTGGGCGTGGAGATAGGGGATTAGTATGTTCTAGGAATATGTTAAGAAGAAGAAACTATTGGTGGTCGGTCATACGCTTTCTTTCTCTAAGGCCATCTCTGAAGAAGTTTTGGGCATGGTTATATAATTTTTGTAAATTTTGTATTGCAACCCCCTAGGGCGTAGAGATAGCGGGTTAGTATGTTCTAGGAATATGTTTGGGAGAAGAAACTAATGGGGGTCGGTCGTACAATTTATTGCTCTAAGGCCGACTCTGAAGAAGTTTTGGGCATTTGCATATCATTTTTGTAAATTTTGTATGGCAACCCCCTTAAGGCGTAGAGATAGGGGGTTAGTATGTTCTAGCAATATGTTTGGGAGAAGAAAATAATGGGGGTCGATCGTACACTTTATTGCTCTAAGGCCGACTCTGAAGAAGTTGTGGGCATTTTCATATCGTTTTGTAAATTTTGTATGGCAACTTTCTTTGGGCGTGGAGGTAGGAGATTAGTATAATTTAGGGTAATGTTTGAGAGAAGAAACTAATGGGGGTTGGTCGTACACTTTATTGCTCTAAGGCCGACTCTGAACAAGTTGTGGGCATTTTCATATCATTTTTATTTCTCTAAGGCCAGCTCTGGAGAAGTTTTGGGCATTTTCATATAATATTTGTAAATTTTGTATGGCAACCCTCTTAGAGCGTTGAGATAGGGGGTGAGTATGTTCCAGAAATATGTTTTCGAGAAGAAATTAATGGGGGTCGGTCGTACACTTTATTGCTCTAAGGCCGACTCTGAAAAAGTTGTGCGCATTTTCATATCATTTTTGTAAATTTTGTATGGCTACCCCCTTAGGGCGTGGTGATAGGGGGTAAGGAATATGTTTGGGATGGCAAACTAATTGGGGTCAGTCGTACACTTTATTGCTCTAAGGCCGACTCTGAAGAAGTTGTGGGCATTTTTACATAATTTTTGTAAATGTTGTACGGCAACCTTCTTAGGGCGTGGAGAAAGGGGGTAAGTATGTTCTAGGAATATGTTTGAAAGAAGAAACTAATGGGGGTCGGTCGCACACTTTATTGCTCTAAGGCCAACTTTGAAGAAGTTGTGGGCATTTTTACATCATTTTTGAAAATTTTGTATGGCAACCCCCTTAGGGCGTGGTGATAGGGGGTAAGTATACTCTAGGAACACGTTTGGGAGAAAAAACTAATGGGATCCCTATAAATTTTTTTTCCTCTAGGGGCGACTTCCGGGAAGTTGTAGCGGCTTTTACTCAATTTTTTAAAATTTTGTATGGCAACCATGTTTGGGGCTGGAGATAGAGTGTAAGCATGTTCCACAAAAATGTTTGGATGGATAAAATAATTCGGGTCGGTCTTACATTTTATCTTTGTAGGGGAATTCTTGAAGCGGTAGGAGCGATTTGAAAAATGTTTAAATTAAGCTTAAGCATATAACAAGGCTGTCGTCTGTTATATGTATGTATGTATAAATGAATACTTATAAAATTTTCGTTTTGGGTGTGGTTCAATAATATCAACATGACTGATTCTGTTTTTTTTTCTTTTTTGTTGTTTTTTTGTTATTACATACATAAGTATGTTCTTTGTTGTTGTTGTAGCCTAAAAAAGGAGGTAGTCTTGTTTTTTTGCTTATATCTCGGTCATTTATCGGGCGAGTTTGGTGAATTTCAATACCGATTTTCTCGCGACTATCTCTGACAGTTTAATACCACTTACAGGTCTATGCGATATCGCGGGGCTTCAGAAAGTTGGTTTCAACTATAACACGGACAGATGAACAGACGGACATCGCTAAATTGGCTTTCCTGTCTATAAGGATCCAGAATATATATACTTTATGGGGTCCCAAATGGATGGTAAAGAAATTACACACGGAATGACAAATTTATATATACCCTTATCACTTATGTGAAGGGTATAAAAAGGAGGTTTTTTCTACCGATACTAGCCGAGTAGAATGCATGAGTCTAGCTTACAAATTAAAAAAGTAGGAAAACAGTTATACCGTTTCCCTTTCTCTGTTACATGTAAATTTAATAGGTGGTGTTTACAACCAAAAAGACTTCTACAGTTTAAAGAGTACTGATGATGAAATATATGACATCTAAGAACTACGAAAGAAGTTGATAAAATTAGGAATAGAAAGAAGTGCACTAACACCTTCATTTACATTTACAATACTTTTGCTGGGGAAAAATATTTCATTCCAAACTAGGTAAGACATAAAAGAGTGTACGGCACTAAAAAATATAATTAGGGGATTCACAAATGTCCTATTATGTCCTATTGTCATATTGTTATAAAATTTCACAATGGTTTTTTGTCTTTTATACAAAAATAGTTCTTAAAAATACTACGTCGTTTAATATGCTTATTAAATTGTCACAACAACTCCAAATACACCTGCGCCGAGTGTCTAATAGTTTGCAAATGTTTTTAAGCCATTGTGGAAATTTTATGACAATATGACAATAGGAGAAATAGGACATGTTGTGAATCCCCTAAATATGTTTTAAACACTTGCATAAATGGAACAATAAGTATTACAAAAACAGATGTACAAACCTACATATATACATACTTGTTCCTTTTGGTATAATGAGTGCAATTGATATTGTATGGTTTTGCTATTGCGCACTCACTCTACTCTTAAAAACAAATATTGTTGTTCATTGTTTTGCATTAAGTGAGTAATGTATTTGTTTTTTTTTTTTTGATACAACAAATAAACAAGATCGTTTATATAAAGGGTTGTGAATTAAACAAAAAATTTGATTTTTAAAGTTTATTGTAGCTATAGTGCTTAAAAATGAGTAAAATAAATTTTAAAAAACATTTTTTTGATCTCAAGCTCAAAAATGAAGATAAAATAATATATACTTAATTTGTATTCTATAATAATTTAAATTTTGATTTAGAATTTGACTTTAATATATATAGTAACGATGCAGTTTTAATTTTTTTAAGCCAAATTTGTTTTATTTATTTAAATAAAATTTAAAAAATAACAAAAGTACCTATAGTTAACCATCATTATTTTTATGTATCTGTTTTAACGAAACATAAAAAAACAAATTTGTTACTCTTACTCTCATTTTACAAAACCACACCACATTTAATTAGAGAAAATACCAATACCAACTAATAACAAAAACACGAAGGTACTTATCACTATGCACTAAAAGCTGAAAAAACACACAAACTGATGTAAACAGATGTATCTATGCACGTCCTTAATATGTTTATACAAAATAGAAAAGGATTTATTTATCCAAAAAATTATTATACCCTTCACATAGTGATAAGGGTATATATCAGTTTGTCATTCCGTTTGTAATTTCTTTATTATTCATTTGCGACCCCATAAAGTATATATATTCTGGATCCTTATAGATAGGGAAGTTGATATAGCCATGTCCGTCTGTCCCTCTGTCTGTGTGTCTGTCTGTCCGTCTGTTGAAATCAAGTTTCCGGAGTCAAATAAAAAGATACAGACCAGTTAATGGTGTCAAACGATTACAAATATCCCGCTAACAATCGCTATTTAAAATCAGCGAAATCAGTTCACTATTGAGCGAGATATAAGCGAAAACCCAAAGTAACCCATTTTTTTTAGGACAAAATCCGTGCATATATCCCTATATATCTCAGTAAGTATAGTCACTATTGCCACAGAACTTGGAACGGATACTCTTTAAGTAGGCATCTAAATAATGGAAAAATTTTTTTCAGATAGAATCAGGGGAAGTGGTAGTTTTCCTATAATTGCACAAATTTGGTGAAATATTTTATGAGCTATATCTCGGAAACTATAACAGCTATCGACTTAACATGTTTTACAAAAAGTAATTGTACGCTAAGGGCTACACTTTAAAGAAATAAATGTTTGAGTGGGGGCAAAAAAAGGGGTAGCTCCCATACAAATTAACGATTTTTATGAAATATTCGATACGCTATATCTCGGAAACTATAACAGATATCGAAATCAAATGTTTTACGGAAAGTAATTGGGCAACCAGGGCTACGCTGCAAAGAAAAATTTTTTTGGGTGGGGGCAAAAAAAGGGGTAGCTCCCATACAAATTAATGATTTGTATGAAATTTTCGATACGCTATATTTCGGAAACTATAACAGACATCGAAATGAAATGTTCTACATAAAGTAATTGGACAATAAGAGCTACGTCTTAAAGAAAAAATTTTTTGGGTGGGGGTTGAATATGGGGTAGCTCCCCTACAAGTTCACAATTTTTGTAAAATTTTCAATACGCTATATCTCGGACTCTGTAACATATATCGAAATAAAATGTTCTACAAAAAGTAATTGGACAGCAAAAGCTACGCTTTGAAGTAAACATTTTTTTGGTGGGGGGTGAATATGGGGTAGCTCCCATACAAGTTCACAATTTTTGTAAAATTTTCGATACGCTATATCTCGGAAACTGTAACAGATATCGAAATGAAATGTTTTAAAAAAAGTAATTGGACAGCAAAAGCTACGCTTTGAAGTTAAAATTTTTTTGGTGGGGGGTGAACATGGGGTAGCTCCCATACAAATTCACAATTTTTGTAAAATGTTCGAATTGCTATACCTGGGAAACTGTAATAGATATCGAAATAAAATGTTCTACAAAAAGTTATTGGACAGCACAACCTACGCTTTGAAGTTAAAATTTTTTTGGTGGGGGGTGAACATGGGGTAGCTCCCATACAAATTCACAATTTTTGTAAAATTTTCGATACGCTATACCTCGGAAACTGTAATAGATATCGAAATAAAATGTTCTACAAAAAGTTATTGGACAGCACAACCTACGCTTTGAAGTTAAAATTTTTTTGGTGGGGGGTGAACATGGGGTAGCTCCCATACAAATTCACAATTTTTGTAAAATTTTCGATACGCTATATCTCGAAAACTGTAACAGATATCGAAATAAAATGTTCTACAAAAAGTAATTGGACAACAAAACCTACGCTCTTAAGAAAAAATTTTTTGAGTTGGGGCAAAAAAATGGGTAGCTCCCATACAAATTAACGATTTGTATGAAATTTTCGATAAGCTATATCTCGGAAACTATAACAGATATCGAAATCAAATGTTCTACAAAAAATAATAATCTAATAATTCATACATTTTGGAAAAAAAAGTTGAAGAGGAGCAGGGGGACTAGAACATCCTATAAAAATTAACAACTTTTATTAACCTTTTAATATAAATAATGTCAAAAACTTTTATTACTGTCGACCTCAAACGTTCCTCATCTACTTCTATTATCCATACGAACGTTAACATTTTGTAAAGTTCTCTATGGACTTTAAAACTCACACAAGGTATTTTTATTATATTATTTGCAGTACAAAATAACTCGGCTGGGTATATTAAAAGACCAATGTGAAGGGTATATAAGATTCGGCACAGCCGAATATAGCGCTCTTACTTGTTTTTATTTATTTTTCTTTTTTTATTTTATTCTAGGTTTTAGTAGCAGAAGGTCTTGGTAAATATTGTGATTCAGATTTTGTTGGTTCAGCAACTCGTGAAATTCAAGAAGCCTTAGATATGACTCCAGACGAAATGAACTTGGCCGCCCATCAAATTTTGGCAAAAAGAAATGTTATTTCCGATATAACTAGTTTGCGATCAACAGATGTGCCAACGACTCTCTCTTATGCCTCATTTCAAATACCGACAAATACAAATTCACCACCAACAACACTTTCTTCGCCATCGCCAACATCACTTTCATCTCCTTGACAGCCAGCAGGTTGCAACAGTGCTTATAGAACAAATAATAATTATGAGCCATAACCATAGATGCCAGATTTGACGATTGGTCGTCATTTTAACTTTTTTTGAACCCAATAATTGGCTTTTGACGACTAGACGATTTTTTCCCTAAACTTGACCATTTTTAAAAATAAAAGTTTGCGACTTTTGCGCCTATACACCCAAATGTGGAAATTTCGTTATACATATGGCTTTAAAATATTAAAATAGTATCATCAATTTAATAAGTTTTTCATGACAAACTGTGAACTGTTTATGCATTTTCTGTCCTTCCTTTGTCTTGTCGCTGCTTCATTGACTAACTAAAATTTAACTCTCAAAATATTGATATCAATATAAAAGGTCTTTAAAGCCTTAATACTCTACAATACAAAATACCACAAAAAAACCTTAAACATATTATATACCAAGGATTGGAAAAAAAAAATTTTTTTAAATAAAATTGGTCTTAACATAAAAAAATTTTGTATGCCATATATCTAATAAATTTTTTAAAAATATTTCTTAATTATTGTTTTTTTTTTCATCTACAATTGGTTTTTTGCTTTAAATGATAGTTTTTTTTTACTACTTTTGAAAGAAATTACCTCTAAGCATTTTGTTTCCCCGTTTTCTTTTATTATTAAGTAAAGAAGTAATTGAAACCATCCGCTTTTGTGCTGACGATTCCTTGACGGTTCCAAAAATTTATTTTGGCGATATTTAAAAAAAAATTGACGATATTGGACCAAAATTATCTGGCAACTATGGTCATAACCAATGGCTTTGAATAAGGTTATTTTTTTAAGAATTTTTCTTTTTTTGCTTTCAATTTTCGTAAGCGGTTAAACTTTTTTTAAGAACTAATTAATGCCTACTATTTACTTGAAATCTGAAAAGATGTAATGACAAAATATTTTAAAATAAAGTGTATACATATGTGTGTAGATTTTTAAACAACAAAATATTTCTTATAAGTTACAGATAACCGAACCGATATGTAAATTTTACCAAAGGAAACGTTTTTTTCTTCAACTGCGTATTAGCCACAAATTGTTGTATTAAAATAAATAAAACTACAGTTGCAAGTACTTAATTTATTTATATGTGTAGATATACCTTAATCGAAATCAAATGCCTGTCCCCTTACTGTGAAAGTCGTTGTCGATGAGGGTTGTACCGGGACTTGAAATTTTAGAACCCCGAAGCCCGGGATGATTAAGGGATACCATATTTTCAGGGATACCAAAAATAATCCACTCTAAAACAAAACTGTCTGTAAATTATTAACTTTATTTATACCTTAGGAAGTAAAACATGGGGAAAACTAAATTTACATAATGCTTAGGTCCACTTAGTTATTCATAAAGAATGAGAGATAAAAATAAAATCTATATTTTTTTCCCAACAGATCTCAAAATAACATGAAAACATGTTTTCCGCTTTTTTAAAAATTTTGAAATTTGTGCCGCGTAGAGCATGCTAGAAGGACAAAATTATTTTATGTTATATAAAGATGCTTTTACATATTTGGATATAATTTACAGTTTTTCGTTTTATCTATATATAGATATATATGTAGGTATAAAGGAATAACGTTAATGACTGTCTGACTCATTCATTATCGCACAGCCAAAAAGCTTAAAGCTAGGGATTGTGGGTATCTCTTACAATGTATAGATCCACTAAGACGGGATTTTAGGAAACTCGGACCCGAAGAGAAAGACTCCCTTTTTACATCAATCAAAATTGATATTAAAAAATTACAATGGACCGGAATGACTTCTCAAAAAAATACTAATACGAGCCCGTTCGTAGTCATTTTATATGACAAACAAAAAAACTACAACATATTTTGTACACTATACTCTAATGTGACTCTTTTAGATGCGGATTAAGAGCCTGTTTCATAACCCACCCAATACCTGCATCCTAGGGACGATTTTACCAGGACCCCATCAAATTACACACCTAATTCATTATCAACCCTAGGAAAACACGAAAGGTTCAACTTATTCCGCCATTATTTCTATAATTCACAACATTTATTCATTTAATTATTATATTTATTTTTCCATAAAATAAAGCTAATCTAAAGAAACATATATATATATATATATATAAAAGATTATGTTTTTGATATACGTTAATATATAGAAAAAAAACTAGAGGTTTAAATTTAACAAATAAAGGAAAAAAAACACAAAAAAAGCGGGAGCTTTTACAAACGGTAACGATTTTGATGTATTTAAACACTGAAGCTATAGTTTAAATTGTTATCAACAAAGGTGTTGAATAAATTTCCTTTTTGTTTATTAGGCTAATTGGTTCAATTTTATTGTGATAAGATTTAATTGAAGAATTATTTTTGAAAAAGTTTAGTTTCCCGATACTAGCCGAGTGGAATGCATTTTCAGAGCCCGCTACAACTCCTCATCAGCACTCTTTGTTCGGTACTGAGCATTGGTAGTAAATATCTTCTATTTAACCCAAGTTTTATTGAAATTTGAATACGGAAATACTAATTTGTATTTTACACATACTCTTATTTATAATTGTCAATTCTTGGGTTAGAACGAAATTTACGGCCTGCCATTCATTTTTCCACATCATGGCAACACCTTTTCTTTTATATATTCTTCATCTCACCACTTTATTTTTGCCTTATTCATCTCTATTTAGATGAGTATGAAGGCAGCATGCTTTTGCATGCTTTAGTTTTGTCTCGCTTTTTAGTTATGTTTTTTTTAAATTTAAATTTGCTGATCATTAGTCGTCAGCAAATCGTTGACATGTTTTAATATTGCGGACGTATTTTCTTACACCATACCTAGTGTCATTTAATACAAATTTATTTTTAGCGTATTTTTGAACAATTTTTATTTTCTAAAATTTCCTTTTTGTTTATTAGGCTAATTGGTTCAATTTTATTGTGATAAGATTTAATTGAAGAATTATTTTTAAACCAACATGTAGACATGCATAAAGGTAGGTATGTATGTTGCGTAAACAAGCAAGCACAATATGTATATATAAAATAAAAAAACTTCTCTATTCTTTCTTTTTATCAATGGTTTTTAAAAATATCAATGAACTGTTTCTGCGTTACATACTGACCTTTATACATAGGTACATACATATATAACTAAATGCAAAATTATTGTATATTAGGGTAATTCCCGAAAAAAAAATTTTTTTTTGACTCACCAAACATGTGGATATCGCAAATCTGGAAGGCCTTCTAGAGCTCGATGAACATGTTGATATTTCCGTACGTAGAAAAATTTGGCTGAAAATGCTTTTTAAAAATTATGTCACGATATCTTGCATTAGGTATTTTCGACTTACGTTATATTTAATGCTCACACTTAACAAAAATTTGAGGTAATTAAAGTAGACTTAAGTTAATTTATAGGGTTTGTTGTTGGTTAAGTTTGTCTATATGCATTTCATCGGTTCTTACACCAAATCATCAGTAGACTTCAGCCACCCAAATTATTAAAAAACTCATGAATATTTTCTGTCTTTATATAATAACCCCAATAAACAAAATGAGAACTACTATAAGAAACCCAAAACGTTCAAGTTTTTTTAAGAATCCAACAAACCATTATTCGGTATTCGCTTGTTTTGATTTTCTTTTTCCCCTTACATTTGAATAACCATTGGTTACTACTAAATGTATCATAAGGGCTACCGAAAACAAAACCTTGTTGTTTGACAACACTTTTTTAATATATTAGTTAGGATTTAATCCCATATTTCTTGTTTATTTATAGGGTTTGTTGTTGGTTAAGTTTGTCTATATACATTTCATTGGTTCTTACACCAAATCATTAGTAGACTTCAACCATCCAAATTCTTAAAAAACTCATGAATATTTTATGTCTTTATATAATAACCCCAATAAACAAAATGAGAACTACTATAAGAAACCCAAAACGTTCAAGTTTTTTTAAGAATCCAACAAACCATTATTCGGTATTCGCTTGTTTTGATTTTCTTTTTCCCCTTACATTTGAATAACCATTGGTTACTACTAAATGCATCATAAGGGCTACCGAAAACAAAACCTTGTTGTTTGACAACACTTTTTTAATATATTAGTTAGGATTTAATCCCATATTTCTTGTTTATTTATAGGGTTTGTTGTTGGTTAAGTTTGTCTATATACATTTCATTGGTTCTTACACCAAATCATCAGTAGACTTCAGCCACCCAAATTCTTAAAAAACTCATGGATATTTTCTGTCTTTATATAATAACCCCAATAAACAAAATGAGAACTACTATAAGAAACCCAAAACGTTCAAGTTTTTTTAAGAATCCAACAAACCATTATTCGGTATTCGCTTGTTTTGATTTTCTTTTTCCCCTTACATTTGAATAACCATTGGTTACTACTAAATGTATCATAAGGGCTACCGAAAACAAAACCTTGTTGTTTGACAACACTTTTTTAATATATTAGTTAGGATTTAATCCCATATTTCTTGTTTATTTATAGGGTTTGTTGTTGGTTAAGTTTGTATATATTCATTTCATTGGTTCTTACACCAAATCATTAGTAGACTTCAACCATCCAAATTCTTAAAAAACTCATGAATATTTTATGTCTTTATATAATAACCCCAATAAACAAAATGAGAACTACTATAAGAAACCCAAAACGTTCAAGTTTTTTTAAGAATCCAACAAACCATTATTCGGTATTCGCTTGTTTTGATTTTCTTTTTCCCCTTACATTTGAATAACCATTGGTTACTACTAAATGTATCATAAGGGCTACCGAAAACAAAACCTTGTTGTTTGACAACACTTTTTTAATATATTAGTTAGGATTTAATCCCATATTTCTTGTTTATTTATAGGGTTTGTTGTTGGTTAAGTTTGTCTATATGCATTTCATTGGTTCTTACACCAAATCATCAGTAGACTTCAACCACCCAAATTCTTAAAAAACTCATGAATATTTTCTGTCTTTATATAATAACCTCAATAAACAAAATGAGAATTACTATAAGAAAACCAAAACGTTCAAGTTTTTTTAAGAATCCAACAAACCTTTATTCGCTATTCGCTTGTTTTGATTTTCTTTTTCCCCTTACATTTGAATAACCATTGTTTACTACTAAATGTATCATAAGGGCTACCGAAAACAAAACCTTGTTGTTGAACAACACTTTTTTAATATATAAGTTAGGATTTTATCCCATATTTCTTGTTTATTTATAGGGTTTGTTGTTGGTTAAGTTTGTCTATATTCATTTCATTGGTTCTTACACCAAATCATCAGTAGACTTCAACCACCCAAATTCTTAAAAAACTCATGAATATTTTATGTCTTTATATAATTTTCTTTTTTTTTTTTTTTTTTTTAAATCATATATTTTATTATTGAATCTTCGCTTAAGCGAACTAACAATAAGTATTCAAATCTTAAAACTAAGTTGCTAATACTAGTCCAGTCAATACCAGACTAAAATTAAGGTTCTCACAATAAAATTAACTAATTTCATTGGTTCTTACACCAAATCATCAGTAGACTTCAACCACCCAAATTCTTAAAAAACTCATGAATATTTTCTGTCTTTATATAATAACCTCAATAAAAAAAATGAGAATTACTATAAGAAAACCAAAACGTTCAAGTTTTTTTAAGAATCCAACAAACCTTTATTCGCTTGTTTTGATTTTCTTTTTCCCCTTACATTTGAATAACCATTGGTTACTACTAAATGTATCATAAGGGCTACCGAAAACAAAACCTTGTTGTTTAACAACACTTTTTTAATATATTAGTTAGGATTTAATCCCATATTTCTTGTTTATTTAAAGGGTTTGTTGTTGGTTAAGTTTGTCTATATGCATTTCATTGGTTTTTACACCAAATCATCAGTAGACTTCAACCACCCAAATTTTTAAAAATTCATGAATATTTTCTGTCTTTATATAATAACCTCAATAAACAAAATGAGAATTACTATGAAAAAACCAAAACGTTCAAGTTTTTTTAAGAATCCAACAAACCATTATTCGCTATTTGCTTGTTTTGATTTTCTTTTTCCCCTTACATTTGAATAACCATTGGTTATTACTAAATGTATCATAAGGGCTACAGAAAACAAAACCTTGTTGTTTAACAACACTTTTTTAAAATACTAGTTAGGATTTAATCCCATATTTCTTGTTTATTTATAGCGTTTGTTTTTGGTTAAGTTTGTCTATATGCATTTCATTGGTTCTTACACCAAATCATCAGTAGACTTCAACCACCCAAATTCTTAAAAAACTCATGAATATTTCTGTCTTTATATAATAACCTCAAAAACAAAATGAGAATTACAATAAGAAAACCAAAACGTTCAAGTTTTTTTAAGAATCCAACAAACCATTATTCGCTATTCGCTTGTTTTGATTTTCTTTTTCCCCTTACATTTGAATAACAATTGGTTACTACTAAATGTATCATAAGGGCTACCGAAAACAAAACCTTGTTGTTTAACAGCACTTTTTCAATATATTAGTTAGGATTTAATCCCATATTTCTTGTTTATTTATTGGGTATGTTGTTGGTTAAGTTTGTCTATATGCATTTCATTGGTTTTTACACCAAATCATCAGTAGACTTCAACCACCCAAATTCGTAAAAAACTCAAGAATATTTTCTGTCTTTATATAATAACCTCAATAAACAAAATGAGAATTACAATAAGAAAACCAAAACGTTCAAGTTTTTTTAAGAATCCAACAAACCATTATTCGCTATTCGCTTGTTTTGAAATTCTTTTTCCCCTTACATTTGAATAACCATTGGTTACTACTAAATGTATCATAAGGGCTACCGAAAACAAAACCTTGTTGTTTAACAACACTTTTTTAATATATTAGTTAGGATTTAATCCCATATTTCTTGTTTATTTATTGGGTTTGTTGTTGGTTAAGTTTGTCTATATGCATTTCATTGGTTTTTACACCAAATCATCAGTAGACTTCAACCACCCAAATTCGTAAAAAACTCATGAATATTTTCTGTCTTTATATAATAACCTCAATAAACAAAATGAGAATTACTATAAAAAACCAAACCGTTCAAGTTTTTTTAAGAATCCAACAAACCATTATTCGCTATTCGCTTGTTTTGATTTTCTTTTTCCCCTAACATTTGAATAACCATTGGCTACTACTAAATGTATCATAAGGGCTACCGAAAACAAAACTTTGTTGTTTAACAACCCTTTTTTAATATACTAGTTAGGATTTAATCCCATATTTCTTGTTTATTTATTGGGTTTGTTGTTGGTTAAGTTTGTCTATATGCAATTCATTGATTTTTACACCAAATCATCAGTAGACTTCAACCACCCAAATTCGTAAAAAACTCATGAATATTTTCTGTCTTTATATAATAACCTCAATAAACAAAATGAGAATTACTATAAAAAACCAAACCGTTCAAGTTTTTTTAAGAATCCAACAAACCATTATTCGCTATTCGCTTGTTTTGTTTTTCTTTTTCCCCTTACATTTGAATAACCATTGGTTATTACTAAATGTATCATAAGGGCTACCGAAAACAAAACCTTGTTGTTTAACAACACTTTTTTAAAATACTAGTTAGGATTTAATCCCATATTTCCTGTTTATTTATAGGGTTTGTTGTTGGTTAAGTTTGTCTATATGCATTTCATTGGTTCTTACAACAAATCATCAGTAGACTTCAACCACCCAAATTCTTAAAAAACTCATGAATATTTTCTGTCTTTATATAATAACCTTAATAAACAAAATGAGAATTACTATAAAAAACCAAACCGTTCAATTTTTTTTAAGAATCCAACAAACCTTTATTCGCTATTCGCTTGTTTTGATTTTGTTTTTCCCCTTACATTTGAATAACCATTGGTTATTACTAAATGTATCATAAGGGCTACCGAAAACAAAACCTTGTTGTTTGACAACACTTTTTTAATATATTAGTTAGGATTTAATCCCATATTTCTTGTTTATTTATAGGGTTTGCTGTTGGTTAAGTTTGTCTATATGCATTTCATTGGTTTTTACACCAAATCATCAGTAGACTTCAACCACCCAAATTCGTAAAAAACTCATGAATATTTCCTGTCGTTATATAATAACCTCAATAAACAAAATGAGAATTACTATAAGAAAACCAAAACGTTCAAGTTTTTTTAAGAATCCAACAAACCTTTATTCGCTATTCGCTTGTGTTGATTTTGTTTTTCCCCTTACATATGAATAACCATTGGTTATTATTAAATGTATCATAAGGGCTACCGAAAACAAAACCTTGTTGTTTAACAACACTTTTTTAAAATATAAGTTAGGATTTAATCCCATATTTCTTGTTTATTTATAGCGTTTGTTATTGGTTAAGTTTGTCTATATGCATTTCATTGGTTCTTACACCAAATCATCAGTAGACTTCAACCACCCAAATTCTTAAAAAACTCATGAATATTTTCTGTCCTTATATAATAACCTCAATAAACAAAATGAGAATTACTATAAGAAAACCAAAACGTTCAAGTTTTTTTAAGAATCCAACAAACCTTTATTCGCTATTCGCTTGTTTTGATTTTCTTTTTCCCCTTACATTTGAATAACCATTGGTTACTACTAAATGTATCATAAGGGCTACCGAAAACAAAACCTTGTTGTTGAACAACACTTTTTTAATATATTAGTTAGGATTTTATCCCATATTTCTTGTTTATTTATAGGGTTTGTTGTTGGTTAAGTTTGTATATATTCATTTCATTGGTTCTTACACCAAATCGTCAGTAGACTTCAACCACCCAAATTCTTAAATAACTCATGAATATTTTATGTCTTTATATAATAACCTCAATAAACAAAATGAGAATTACTATAAGAAAACCAAAACGTTCAAGTTTTTTTAAGAATCCAACAAACCTTTATTTGCTATTCGCTTGTTTTGATTTTCTTTTTCCCCTTACATTTGAATAACCATTGGTTATTACTAAATGTATCATAAGGGCTACCGAAAACAAAACCTTGTTGTTTAACAACACTTTTTTAAAATATTAGTTAGGATTTAATCCCATATTTCTTGTTTATTTATAGCGTTTGTTATTGGTTAAGTTTGTCTATATGCATTTCATTGGTTCATACATCAAATCATCAGTATACTTCAACCACCCAAATTCTTAAAAAACTCATGAATATTTTCTGTCTTTATACTAAATGTATCATAAGGGCTACCGAAAACAAAACCTTGTTGTTTGACAACACTTTTTTAATATATTAGTTAGGATTTAATCCCATATTTCTTGTTTATTTATAGGGTTTGTTGTTGGTTAAGTTTGTCTATATGCATTTCATTGGTTTTTACACCAAATCATCAGTAGACTTCAACCACCCAAATTCGTAAAAAACTCATGAATATTTCCTGTCGTTATATAATAACCTCAATAAACAAAATGAGAATTACTATAAGAAAACCAAAACGTTCAAGTTTTTTTAAGAATCCAACAAACCTTTATTCGCTATTCGCTTGTGTTGATTTTGTTTTTCCCCTTACATATGAATAACCATTGGTTATTATTAAATGTATCATAAGGGCTACCGAAAACAAAACCTTGTTGTTTAACAACACTTTTTTAAAATATAAGTTAGGATTTAATCCCATATTTCTTGTTTATTTATAGCGTTTGTTATTGGTTAAGTTTGTCTATATGCATTTCATTGGTTCTTACACCAAATCATCAGTAGACTTCAACCACCCAAATTCTTAAAAAACTCATGAATATTTTCTGTCCTTATATAATAACCTCAATAAACAAAATGAGAATTACTATAAGAAAACCAAAACGTTCAAGTTTTTTTAAGAATCCAACAAACCTTTATTCGCTATTCGCTTGTTTTGATTTTCTTTTTCCCCTTACATTTGAATAACCATTGGTTACTACTAAATGTATCATAAGGGCTACTGAAAACAAAACCTTGTTGTTGAACAACACTTTTTTAATATATTAGTTAGGATTTTATCCCATATTTCTTGTTTATTTATAGGGTTTGTTGTTGGTTAAGTTTGTATATATTCATTTCATTGGTTCTTACACCAAATCGTCAGTAGACTTCAACCACCCAAATTCTTAAATAACTCATGAATATTTTATGTCTTTATATAATAACCTCAATAAACAAAATGAGAATTACTATAAGAAAACCAAAACGTTCAAGTTTTTTTAAGAATCCAACAAACCTTTATTTGCTATTCGCTTGTTTTGATTTTCTTTTTCCCCTTACATTTGAATAACCATTGGTTATTACTAAATGTATCATAAGGGCTACCGAAAACAAAACCTTGTTGTTTAACAACACTTTTTTAAAATATTAGTTAGGATTTAATCCCATATTTCTTGTTTATTTATAGCGTTTGTTATTGGTTAAGTTTGTCTATATGCATTTCATTGGTTCATACATCAAATCATCAGTATACTTCAACCACCCAAATTCTTAAAAAACTCATGAATATTTTCTGTCTTTATATAATAGCCTCAATAAACAAAATGAGAATTACTATAAGAAACCAAAACGTTCAAGTTTTTTAAGAATCCAACAAACCTTTATTCGCTATTCGCTTGTTTAGATTTTCTTTTTCCCCTTACATTTGAATAACCATTGGTTACTACTAAATGTATCATAAGGGCTACCGAAAACAAAACCTTGTTGTTTAACAACACTTTTTTAATATATTAGTTAGGATTTAATCCCATATTTCTTGTTTATTTATTGGGTTTGTTGTTGGCTAAGCTTGTCTATATGCATTTCATTGGTTCTTACACCAAATCATCAGTAGACTTCAACCACCCAAATTCTTAAAAAACTCATGAATATTTTCTGTCTTTATATAATAGCCTCAATAAACAAAATGAGAATTACTATAAGAAACCAAAACGTTCAAGTTTTTTAAGAATCCAACAAACCTTTATTCGCTATTCGCTTGTTTTGATTTTCTTTTTCCCCTTACATTTGAATAACCATTGGTTACTACTAAATGTATCATAAGGGCTACCGAAAACAAAACCTTGTTGTTGAACAACACTTTTTTAATATATTAGTTAGGAATTTATCCCATATTTCTTGTTTTTTTATAGGGTTTGTTGTTGGTTAAGTTTGTCTATATTCATTTCATTGGTTCTTACACCAAATCATCAGTAGACTTCAACCACCCAAATTCTTAAAAAACTCATGAATATTTTATGTCTTTATATAATTTTTTTTTTTTTTTTTTTAAATCATATATTTTATTATTGAATCTTCGCTTAAGCGAACTAACAATAAGTATTCAAATCTTAAAACTAAGTTGTTAATACTAGTCCAGTCAGTACCAGACTAAAATTTAGGTTCTCACAATAAAATTAACTAATTTCATTGGTTCTTACACCAAATCATCAGTAGACTTCAACCACCCAAATTGGTAAAAAACTCATGAATATTTTCTGTCTTTACATAATAACCTCAATAAACAAAATGAGAATTACTATAAAAAAACCAAACCGTTCAAGTTTTTTTAAGAATCCAACAAACCTTTATTCGCTATTCGCTTGTTTTGATTTTCTTTTTCCCCTTACATTTGAATAACCATTGGTTATTACTAAATGTATCATAAGGGCTACCGAAAACAAAACCTTGTTGTTTAACAACACTTTTTTAAAATATTAGTTAGGATTTAATCCCATATTTCTTGTTTATTTATAGCGTTTGTTGTTGGTTAAGTTTGTCTATATGCATTTCATTGGTTCTTACACCAAATCATCAGTAGACTTCAACCACCCAAATTCTTAAAAAACTCATGAATATTTTCTGTCTTTATATAATAACCTCAATAAACAAAATGAGAATTACTATAAGAAAACCAAAACGTTCAAGTTTTTTTAAGAATCCAACAAACCTTTATTCGCTATTCGCTTGTTTAGATTTTCTTTTTCCCCTTACATTTGAATAACCATTGGTTACTACTAAATGTATCATAAGGGCTACCGAAAACAAAACCTTGTTGTTTAACAACACTTTTTTAATATATTAGTTAGGATTTAATCCCATATTTCTTGTTTATTTATTGGGTTTGTTGTTGGTTAAGTTTGTCTATATGCATTTCATTGGTTTTTACACCAAATCATCAGTAGACTTCAACCACCCAAATTCGTAAAAAACTCATGAATATTTTCTGTCTTTATATAATAACCTCAATAAACAAAATGAGAATTACTATAAAAAACCAAACCGTTCAAGTTTTTTTAAGAATCCAACAAACCATTATTCGCTATTCGCTTGTTTTGATTTTCTTTTTCCCCTAACATTTGAATAACCATTGGCCACTACTAAATGTATCATAAGGGCTACCGAAAACAAAACTTTGTTGTTTAACAACACTTTTTTAATATACTAGTTAGGATTTAATCTCATATTTCTTGTTTATTTATTGGGTTTGTTGTTGGTTAAGTTTGTCTATATGCAATTCATTGGTTTTTACACCAAATCATCAGTAGACTTCAACCACCCAAATTCGTAAAAAACTCATGAATATTTTCTGTCTTTATATAATAACCTCAATAAACAAAATGAGAATTACTATAAAAAACCAAACCGTTCAAGTTTTTTTAAGAATCCAACAAACCATTATTCGCTATTCGCTTGTTTTGTTTTTCTTTTTCCCCTTACATTTGAATAACCATTGGTTATTACTAAATGTATCATAAGGGCTACCGAAAACAAAACCTTGTTGTTTAACAACACTTTTTTAAAATACTAGTCAGGATTTAATCCCATATTTCCTGTTTATTTATAGGGTGTGTTGTTGGTTAAGTTTGTCTATATGCATTTCATTGGTTCTTACAACAAATCATCAGCAGACTTCAACCACCCAAATTCTTAAAAAACTCATGAATATTTTCTGTCTTTATATAATAACCTCAATAAACAAAATGAGAATTACTATAAAAAACCAAACCGTTCAAGTTTTTTTAAGAATCCAACAAACCTTTATTCGCTTTTCGCTTGTTTTGATTTTCTTTTTCCCCTTACATTTGAATAACCATTGGTTACTACTAAATGTATCATAAGGGCTACCGAAAACAAAACCCTGTTGTTTGACAACACTTTTTTAGTATATTAGTTAGGATTTAATCCCATATTTCTTGTTTATTTATAGGGTTTGTTGTTGGTTAAGTTTGTCTATATGCATTTCATTGGTTTTTACACCAAATCATCAGTAGACTTCAACCACCCAAATTCGTAAAAAACTCATGAATATTTTCTGTCGTTATATAATAACCTCAATAAACAAAATGAGAATTACTATAAGAAAACCAAAACGTTCAAGTTTTTTTAAGAATCCAACAAACCTTTATTCGCTATTCGCTTGTTTTGATTTTTTTTTCCCCTTACATTTGAATAACCATTGGTTATTACTAAATGTATCATAAGGGCTACCGAAAACAAAACCTTGTTGCTTAACAACACTTTTTTAAAATATTAGTTAGGATTTAATCCCATATTTCTTGTTTATTTATAGCGTTTGTTATTGGTTAAGTTTGTCTATATGCATTTCATTGGTTCTTACACCAAATCATCAGTAGACTTCAACCACCCAAATTCTTAAAAAGCTCATGAATATTTTCTGTCTTTATATAATAGCCTCAATAAACAAAATGAGAATTACTATAAGAAAACCAAAACGTTCAAGTTTTTTTAAGAATCCAACAAACCTTTATTCGCTATTCGCTTGTTTTGATTTTCTTTTTCCCCTTACATTTGAATAACCATTGGTTACTACTAAATGTATCATAAGGGCTACCTAAAACAAAACCTTGTTGTTTAACAACACTTTTTTAAAATATTAGTTAGGATTAAATCCCATATTTCTTGTTTATTTATAGCGTTTGTTATTGGTTAAGTTTGTCTATATGCATTTCATTGGTTCTTACACCAAATCATCAGTAGACTTCAACCACCCAAATTCTTAAAAAACTCATGAATATTTTCTGTCTTTATATAATAACCTCAATAAACAAAATGAGAATTACTATAAGAAAACCAAAACGTTCAAGTTTTTTTAAGAATCCAACAAACCTTTATTCGCTATTCGCTTGTTTTGATTTTCTTTTTCCCCTTACATTTGAATAACCATTGGTTATTACTAAATGTATCATAAGGGCTACCGAAAACAAAACCTTGTTGTTTAACAACACTTTTTTAAAATATTAGTTAGGATTTAATCCCATATTTCTTGTTTATTTATAGCGTTTGTTATTGGTTAAGTTTGTCTATATGCATTTCATTGGTTCTTACACTAAATCATCAGTAGACTTCAACCACCCAAATTCTTAAAAAACTCATGAATATTTTCTGTCTTTATATAATAGCCTCAATAAACAAAATGAGAATTACTATAAGAAACCAAAACGTTCAAGTTTTTTAAGAATCCAACAAACCTTTATTCGCTATTCGCTTGTTTTGATTTTCTTTTTCCCCTTACATTTGAATAACCATTGGTTACTACTAAATGTATCATAAGGGCTACCTAAAACAAAACCTTGTTGTTGAACAACACTTTTTTAATATATTAGTTAGGAATTTATCCCATATTTCTTGTTTTTTTATAGGGTTTGTTGTTGGTTAAGTTTGTCTATATTCATTTCATTGGTTCTTACACCAAATCATCAGTAGACTTCAACCACCCAAATTCTTAAAAAACTCATGAATATTTTATGTCTTTATATAATTTTTTTTTTTTTAAATCATATATTTTATTATTGAATCTTCGCTTAAGCGAACTAACAATAAGTATTCAAATCTTAAGACTAAGTTGTTAATACTAGTCCAGTCAGTACCAGACTAAAATTTAGGTTCTCACAATAAAATTAACTAATTTCATTGGTTCTTACACCAAATCATCAGTAGACTTCAACCACCCAAATTCTTAAAAAACTCATGAATATTTTCTGTCTTTATATAATAACCTCAATAAAAAAAATGAGAATTACTATAAGAAAACCAAAACGTTCAAGTTTTTTTAAGAATCCAACAAACCTTTATTCGCTATTCGCTTGTTTTGATTTTCTTTTTCCCCTTACATTTGAATAACCATTGGTTATTACTAAATGTATCATAAGGGCTACCGAAAATAAAATCTTGTTGTTTAACAACACTTTTTTAAAATACTAGTTAGGATTTAATCCCATATTTCCTGTTTATTTATAGGGTTTGTTGTTGGTTAAGTTTGTCTATATGCATTTCATTGGTTCTTAAACCAAATCATCAGTAGACTTCAACCACCCAAATTCTTAAAAAGCTCATGAATATTTTCTGTCTTTATATAATAACCTCAATAAACAAAATGAGAATTACTATAAGAAAACCAAAACGTTCAAGTTTTTTTAAGAATCCAACAAACCTTTATTTGCTATTCGCTTGTTTTGATTTTCTTTTTCCCCTTACATTTGAATAACCATTGGTTATTACTAAATGTATCATAAGGGCTACCGAAAACAAAACCTTGTTGTTTAACAACACTTTTTTAAAATATTAGTTAGGATTTAATCCCATATTTCTTGTTTATTTATAGCGTTTGTTATTGGTTAAGTTTGTCTATATGCATTTCATTGGTTCATACATCAAATCATCAGTATACTTCAACCACCCAAATTCTTAAAAAACTCATGAATATTTTCTGTCTTTATATAATAGCCTCAATAAACAAAATGAGAATTACTATAAGAAACCAAAACGTTCAAGTTTTTTAAGAATCCAACAAACCTTTATTCGCTATTCGCTTGTTTAGATTTTCTTTTTCCCCTTACATTTGAATAACCATTGGTTACTACTAAATGTATCATAAGGGCTACCGAAAACAAAACCTTGTTGTTTAACAACACTTTTTTAATATATTAGTTAGGATTTAATCCCATATTTCTTGTTTATTTATTGGGTTTGTTGTTGGCTAAGCTTGTCTATATGCATTTCATTGGTTCTTACACCAAATCATCAGTAGACTTCAACCACCCAAATTCTTAAAAAACTCATGAATATTTTCTGTCTTTATATAATAGCCTCAATAAACAAAATGAGAATTACTATAAGAAACCAAAACGTTCAAGTTTTTTAAGAATCCAACAAACCTTTATTCGCTATTCGCTTGTTTTGATTTTCTTTTTCCCCTTACATTTGAATAACCATTGGTTACTACTAAATGTATCATAAGGGCTACCGAAAACAAAACCTTGTTGTTGAACAACACTTTTTTAATATATTAGTTAGGAATTTATCCCATATTTCTTGTTTTTTTATAGGGTTTGTTGTTGGTTAAGTTTGTCTATATTCATTTCATTGGTTCTTACACCAAATCATCAGTAGACTTCAACCACCCAAATTCTTAAAAAACTCATGAATATTTTATGTCTTTATATAATTTTTTTTTTTTTTTTTTTAAATCATATATTTTATTATTGAATCTTCGCTTAAGCGAACTAACAATAAGTATTCAAATCTTAAAACTAAGTTGTTAATACTAGTCCAGTCAGTACCAGACTAAAATTTAGGTTCTCACAATAAAATTAACTAATTTCATTGGTTCTTACACCAAATCATCAGTAGACTTCAACCACCCAAATTGGTAAAAAACTCATGAATATTTTCTGTCTTTACATAATAACCTCAATAAACAAAATGAGAATTACTATAAAAAAACCAAACCGTTCAAGTTTTTTTAAGAATCCAACAAACCTTTATTCGCTATTCGCTTGTTTTGATTTTCTTTTTCCCCTTACATTTGAATAACCATTGGTTATTACTAAATGTATCATAAGGGCTACCGAAAACAAAACCTTGTTGTTTAACAACACTTTTTTAAAATATTAGTTAGGATTTAATCCCATATTTCTTGTTTATTTATAGCGTTTGTTGTTGGTTAAGTTTGTCTATATGCATTTCATTGGTTCTTACACCAAATCATCAGTAGACTTCAACCACCCAAATTCTTAAAAAACTCATGGATATTTTCTGTCTTTATATAATAACCTCAATAAACAAAATGAGAATTACTATAAGAAAACCAAAACGTTCAAGTTTTTTTAAGAATCCAACAAACCTTTATTCGCTATTCGCTTGTTTAGATTTTCTTTTTCCCCTTACATTTGAATAACCATTGGTTACTACTAAATGTATCATAAGGGCTACCGAAAACAAAACCTTGTTGTTTAACAACACTTTTTTAATATATTAGTTAGGATTTAATCCCATATTTCTTGTTTATTTATTGGGTTTGTTGTTGGTTAAGTTTGTCTATATGCATTTCATTGGTTTTTACACCAAATCATCAGTAGACTTCAACCACCCAAATTCGTAAAAAACTCATGAATATTTTCTGTCTTTATATAATAACCTCAATAAACAAAATGAGAATTACTATAAAAAACCAAACCGTTCAAGTTTTTTTAAGAATCCAACAAACCATTATTCGCTATTCGCTTGTTTTGATTTTCTTTTTCCCCTAACATTTGAATAACCATTGGCCACTACTAAATGTATCATAAGGGCTACCGAAAACAAAACTTTGTTGTTTAACAACACTTTTTTAATATACTAGTTAGGATTTAATCCCATATTTCTTGTTTATTTATTGGGTTTGTTGTTGGTTAAGTTTGTCTATATGCAATTCATTGGTTTTTACACCAAATCATCAGTAGACTTCAACCACCCAAATTCGTAAAAAACTCATGAATATTTTCTGTCTTTATATAATAACCTCAATAAACAAAATGAGAATTACTATAAAAAACCAAACCGTTCAAGTTTTTTTAAGAATCCAACAAACCATTATTCGCTATTCGCTTGCTTTGTTTTTCTTTTTCCCCTTACATTTGAATAACCATTGGTTATTACTAAATGTATCATAAGGGCTACCGAAAACAAAACCTTGTTGTTTAACAACACTTTTTTAAAATACTAGTCAGGATTTAATCCCATATTTCCTGTTTATTTATAGGGTTTGTTGTTGGTTAAGTTTGTCTATATGCATTTCATTGGTTCTTACAACAAATCATCAGCAGACTTCAACCACCCAAATTCTTAAAAAACTCATGAATATTTTCTGTCTTTATATAATAACCTCAATAAACAAAATGAGAATTACTATAAAAAACCAAACCGTTCAAGTTTTTTTAAGAATCCAACAAACCTTTATTCGCTATTCGCTTGTTTTGATTTTCTTTTTCCCCTTACATTTGAATAACCATTGGTTACTACTAAATGTATCATAAGGGCTACCGAAAACAAAACCCTGTTGTTTGACAACACTTTTTTAGTATATTAGTTAGGATTTAATCCCATATTTCTTGTTTATTTATAGGGTTTGTTGTTGGTTAAGTTTGTCTATATGCATTTCATTGGTTTTTACACCAAATCATCAGTAGACTTCAACCACCCAAATTCGTAAAAAACTCATGAATATTTTCTGTCGTTATATAATAACCTCAATAAACAAAATGAGAATTACTATAAGAAAACCAAAACGTTCAAGTTTTTTTAAGAATCCAACAAACCTTTATTCGCTATTCGCTTGTTTTGATTTTCTTTTTCCCCTTACATTTGAATAACCATTGGTTATTACTAAATGTATCATAAGGGCTACCGAAAACAAAACCTTGTTGCTTAACAACACTTTTTTAAAATATTAGTTAGGATTTAATCCCATATTTCTTGTTTATTTATAGCGTTTGTTATTGGTTAAGTTTGTCTATATGCATTTCATTGGTTCTTACACCAAATCATCAGTAGACTTCAACCACCCAAATTCTTAAAAAGCTCATGAATATTTTCTGTCTTTATATAATAACCTCAATAAACAAAATGAGAATTACTATAAGAAAACCAAAACGTTCAAGTTTTTTTAAGAATCCAACAAACCTTTATTCGCTATTCGCTTGTTTTGATTTTCTTTTTCCCCTTACATTTGAATAACCATTGGTTACTACTAAATGTATCATAAGGGCTACCTAAAACAAAACCTTGTTGTTTAACAACACTTTTTTAAAATATTAGTTAGGATTAAATCCCATATTTCTTGTTTATTTATAGCGTTTGTTATTGGTTAAGTTTGTCTATATGCATTTCATTGGTTCTTACACCAAATCATCAGTAGACTTCAACCACCCAAATTCTTAAAAAACTCATGAATATTTTCTGTCTTTATATAATAACCTCAATAAACAAAATGAGAATTACTATAAGAAAACCAAAACGTTCAAGTTTTTTTAAGAATCCAACAAACCTTTATTCGCTATTCGCTTGTTTTGATTTTCTTTTTCCCCTTACATTTGAATAACCATTGGTTATTACTAAATGTATCATAAGGGCTACCGAAAACAAAACCTTGTTGTTTAACAACACTTTTTTAAAATATTAGTTAGGATTTAATCCCATATTTCTTGTTTATTTATAGCGTTTGTTATTGGTTAAGTTTGTCTATATGCATTTCATTGGTTCTTACACTAAATCATCAGTAGACTTCAACCACCCAAATTCTTAAAAAACTCATGAATATTTTCTGTCTTTATATAATAGCCTCAATAAACAAAATGAGAATTACTATAAGAAACCAAAACGTTCAAGTTTTTTAAGAATCCAACAAACCTTTATTCGCTATTCGCTTGTTTTGATTTTCTTTTTCCCCTTACATTTGAATAACCATTGGTTACTACTAAATGTATCATAAGGGCTACCTAAAACAAAACCTTGTTGTTGAACAACACTTTTTTAATATATTAGTTAGGAATTTATCCCATATTTCTTGTTTTTTTATAGGGTTTGTTGTTGGTTAAGTTTGTCTATATTCATTTCATTGGTTCTTACACCAAATCATCAGTAGACTTCAACCACCCAAATTCTTAAAAAACTCATGAATATTTTATGTCTTTATATAATTTTTTTTTTTTTAAATCATATATTTTATTATTGAATCTTCGCTTAAGCGAACTAACAATAAGTATTCAAATCTTAAGACTAAGTTGTTAATACTAGTCCAGTCAGTACCAGACTAAAATTTAGGTTCTCACAATAAAATTAACTAATTTCATTGGTTCTTACACCAAATCATCAGTAGACTTCAACCACCCAAATTCTTAAAAAACTCATGAATATTTTCTGTCTTTATATAATAACCTCAATAAAAAAAATGAGAATTACTATAAGAAAACCAAAACGTTCAAGTTTTTTTAAGAATCCAACAAACCTTTATTCGCTATTCGCTTGTTTTGATTTTCTTTTTCCCCTTACATTTGAATAACCATTGGTTATTACTAAATGTATCATAAGGGCTACCGAAAATAAAATCTTGTTGTTTAACAACACTTTTTTAAAATACTAGTTAGGATTTAATCCCATATTTCCTGTTTATTTATAGGGTTTGTTGTTGGTTAAGTTTGTCTATATGCATTTCATTGGTTCTTAAACCAAATCATCAGTAGACTTCAACCACCCAAATTCTTAAAAAGCTCATGAATATTTTCTGTCTTTATATAATAACCTCAATAAACAAAATGAAAATTACTATAAGAAAACCAAAACGTTCAAGTTTTTTTAAGAATCCAACAAACCATTATTCGCTATTTGCTTATTACTTAATGTATCATAAGGGCTACCGAAAACAAAACCTTGTTGTTTAACAACACTTTTTTAAAATATTAGTTAGGATTTAATCCCATATTTCTTGTTTATTTATAGCGTTTGTTGTTGGTTAAGTTTGTCTATATGCATTTCATTGGTTTTTACACCAAATCATCAGTAGACTTCAACCACCCAAATTCTTAAAAAACTCATGAATATTTTCTGTCTTTATATAATAACCTCAATAAACAAAATGAGAATTACTTTAAAAAAACCAAAACGTTCAAGTTTTTTTAAGAATACAACAAACCATTATTCGCTATTTGCTTATTACTAAATGTATCATAAGGGCTACCGAAAACAAAACCTTGTTGTTTAACAACACTTTTTTAAAATATTAGTTAGGATTTAATCCCATATTTCTTGTTTATTTATAGCGTTTGTTGTTGGTTAAGTTTGTCTATATGCATTTCATTGGTTCTTACACCAAATCATCAGTAGACTTCAATCACCCAAATTCTTAAAAAACTCATGAATATTTATGTCTTTATATAATAACCTCAAAAACAAAATGAGAATTACAATAAGAAAACCAAAACGTTCAAGTTTTTTTAAGAATCCAACAAACCATTATTCGCTATTCGCTTGTTTTGATTTTCTTTTTCCCCTTACATTTGAATAACCATTGGTTATTACTAAATGTATCATAAGGGCTACCGAAAATAAAATCTTGTTGTTTAACAACACTTTTTTAAAATACTAGTTAGGATTTAATCCCATATTTCCTGTTTATTTATAGGGTTTGTTGTTGGTTAAGTTTGTCTATATGCATTTCATTGGTTCTTAAACCAAATCATCAGTAGACTTCAACCACCCAAATTCTTAAAAAGCTCATGAATATTTTCTGTCTTTATATAATAACCTCAATAAACAAAATGAGAATTACTATAAGAAACCAAAACGTTCAAGTTTTTTAAGAATCCAACAAACCTTTATTCGCTATTCGCTTGTTTTGATTTTCTTTTTCCCCTTACATTTGAATAACCATTGGTTACTACTAAATGTATCATAAGGGCTACCTAAAACAAAACCTTGTTGTTGAACAACACTTTTTTAATATATTAGTTAGGAATTTATCCCATATTTCTTGTTTTTTTATAGGGTTTGTTGTTGGTTAAGTTTGTCTATATTCATTTCATTGGTTCTTACACCAAATCATCAGTAGACTTCAACCACCCAAATTCTTAAAAAACTCATGAATATTTTATGTCTTTATATAATTTTTTTTTTTTTAAATCATATATTTTATTATTGAATCTTCGCTTAAGCGAACTAACAATAAGTATTCAAATCTTAAGACTAAGTTGTTAATACTAGTCCAGTCAGTACCAGACTAAAATTTAGGTTCTCACAATAAAATTAACTAATTTCATTGGTTCTTACACCAAATCATCAGTAGACTTCAACCACCCAAATTCTTAAAAAACTCATGAATATTTTCTGTCTTTATATAATAACCTCAATAAAAAAAATGAGAATTACTATAAGAAAACCAAAACGTTCAAGTTTTTTTAAGAATCCAACAAACCTTTATTCGCTATTCGCTTGTTTTGATTTTCTTTTTCCCCTTACATTTGAATAACCATTGGTTATTACTAAATGTATCATAAGGGCTACCGAAAATAAAATCTTGTTGTTTAACAACACTTTTTTAAAATACTAGTTAGGATTTAATCCCATATTTCCTGTTTATTTATAGGGTTTGTTGTTGGTTAAGTTTGTCTATATGCATTTCATTGGTTCTTAAACCAAATCATCAGTAGACTTCAACCACCCAAATTCTTAAAAAGCTCATGAATATTTTCTGTCTTTATATAATAACCTCAATAAACAAAATGAGAATTACTATAAGAAAACCAAAACGTTCAAGTTTTTTTAAGAATCCAACAAACCATTATTCGCTATTTGCTTATTACTTAATGTATCATAAGGGCTACCGAAAACAAAACCTTGTTGTTTAACAACACTTTTTTAAAATATTAGTTAGGATTTAATCCCATATTTCTTGTTTATTTATAGCGTTTGTTGTTGGTTAAGTTTGTCTATATGCATTTCATTGGTTTTTACACCAAATCATCAGTAGACTTCAACCACCCAAATTCTTAAAAAACTCATGAATATTTTCTGTCTTTATATAATAACCTCAATAAACAAAATGAGAATTACTATAAAAAAACCAAAACGTTCAAGTTTTTTTAAGAATACAACAAACCATTATTCGCTATTTGCTTATTACTAAATGTATCATAAGGGCTACCGAAAACAAAACCTTGTTGTTTAACAACACTTTTTTAAAATATTAGTTAGGATTTAATCCCATATTTCTTGTTTATTTATAGCGTTTGTTGTTGGTTAAGTTTGTCTATATGCATTTCATTGGTTCTTACACCAAATCATCAGTAGACTTCAATCACCCAAATTCTTAAAAAACTCATGAATATTTATGTCTTTATATAATAACCTCAAAAACAAAATGAGAATTACAATAAGAAAACCAAAACGTTCAAGTTTTTTTAAGAATCCAACAAACCATTATTCGCTATTCGCTTGTTTTGATTTTCTTTTTCCCCTTACATTTGAATAACCATTGGTTATTACTAAATGTATCATAAGGGCTACCGAAAATAAAATCTTGTTGTTTAACAACACTTTTTTAAAATACTAGTTAGGATTTAATCCCATATTTCCTGTTTATTTATAGGGTTTGTTGTTGGTTAAGTTTGTCTATATGCATTTCATTGGTTCTTAAACCAAATCATCAGTAGACTTCAACCACCCAAATTCTTAAAAAGCTCATGAATATTTTCTGTCTTTATATAATAACCTCAATAAACAAAATGAGAATTACTATAAGAAAACCAAAACGTTCAAGTTTTTTTAAGAATCCAACAAACCATTATTCGCTATTCGCTTGTTTTGATTTTCTTTTTCCCCTTACATTTGAATAACCATTGGTTATTACTAAATGTATCATAAGGGCTACCGAAAACAAAACCTTGTTGCTTAACAACACTTTTTTAAAATATTAGTTAGTGTTCAAACATACATTTGAACTTATATTAATTTTTGTTATTATTGATTTTTATATAGTAAATTATTGATATTACATTTAGCTTTAATTTACATGAATTTTTAACTATATATGTAAACTATGAATTCTTATACCAATTTTGCTATAATCGCAGTTCTGAGTAGCCTAAAGCAGATTATTTAAAGTATTTGTGTATATTGTTAAATACACAAGTATTCATGGTCCTTCGATGGTTAAACCTGCCCTAAAACACCCATTCCCGCAATCCCAACCGAAGGTATTATCAGATAAATAATAAAAAGCATCACAAAAACTACATGGCACATTATGGAACAAAAATCAAGTAAAGTATGATCTTTTTTGTTTCAACACAAACAACAAACAATAAGGTACGTAACTTGCATTAAAAAACTTAAAAGTGTCAGTAGATTGGAAAAAAAAAATCAAGCAATTTATCGGTCTCTCATAAGCAACAAACGAAAACAAGCAAACATTTCAAATAACTAAATAATTTAAAAATAAAATTTTAAAACATTTTAAAGTAAAAAAAATCAGTATTGCTGGTCTTATACATATGTATGTACATACATACTTTATGTGCATAAACAAAATTGTTTCGTTAAAATAACAATTTGGGGGGAAAAAGCCCAGAAAATAATTAACTAAAATATTTTAAATATATGTTGGTATGTACACAGAATATTTGCATAGTAACCTTTTTACCTAGCTATGTACATATGTATGTACATATAACTACAAAGAATATTGGCTATAGTAAAAAGTATATTTCCACCAGTCATATTTAATTTGGTTTTATGTTTTACTAATATGCATATATAAAAAAGTCAAGGAAAAATAATCTTCAGTTGGTGGTGTAATTCAATACTCGTAGTACATACATACATATCTCTTTAATTGTCTCCCATCTGTAAAGAGGCAACTGGTCAATAAAAAAAAAATATAAGTACATAAATACAAATTTTTTCCCTTATATTGCACATTCCTCTGAGTGAGAAATTTATACATATCCATAAGTTTGTACGAACTTATTTTTGGAAATGTAAGTTCAGTTGTCCTGACCCAGAGATGGAAAGTTTAAGTAAAATAGCTTGCCCAAAAAACAGACAATCTCAGAAATAATCAACCCTAGTTAATTTCTTCTTTAAATGTGTAAAGGAAAAAAGGCAAAGATAATTTATGACCCAATTGCAACAAATAAAACGGGAAAGGAAAAACATGTGAGCCCGCCTTAATAAAATTCGTGTAAAAATTATAAATTCTTTTTCTTGAAACTCCTTTTAAGTTTTATTAAACCTTTAAATACTAATTAACACGTTATTCTTAAACCATATTTAACAAAAGTAACTCTGAAAAATATAATACATCTTTAAAGTTCATATATAGTTGGCTTAATTTAAAGGCACCGCTGTTCCATACCTGAGTCAATAAAACCCCTTAAGTGTTGCCAGTGAGTTTTTTTGTTGATTTGTTGCAGTTATTGTTACCATTGTTACTTTTTAAATTTGAAAAAACAAAAGGTACTATTTTCCACAAATTACAACAAATTAGATTTTTTTTTAATATGATTAGCTCAATATCATTTTATGTTATTGGCCCGAGTTTTACTAGCAATTATTGAATTTTATAACCTCAACCCAAAAAAGTTATCTCTTTGTCTCAAATGTTTCGGCTCGTATATTCTCGCTTATTCAATTAGATTACAGCTAGCGCTATTCTCCTAGCCCCTTACAGTAAGCAGATATAAAACGAACATTCGGGATAATATATACCTCTTGCTTCAACCACTTACAATGCTATATGGATAAATAGCACCCTCATCATCTCAATACAACAAGTTACCACTATACTGCGTTTATTTTACCCAACATTAGTTACCCGAAGTATATTGGAAAGAAATCCGTATTTGTATTAATTTTTTTTTTCTTCTCTTTAGGACAATTGTAAAAACACTCTTCGCGATTGTAGTATCTCCCTGTGGAAAATCTTATCTCTACAAACCCTGTAGCCCTTCCTTAAATATCTACAAAGAGAGTACTTACAACATTTGTGTATCTCCCATATACACAAAAGAGGTTATTTACAATTACTGTGTATTCCCCATATACACTTTAGAGATAATTTGCATCATTTGTATATGCCCATATATACAAATGCACACATGTGTATTTCTCATATACACAAATGTACCCGCATCCCATATTGTCATAACCCATTGACAACAATACACAACAATATTTGGTAGTAAATATAAATTAAAATTTCTACGTATTTAGACACTATAAAACGAAACGATACTCAAGTACAAAAATCAATTTAAATTGCTTCCCATATACAAATTCTTATATCAATATAAGAATCGATCACTTAAATAGCTCAAACATTTTCAAAACGTGTATCTCTATAAAAGGTTTATTATATGGTTTGATGCGAACAATTTAAACGTGTTAAATAATAAAAACTGTTTCCCAACATATATGCTAATATGACGTTTAACCCACAAAATTTAAAATCGCTTTCGGAACATCGATTTGATTTTCTTTGTGATCACTTGAACGCAATATGCTCTAAATTTTCCGATGACACGAAAATATATCATTCAAGCTCATACCTTGAAGTTGTGTTAAGAGATTTAAATAAAAGATGGAGCAACTTAGCTACCTTTTACGAAGATATCAAATTTTCTGGTCAATCAACAAGTAAAATAACACAACGATTCGACGAATGTTTCAGTTGGTTTTACTCATGCCAAAGCAAAATTGCTGAGTTAATCAGACAGCCCCAAACTATCAATCCCTGTAATACTGTTGATGCTCCCAAATATGCCACAATACTTATTTCTCAAAAAAGCATCCCCGATGAGGAAAACAAGAACAGTATACAAGCCAGAAACACTCTTAAAATAACAGCGGAGAAAATACCTCTCCCTCTCTTTACAAATTTAGATACAAGTTGTAGCGTAAAACCACTTGCCCAAAGTGTAAAAGTATGCCAAGCTAATAAGACACAAGCGCATACTACTCCGAGGGGGAGTCTCTTGCACTCTGCAAATCATGCAAGAATAATTATTAGTGGACAAAAATCGTCACGAAACATTAATAAACATTTTTCCGCAAAGAGAACTCAAATAAATAAGAACATTTGGTTAAAACTTCAAACAGGCTTTGATCTCTCTGGAAACGCTTCTAGACCAACACAATTAATAAATGCGGGTATAAAATCGCAAGCCCGGGTCGACGAACTAGCCCGGTATAGGCCTCTACTTGAATTATTCAAAAAGCATAAATGGAAGGAGAAACCTTGTTTAGTAGGTAATGTCGGGATTTAAATTCATGTAATTCAACAATCCCCATCCTAACTACAGGAACAACTTGCAATGTGCATTTTTAAATACTACAAACCTGGATCCATTTGGGAATTGTAATTATACTCAAAGCTTTTTCCTTTTTGTAGCTTTCTTTCAGTTCAACAACCAGCATCAAAGATGATTTAACTCGCCAAGCTAACGCACTTGCTTTTAACCATCTCTCTGAACCTTCTTCTTCTTTTCAGAATCAATCAAAGATGAAAGCTACCGCCACGAGCCACAACACTGTCAGCAACCTGCTTTCGCCCAGCGCTTTGTTCTACCGCCAATACGTCACCTTTTGTTTGAGGGCAAGGCCGGCGGCATGTTCAAACATACATTTGAACTTATATTAATTTTTGTTATTATTGATTTTTATATAGTAAATTATTGATATTACATTTAGCTTTAATTTACATGAATTTTTAACTATATATGTAAACTATGAATTCTTATACCAATTTTGCTATAATCGCTAAAGTTGTCCACACTTTAAATCTAAATCTGTAAGAAAATTTCTAAATGTCACTTTTCGGATTTATCAAAGCCGAAGTTTGTTACAACTTTGGTAGAGAGACTTGGTTTTTTGGCATAGCAACAGTGAGGACAACTTAGCTGCTTGCTATTTTTTATATTAATTGTACCCCTACGCTTTGAAGGTAATAATTTACCAATAAATTAAGGTTTAAGAAAAGAAATAATAAAACTCTTGTTTCTTTTCCCCAATTCATCCAATTATAAATGCTCGGTGAGTAATTATAATTATAATCTGCTTTAGCTGATCACCCAACAGTTCTGAGTAGCCTAAAGCAGATTATTTAAAGTATTTGTGTATATTGTTAAATACACAAGTATTCAGTTAGGATTAAATCCCATATTTCTTGTTTATTTATAGGGTTTGTTGTTTGTTATGTTTGTCTATATGCATTTCATTGGTTCTTACACCAAATCATCAGTAGACTCCAACCACCCAAATTCTTAAAAAACACATGAATATTTTCTGTCTTTATATAATAACCTCAATAAACAAAATGAGAATTACTATAAGAAAACCAAAACGTTCAAGTTTTTTTAAGAATCCAACAAACCTTTATTCGCTATTCGCTTGTTTCGATTTTCTTTTTCCCCTTACATTTGAATAACCATTGGTTATTACTAAATGTATCATAAGGGCTACCGAAAACAAAACCTTGTTGTTTAACAACACTTTTTTAAAATATTAGTTAGGATTTAATCCCATATTTCTTGTTTATTTATAGGGTTTGTTGTTGGTTAAGTTTGTCTATATGCATTTCATTGGTTCTTACAACAAATCATCAGTAGACTTCAACCACCCAAATTCGTAAAAAACTCATGAATATTTTCTGCCTTTATATAATAACCTCAATAAACAAAATGAGAATTACTATAAAAAAACCAAACCGTTCAAGTTTTTTTAAGAATCCAACAAACCTTTATTCGCTATTCGCTTGTTTTGATTTTCTTTTTCCCCTTACATTTGAATAACCATTGGTTATTACTAAATGTATCATAAGGGCTACCGAAAACAAAACCTTGTTGTTTAACAACACTTTTTTAAAATATTAGTTAGGATTTCATCCCATATTTCTTGTTTATTTATAGCGTTTGTTGCTGGTTAAGTTTGTCTATATGCATTTCATTGGTTCTTACACCAAATCATCAGTAGACTTCAACCACCCAAATTCTTAAAAAACTCATGAATATTTTCTGTCTTTATATAATAACCTCAATAAACAAAATGAGAATTACTATAAGAAAACCAAAACGTTCAAGTTTTTTTAAGAATCCAACAAACTTTTATTCGCTATTCGCTTGTTTAGATTTTCTTTTTCCCCTTACATTTGAATAACCATTGGTTACTACTAAATGTATCATAAGGGCTACCGAAAACAAAACCTTGTTGTTTAACAACACTTTTTTAATATATTAGTTAGGATTTAATCCCATATTTCTTGTTTATTTATTGGGTTTGTTGTTGGTTAAGTTTGTCTATATGCATTTCATTGGTTTTTACACCAAATCATCAGTAGGCTTCAACCACCCAAATTCGTAAAAAACTCATGAATATTTTCTGTCTTTATATAATAACCTCAATAAACAAAATGAGAATTACTATAAGAAAACCAAAACGTTCAAGTTTTTTTAAGAATCCAACAAACCTTTATTCGCTATTCGCTTGTTTAGATTTTCTTTTTCCCCTTACATTTGAATAACCATTGGTTACTACTAAATGTATCATAAGGGCTACCGAAAACAAAACCTTGTTGTTGAACAACACTTTTTTAATATATTAGTTAGGATTTTATCCCATATTTCTTGTTTATTTATAGGGTTTGTTGTTGGTTAAGTTTGTATATATTCATTTCATTGGTTCTTACACCAAATCGTCAGTAGACTTCAACCACCCAAATTCTTAAAAAACTCATGAATATTTTATGTCTTTATATAATAACCTCAATAAACAAAATGAGAATTACTATAAGAAAACCAAAACGTTCAAGTTTTTTTAAGAATCCAACAAACCTTTATTCGCTATTCGCTTGTTTTGATTTTCTTTTTCCCCTTACATTTGAATAACCTTTGGTTATTACTAAATGTATCATAAGGGCCACCGAAAACAAAACCTTGTTGTTTAACAACACTTTTTTAAAATATTAGTTAGGATTTAATCCCATATTTCTTGTTTATTTATAGCGTTTGTTATTGGTTAAGTTTGTCTATATGCATTTCATTGGTTCTTACACCAAATCATCAGTAGACTTCAACCACCCAAATTCTTAAAAAACTCATGAATATTTTCTGTCTTTATATAATAGCCTCAATAAACAAAATGAGAATTACTATAAGAAACCAAAACGTTCAAGTTTTTTAAGAATCCAACAAACCTTTATTCGCTATTCGCTTGTTTTGATTTTCTTTTTCCCCTTACATTTGAATAACCATTGGTTACTACTAAATGTATCATAAGGGCTACCGAAAACAAAACCTTGTTTTTGAACAAAACTTTTTTAATATATTAGTTAGGAATTTATCCCATATTTCTTGTTTTTTTATAGGGTTTGTTGTTGGTTAAGTTTGTCTATATTCATTTCATTGGTTCTTACACCAAATCATCAGTAGACTTCAACCACCCAAATTCTTAAAAAACTCATGAATATTTTATGTCTTTATATAATTTTTTTTTTAAATCATATATTTTATTATTGAATCTTCGCTTAAGCGAACTAACAATAAGTATTCGTGATCTTAATCTCGTAGTGTGCGGACGTGTACGCGAGTGTTAAAAAGAGCGAATATACATATTTGTAATAGGTGGCAAAAATTTTTTATTAATATACATACATATAAGTATACAAAAGTGAAAAAGTAAAAAAACAAAACAAAAAAAAAAAAACTAAATAAAAAAGCAAACGGTACATGAGTTACAGCAATCGTCGTGACAGTGGGCCTAATAGCAGAAATGCTTACATTGTGTTAAGCTCCACAAGCGTGAGCAATGAAAACATTAGAGACCCTGAATACAATAAAAATTATTTAAGTGAGAAATCAAAAATAAATACAAACAATTTAAGTTTAAGTGCACCTAATTTAAATAAGTGCTTTGAACAAGGGTCAAACTTAGTCCAATCCCTTTTTAAAAATTATAAAAAAAGTACCGAAGTACAATCCTCACCGCGGTCATTTTTATCAAATTCTGGAATTGAAGCTACAGTAGCTAAAAGCGGTCCCAGCCCAATCTCTTCACAAGTTCCAAAGGTCCAGGTAGGAATGGACCGTTATATAACCGTTCTTAAAAGGGGCAGAAGCCCCAAATCGGCAGAGGTTACCAACCCAGCAAAAATGTCGAAAGATGAAGAAAAACCAACCTTATCGCAAAATCGGTTTGCAATACTGCAAGAGGAAAACGATGCCCCGCTAACTGAGAGGAAGACATTTAAGCCTCCCCCAATTTATTTGAGAGAGAAAAATTCAAACGACCTTATAAAGTTTTTAGTTGGATTAATCGGCGAAGACAACTTTTATGTGTCGAACATAAAACGTGGTAGCATTTATGAAACTAAAATTCAAGTGTATCACGAAAATGCTTATCGCACCACGGTTTCGGAGCTTGAAAAACATAAAAAAAACTTCTACACCTATCATTTTAAGAACGCAAAAGGCCTCCAAGTTGTTATTAAGGGCATTGATTCGAATGTGGACCCGGAAGAAATTAAGGCTAGTTTGTGCAGCAAAGGCTTCAAAGCCAAATCTGTGTCAAACATTAAAAACAGAGAAAGGTATCCCCAACCATTATTCAGAGTTGA
This sequence comes from Melanophora roralis, assembly GCA_963583895.1. NCBI lineage: Eukaryota > Metazoa > Arthropoda > Insecta > Diptera > Rhinophoridae > Melanophora > Melanophora roralis. Next base: position 2,318,819 of record OY757192.1, on the reverse strand, counting down.
GCTTGTGCCCGGTGATACAAAACTGAAAAAAAACGAAACTCACCCTATCTATGACCTTAAATATATTTTGCATCGTAGAGTCGTTGTTGAAGTGCCACATAAGCGATCTGGGCCGTACAGTGCTTGAACTGCCAAGAGTATGGTCACACCAGAACTTATTGCAAGTTGCCTGCTGTTTGTGTTGTGTGTGGAGACCTGCATACTACGACCAAGTGCGACAAACCGAGAGATGATCCTCGGGTGAAGAAATGCAGTAATTGTGGGGGAAATCACACTGCTAACTATAGAGGCTGTCCTGTCTTTGATTTAGTTAAGCGCTCATCTAAGCCGAAGGTAGTTCCTGCCCCTCCCCAGCCGTTAGATATACCAACAACAAACATTCCCCAGTTAGCACAGCCAACTACAAGTCAGATTTCTTACGCCAACGCACTAAAGTCAAACCAGTCCAATGCACAAAGGCCAAACCAACCAACCACACAACAACAAGTGCCAACAAGTGAACCAACTGGTCCCAATTTTAGCCGCCTGGAAGCCGTAATTGACAATATGGTCAAACAATTTACGCAGATAATGGCGCAAATGGCTAGCATGATGCAGGAGATGCAGAAAATGCAGTCTGCTCTTCTGCAGGCCATGCTTAAAAGACCATGAACTGCCTCAGGGTTTGTTTCTGGAACGCAAACGGCATCCGCCAACACAAAAACGAGCTCGAATACTTTTTAACACACCAAAAAATCGATGTCATGTTGATTTCCGAAACTCATATGACATCAAGAAGCACTTTTAAAATAAGTGGCTATACTTTTTACGACGCAAAGGATCCTAGGGATAGATCATGTGGTGGATCTGCTATATTAATTAAATCAAGAATTAAACACCAATGGTTGGGTGGCCTATCCGAACCTTATATTCAAGCAACAAACGTCTGTATTGATGAATTTTTCCATAATCTCGTTATTTCGTCAGTTTATTGCCCGCCCAGATTTTCCATAACGAAGGATCAGTATAACAGTTTTTACAAATCTTTAGGTCCTCACTTTATTGCTGCTGGTGACTATAACGCTAAACACACGTACTGGGGCTCCCGCCTAATAAGTCCCAGAGGTCGTGTCTTGTATGATTCTGTATCGGAAATGAGACTTCACGTTATTTCAACTGGGCAACCAACATATTGGCCAACTGACCACAATAAAATACCAGACGTAATAGATTTTGGCGTAGCAAAAGGTATATCCCCTGAGCTTATTGAGGCTCAAGCCTCCTTGGATTTATCTTCTGACCACTCACCCACAATAATTACTATTTGCAGTCCTCACCAATTAGCAACTAGTGATTTTTTCTTATCTAAAAGAATAAACTGGTTAAAATACAAAAAATTTATCAGCACGCACTGTTCGGAACACCAATCTTTAAAAACTTCCGAAGAAATCGATGAGTGCCTGAGTAGCCTCAATAAAAATATTAAAAAAGCCGTTGAAAATGCTTCTTCTACCTACCGTCAGGCCAGATACAACAAAATTTACTCAACCGATGTTGAAAAGCTTTTATCTGAAAAAAGGAGAGCCCGAAGAGAATGGCAAAGGTATAGATCGCCCCTACTTAAAAATAAGCTGAAGGAATGTACAAACCGATTAAAAAACTTGCTGGAAGTACATAGAACGTCATCAATGAAGGAATACCTGGAAGGTCTAGACGCGACTCCTCAAACAAACTATTCTCTATGGCGAACAGCCAGACGTCTTAAAAGACCCGTAATCGCAAAACCACCACTGCGTAACCTGAGAGGATCCTGGGCTAGAAATGACGAAGAAAAATGCGATCTGTTCGCAAGCCATTTAAGGAACGTCTTCACTCCCAATTCAGGCACTGACGTGAGAGAACTACCGCCTGTTGTTGCTAGACGTCCTGTAGAAATACGTTTCCGATTTTCAGATGCTATAGAGGCTATCGCTAACCTAAATGACAAAAAAGCTCCTGGCGTTGATAAAATAAGCAACAAAATGCTTTTAGAGCTACCCTTTACAGGTAAAAGAATTATTCTTTTTGTTTTTAATGCCATAATTCGGCTTGAACACTTTCCGCAAATATGGAAAGTTGCCTTAATAAAGATGATTCCTAAGCCGGGAAAAGATCCTTCGAAGGTGGAGTCTTATAGGCCTATAAGTTTGTTACCAACTTTGGCGAAACTGTTCGAAAAGCTACTTAAAAACAAGCTTACTTCGATCCTGAATGACAACAACTGCATTCCAGATCACCAATTTGGTTTTAGAAGTCAACATAGTACAATCGAACAAACTCACAGACTGGTGCAGGTTATAAGAAAAGCCTTTGAGGAAAAGATGTACTGCTCCGCGCTTTTTATCGATGTGTCTCAAGCATTCGATAAAGTATGGCACGAAGGCCTGTTAATCAAACTAAAACTCTATCTACCTGCTAATATTTCAAGCCTGCTAGAAAAATACTTAACCGGCAGACAATTTATGATCAAAGAGGGAAACCAAATAAGTTGTTCCCAACCAATAGGGGCTGGTGTACCTCAAGGGAGTATACTAGATCCAATTTTGTACTTGCTTTACACAGCAGATATGCCAACCAACTGTTTTACGCACACGTCTACATTTGCTGATGATACCGCTTTTCTCAGTATTCATAAAGACCCTAGAGAGGCTTCGAGTCAACTGCAGCAACACGTAAGCCAAGTTGAGAAATGGGCAAAGTTATGGGGAATAAAAATAAATGAACAAAAATGTACTCACATAACTTTTACCTTGCGCAAAGAAACGTGCCCTCCAATCACTATTAACAACCATTTGGTGCCTCAACGATCCGAGACAAAATATCTTGGTATTCACCTGGATCGCCGCCTCACATGGAAGCCTCATATAGATGCAAAGCTGACGCAAATGAAACTTAAAGCTGCACAAATCCACTGGCTAATGGGTAGAAACTCTGTGCTTCACCTGGATTGTAAACTTCTACTATACAACTCAATTTTAAAATCAATTTGGTGCTACGGTATACAATTATGGGGCTCTGCTTCCGCCTCTAACATAGAAAAAATACAACGCCGTCAAAATAAAATCCTAAGAATGATAACTGGTGCTCCGTGGTATGTCAAAAACAGCAACATCCATAAGGATCTAGAAGTTCCACTTGTTAAATGCGAAATCCTGAAATATGTGGACAAGTATTTAAGTAAGCTGGAAACACATCCAAACCCGCTCGCTCGAAGTATCTTGCAACATAGTAGACACTCCCGTCTGAAAAGGAGGGATACTATTGCGCTTAGATGAAGATAACTATTTCGTTTATGAGAACTTAAATTTCTGTCTGGCACTGGCTGGACTAATATTATTTCATTAGTCTTAAGATTTGAAAACTTATTGTTAGTTCGCTTTAGCGAAGATTCAATAATAAAAAATATGCAAAAAAAAAAAAAAAAAAAAAAAATCTTAAAACTAAGTTGTTAATACTAGTCCAGTCAGTACCAGACTAAAATTTAGGTTCTCACAATAAAATTAACTAATTTCATTGGTTCTTACACCAAATCATCAGTAGACTTCAACCACCCACATTCTTAAAAAACTCATGAAAACTCATAAAAAAAATGAGAATTACTATAAGAAAACCAAAACGTTCAAGTTTTTTTAAGAATCCAACAAACCATTATTCGCTATTCGCTTGTTTTGATTTTCTTTTCCCCCTTACATTTGAATAACAATTGGTTATTACTAAATGTATCATAAGGGCTACCGAAAACAAAACCTTGTTGCTTAACAACACTTTTTTAAAATATTAGTTAGGATTTAATCCTATATTTCTTGTTTATTTATAGGGTTTGTTGTTTGTTATGTTTGTCTATATGCATTTCATTGGTTCTTACACCAAATCATCAGTAGACTCCAACCACCCAAATTCTTAAAAAACACATGAATATTTTCTGTCTTTATATAATAACCTCAATAAACAAAATGAGAATTACTATAAGAAAACCAAAACGTTCAAGTTTTTTTAAGAATGCAACAAACCTTTATTCGCTATTCGCTTGTTTTGATTTTCTTTTTCCCCTTACATTTGAATAACCATTGGTTATTACTAAATGTATCATAAGGGCTACCGAAAACAAAACCTTGTTGTTTAACAACACTTTATTAAAATATTAGTTAGGATTTAATCCCATATTTCTTGTTTATTTATAGCGTTTGTTGTTGGTTAAGTTTGTCTATATGCATTTCATTGGTTCTTACAACAAATCATCAGTAGACTTCAACCACCCAAATTCTTAAAAAACTCATGAATATTTCTGTCTTTATATAATAACCTCAAAAACAAAATGAGAATTACAATAACAAAACCAAAACGTTCAAGTTTTTTTAAGAATCCAACAAACCATTATTCGCTATTCGCTTGTTTTGATTTTCTTTTTCCCCTTACATTTGAATAACCATTGGTTATTACTAAATGTATCATAAGGGCTACCGAAAATAAAATCTTGTTGTTTAACAACACTTTTTTAAAATACTAGTTAGGATTTAATCCCATATTTCCTGTTTATTTATAGGGTTTGTTGTTGGTTAAGTTTGTCTATATGCATTTCATTGGTTCTTAAACCAAATCATCAGTAGACTTCAACCACCCAAATTCTTAAAAAGCTCATGAATATTTTCTGTCTTTATATAATAACCTCAATAAACAAAATGAGAATTACTATAAGAAAACCAAAACGTTCAAGTTTTTTTAAGAATCCAACAAACCATTATTCGCTATTCGCTTGTTTTGATTTTCTTTTCCCCCTTACATTTGAATAACAATTGGTTATTACTAAATGTATCATAAGGGCTACCGAAAACAAAACCTTGTTGCTTAACAACACTTTTTTAAAATATTAGTTAGGATTTAATCCTATATTTCTTGTTTATTTATAGGGTTTGTTGTTTGTTATGTTTGTCTATATGCATTTCATTGGTTCTTACACCAAATCATCAGTAGACTCCAACCACCCAAATTCTTAAAAAACACATGAATATTTTCTGTCTTTATATAATAACCTCAATAAACAAAATGAGAATTACTATAAGAAAACCAAAACGTTCAAGTTTTTTTAAGAATGCAACAAACCTTTATTCGCTATTCGCTTGTTTTGATTTTCTTTTTCCCCTTACATTTGAATAACCATTGGTTATTACTAAATGTATCATAAGGGCTACCGAAAACAAAACCTTGTTGTTTAACAACACTTTTTTAAAATATTAGTTAGGATTTAATCCCATATTTCTTGTTTATTTATAGGATTTGTTGTTGGTTAAGTTTGTCTATATGCATTTCATTGGTTCTTACAACAAATCATCAGTAGACTTCAACCACCCAAATTCGTAAAAAACTCATGAATATTTTCTGTCTTTATATAATAACCTCAATAAACAAAATGAGAATTACTATAAAAAAACCAAACCGTTCAAGTTTTTTTAAGAATCCAACAAACCTTTATTCGCTATTCGCTTGTTTTGATTTTCTTTTTCCCCTTACATTTGAATAACCATTGGTTATTACTAAATGTATCATAAGGGCTACCGAAAACAAAACCTTGTTGTTTAACAACACTTTTTTAAAATATTAGTTAGGATTTAATCCCATATTTCTTGTTTATTTATAGCGTTTGTTGTTGGTTAAGTTTGTCTATATGCATTTCATTGGTTCTTACACCAAATCATCAGTAGACTTCAACCACCCAAATTCTTAAAAAACTCATGAATATTTTCTGTCTTTATATAATAACCTCAATAAACAAAATGAGAATTACTATAAGAAAACCAAAACGTTCAAGTTTTTTTAAGAATGCAACAAACCTTTATTCGCTATTCGCTTGTTTAGATTTTCTTTTTCCCCTTACATTTGAATAACCATTGGTTACTACTAAATGTATCATAAGGGCTACCGAAAACAAAACCTTGTTGTTTAACAACACTTTTTTAATATATTAGCTAGGATTTAATCCCATATTTCTTGTTTATTTATTGGGTTTGTTGTTGGTTAAGTTTGTCTATATGCATTTCATTGGTTTTTACACCAAATCATCAGTAGACTTCAACCACCCAAATTCGTAAAAAACTCATGAATATTTTCTGTCTTTATATAATAACCTCAATAAACAAAATGAGAATTACTATAAAAACCAAACCGTTCAAGTTTTTTTAAGAATGCAACAAACCTTTATTCGCTATTCGCTTGTTTAGATTTTCTTTTTCCCCTTACATTTGAATAACCATTGGTTACTACTAAATGTATCATAAGGGCTACCGAAAACAAAACCTTGTTGTTTAACAACACTTTTTTAATATATTAGTTAGGATTTAATCCCATATTTCTTGTTTATTTATTGGGTTTGTTGTTGGTTAAGTTTGTCTATATGCATTTCATTGGTTTTTACACCAAATCATCAGTAGACTTCAACCACCCAAATTCGTAAAAAACTCATGAATATTTTCTGTCTTTATATAATAACCTCAATAAACAAAATGAGAATTACTATAAGAAAACCAAAACGTTCAAGTTTTTTTAAGAATGCAACAAACCTTTATTCGCTATTCGCTTGTTTAGATTTTCTTTTTCCCCTTACATTTGAATAACCATTGGTTACTACTAAATGTATCATAAGGGCTACCAAAAACAAAACCTTGTTGTTTAACAACACTTTTTTAATATATTAGTTAGGATTTAATCCCATATTTCTTGTTTATTTATAGCGTTTGTTGTTGGTTAAGTTTGTCTATATGCATTTCATTGGTTCTTACACCAAATCATCAGTAGACTTCAACCACCCAAATTCATAAAAAACTCATGAATATTTTCTGTCTTTATATAATAACCTCAATAAACAAAATGAGAATTACTATAAAAACCAAACCGTTCAAGTTTTTTTAAGAATCCAACAAACCATTATTCGCTATTCGCTTGTTTTGATTTTCTTTTTCCCCTTACATTTGAATAACCATTGGTTATTACTAAATGTATCATAAGGGCTACCGAAAACAAAACCTTGTTGTTTAACAACACTTTTTTAAAATACTAGTTAGGATTTAATCCCATATTTCCTGTTTATTTATAGGGTTTGTTGTTGGTTAAGTTTGTCTATATGCATTTCATTGCTTCTTACAACAAATCATCAGTAGACTTCAACCACCCAAATTCTTAAAAAACTCATGAATATTTTCTGTCTTTATATAATAACCTCAATAAACAAAATGAGAATTACTATAAGAAAACCAAAACGTTCAAGTTTTTTTAAGAATCCAACAAACCATTATTCGCTATTCGCTTGTTTTGATTTTCTTTTTCCCCTTACATTTGAATAACCATTGGTTATTACTAAATGTATCATAAGGGCTACCGAAAATAAAACCTTGTTGTTTAACAACACTTTTTTAATATATTAGTTAGGGTTTAATCCCATATTTCTTGTTTATTTATTGGGTTTGTTGTTGGTTAAGTTTGTCTATATGCATTTCATTGGTTTTTACACAAAATCATCAGTAGACTTCAACCACTCAAATTCTTAAAAAACTCATGAATATTTTCTGTCTTTATATAATAACCTCAATAAAAAAATGAGAATTACTATGAAAAAACCTAAACGTTCAAATTTTTTTAAGAATCCAAGAAACCATTATTCGCTATTTGCTTGTTTTGATTTTCTTTTTCCCCTAACATTTGAATAACCATTGGTTATTACTAAATGTATCATAAGGGCTACCGAAAACAAAACCTTGTTGTTTAACAACACTTTATTAAATATTAGTTAGGATTTAATCCCATATTTCTTGTTTATTTATAGCGTTTGTTGTTGGTTAAGTTTGTCTATATGCATTTTATTGGTTCTTACAACAAATCATCAGTAGACTTCAACCACCCAAATTCGTAAAAAACTCACGAATATTTTCTGTCTTTATATAATAACCTCAATAAACAAAATGAGAATTACTATAAGAAAACCAAAACGTTCAAGTTTTTTTAAGAATCCAACAAACCATCATTCGCTTTTCGCTTGTTTTGATTTTCTTTTTCCCCTTACATTTGAATAACCATTGGTTATTACTAAATGTATCATAAGGGCTACCGAAAACAAAACCTTGTTGTTTAACAACACTTTTTTAAAATATTAGTTAGGATTTAATCCCATATTTCTTGTTTATTTATAGGGTTTGTTGTTGGTTATGTTTGTCTATATGCATTTCATTGGTTCTTAAACCAAATCATCAGTAGACTTCAACCACCCAAATTCGTAAAAAACTCATGAATATTTTCTGTCTTTATATAATAACCTCAATAAAAAAATGAGAATTACTATGAAAAAACCAAAACGTTCAAGTTTTTTTAAGAATCCAACAAACCATTATTCGCTATTTGCTTGTTTAAATTTTCTTTTTCCCCTTACATTTGAATAACCATTGGTTACTACTAAATGTATCATAAGGGCTACCGAAAGCAAAACCTTGTTGTTTAACGACACTTTTTTAATATATTAGTTAGGTTTTAATCCCATATTTCTTAATTATTTATTGGGTTTGTTGTTGGTTAAGTTTGTCTATATGCATTTCATTGGTTTTTACACCAAATCATCAGTAGACTTCAACCACCCAAATTCGTAAAAAACTCATGAATATTTTCTGTCTTTATATAATAACCTCAATAAACAAAATGAGAATTACTATAAAAAACCAAACCGTTCAAGTTTTTTTAAGAATCCAACAAACCTTTATTCGCTATTCGCTTGTTTTGATTTTCTTTTTCCCCTTACATTTGAATAACCATTGGTTATTACTAAATGTATCATAAGGGCTACCGAAAACTAAACCTTGTTGTTTAACAACACTTGTTTAAAATATTAGTTAGGATTTATTCCCATATTTCTTGTTTATTTATAGGGTTTGTTGTTGGTTAAGTTTGTCTATATGCATTTCATTGGTTCTTACAACAAATCATCAGTAGACTTCAACCACCCAAATTCGTAAAAAACTCATGAATATTTTCTGTCTTTATATAATAACCTCAATAAACAAAATGAGAATTACTATAAGAAAACCAAAACGTTCAAGTTTTTTTAAGAATCCAACAAACCATCATTCGCTATTCGCTTGTTTTGATTTTCTTTTTCCCCTTAGATTTGAATAACCATTGGTTATTACTAAATGTATCATAAGGGCTACCGAAAACAAAACCTTGTTGTTTAACAACACTTTTTTAATATATTAGTTAGGATTTAATCCCATATTTCTTGTTTATTTATTGGGTTTGTTGTTGGTTAAGTTTGTCTATATGCATTTCATTGGTTTTTACACCAAATCATCAGTAGACTTCAACCACCCAAATTCTTAAAAAACTCATGAATATTTTCTGTCTTTATATAATAACCTCAATAAAAAAATGAGAATTACTATGAAAAAACCAAAACGTTCAAGTTTTTTTAAGAATCCAACAAACCATTATTCGCTATTTGCTTGTTTTGATTTTCTTTTTCTCCTTACATTTGAATAACCATTGGTTATTACTAAATGTATCATAAGGGCTACCGAAAACAAAACCTTTTTGTTTAACAATACTTTTTTAAAATATTAGTTAGGATTTAATCCCATATTTCTTGTTTATTTATAGCGTTTGTTGTTGGTTAAGTTTGTCTATATGCATTTCATTGGTTCTTACACCAAATCATCAGTAGACTTCAACCACCCAAATTCTTAAAAAACTCATGAATATTTCTGTCTTTATATAATAACCTCAATAAACAAAATGAGAATTACAATAAGAAAACCAAAACGTTCAAGTTTTTTTAAGAACCCAACAAGCCATTATTCGCTATTCGCTTGTTTTGATTTTCTTTTTCCCCTTACATTTGAATAACCATTGGTTATTACTAAATGTATCATAAGGGGTACCGAAAATAAAACCTTGTTGTTTAACAACACTTTTTTAAAATACTAGTTAGGATTTAATCCCATATTTCTTGTTTATTTATAGGGTTTGTTGTTGGTTATGTTTGTCTATATGCATTTCATTGGTTCTTAAACCAAATCATCAGTAGACTTCAACCACCCAAATTCTTAAAAAACTCATGAATATTTTCTGTCTTTATATAATAACCTCAATCAACAAAATGAGAATTACTATAAGAAAACCAAAACGTTCAAGTTTTTTTAAGAATCCAACAAACCATTATTCGCTATTCGCTTGTTTTGATTTTCTTTTTCCCCTTACATTTGAATAACCATTGGTTATTACTAAATGTATCATAAGGGCTACCGAAAACAAAACCTTGTTGTTTAACAACACTTTTTTAAAATATTAGTTAGGATTTAATCCCATATTTCTTGTTTATTTATAGGGTTTGTTGTTGGTTATGTTTGTCTATATGCATTTCATTGGTTCTTACACCAAATCATTAGTAGACTTCAACCACCCAAATTCTTAAAAATCTCATGAATATTTTCTGTCTTTATATAATAACCTCAATAAACAAAATGAGAATTACTATAAGAAAACCAAAACGTTCAAGTTTTTTTAAGAATCCAACAAACCTTTATTCGCTATTCGCTTGTTTTGATTTTCTTTTTCCCCTTACATTTGAATAACCATTGGTTATTACTAAATGTATCATAAGGGCTACCGAAAACAAAACCTTGTTGTTTAACAACACTTTTTTAAAATATTAGTTAGGAGTTAATCCCATATTTCTTGTTTATTTATAGGGTTTGTTGTTGGTTATGTTTGTCTATATGCATTTCATTGGTTTTTACACCAAATCATCAGTAGACTTCAACCACCCAAATTCTTAAAAAACTTATGAATATTTTCTGTCTTTATATAATAACCTCAATAAACAAAATGAGAATTACTATAAGAAACCCAAAACGTTCAAGTTTTTTTAAGAATCCAACAAACCATTATTCGCTATTCGCTTGTTTTGAATTTCTTTTTCCCCTTACATTTGAATAACCATTGGTTATTACTAAATGTATCATAAGGGCTACCGAAAACAAAACCTTGTTGCTTAACAACACTTTTTAAAAATATTAGTCAGGACTTAATCTCATATTTCTTGTTATACCCTTCACATAAGTGATAGGGGTATATATAAGTTTGTCATTCCGTTTGTAATTCCTTTATTATCCATTTGGGACCCCATAAAGTATATATATTCTGGATCCTTATAGAAAGGGAAGCCGATTTAGCAATGTCCGTCTGACCGTCTGACCGTCTGTCAGTGTTATGGTTGAAACTTTCTGAAGCCCCCCGATATCGCATAGACCCGAATGTGGTATCAAACTGTCACAGATAGTCGCGAGAAAATCGGTATTGAAATTCAGCAAAATCGCCCGATAAATGACCGAGATATAAGCAAAAAACCAAGACTGCCTCGTTTTTTTGAGTCTTCAACAACAACAAAGAACATACTTTTACATGTAATAATAAAAAAACAACAAAAACAAGTAAGAGCGTTATATTCGGCTGTGCCGAGTCTTATATACCCTTCACATTGGTCTTTAAATATACCCAGCCGAGTAATTTTGTACTGCAAATAACATAATAAAAATCCTTGTGTGAGTTTTAAAGTCCATAGAAAACTTTACAAAATTTTAACGTTCGTATGAATAATAGAAATAGATGAGGAACGTTTGAGGTCGACAGTAATGCAAGTTTTTGACATTATTTATATTAAAAGGTTAATAGAAGTTGTTAATTTTTATGGGATGTTCTCATCCCCCTGCTCCTCTCCAACTTTTTTTCCAAAATGTAATAATCAAATAATTACTTTTTGTGGAATATTCGAAGTCGATAGTTGTTATAGTTTTCCAGATGTGGCGTACCGCAAATTTCATAAAGATTCTTAGTTTGTATTAGAGCTACCCCTTCCCCTGCCCCTGCCCAAAAAAATTTTTTTTTAATGTAGGTCTTATCCTGTTACTTTTTGCAAAAATTTCATAAAAATTGTTAATTTGTTTGGGAGCTACCCCTTGTTCACCCCCCACCCAAAAAATTTTTTCTTTAAAGCGTAGCCCTTATTGCCCAATTACTTTATGTAGAACATTTCATTTCGATATCTGTTATAGTTTCCGAGATAAAGCGTTTCGAATATTTCATACAAATCATTAATTTGTATGGGAGCTACCCCTTTTTTTGCCCCCACCCAAAAAATTTTTTCTTTAAATCGTAGCCCTTATTGCCAAATTACTTTATGTAGAACATTTCATTTCGATATCTGTTATAGTTTCCGAGATAAAGCGTTTCGAATATTTCATACAAATCATTAATTTGTATGGGAGCTACCGCTTTTTTTGCCCCCAACCAAGAAATTTTTTCTTTAAAGCGTAGCCCTTATTGCCCAATTACTTTTTATAGAACATTTGATTTCGATATCTGTTATAGTTTCCGAGATATAGCGTATAGAATATTTCATAAAAATCGTTAATTTGTATGGGAGCTACCCCCTGTTTTGCCCCCACTCAAAAATTTTTTTCTTTGAAGCGTAGACCTTGTTGCCCAATTAATTTTTGTAGAACATTTGATTTTGATATCTGTTATAGTTTCCGAGATATAGCGTATCGAATATTTCATAAAAATCGTTAATTTGTATGGGAGCTACCCCTTCTTTTGCCCCCACTCAAAAAATTATTTATTAACGGCGTAGCCCTTATGGCCCAATTCCTTTTTGTAGAACACTTCATTTCGATATCTGTTATAGTTTCCGAGATATACCGTTTCGAATATTTCATAAAAATCGTTAATTTGTATGGGAGCTACCCCTTTTTTTGCCCCAATCCAAAAAATTTTTTCTTTACAGCGTAGCCCTTATTGCCCAATTACTTTTTGTAAAACATTTGATTTCGATATCTGTTATAGTTTCCGAGATATAGCGTTTCGAATATTTCATACAAATCATTAATTTGTATTGGAGCTACCCCTTTTTTTGCCCCCACCCAAAAAATTTTTTCTTTAAGGCGTAGCCCTTATAGCCCAATTACTTTATGTAGAACATTTCATTTCGATATCTGTTATAGTTTCCGAGATATAGCGTTTCGAATATTTCATACAAATCATTAATTTGTATGGGAGCTACCCCTTTTTTGCCCCCACCCAAAAAATTTTTTCTTTAAGGCGTAGCCCTTATTGCCCAATTACTTTATGTAGAACATTTAATTTCAAAATCTGTTATCGTTTCCGAGATATAGCGTTTCGAATATTTCATACAAATCATTAATTTGTATGGGAGCTACCCCTTTTTTTGCCCCCACCCAAAAATTTTTTCTTTACAGCGTAGCCCTTATTGCCCAATTACTTTTTGTAAAATATTTGATTTCGATATCTGTTATAGTTTCCGAGATATAGCGTATCGAATATTTCACCAAATTTGGGCAATTGTAGGAAAAATACCCCTTTCCCTGGTCCTATCTGAAAAAGCTCATTCCGTTATTTAGGTCCCTTCTTTGGGAGTATCCGTGCCAAGTTTTGTGGCAAGAGTGACTATACTTACTAAAATATATAGGGATATATGCAGGGATTTTGTCCTAAAAAAAATGGGTTACTTTGGGTTTTCGCTTATGTCTCGGTCAATAGTGAACCGATTTTGCTGATTTTAATTAGCGGAATATTTGCAATAGTTTGACACCATTAACTGGTCTGTATCTTTTTATTTGACTCCGGAAACTTGATTTCAACAGACGGACAGACGGACATGGCTATATCAACTTCCCTATCTATAAGGATCCAGAATATATATGTATACTTTATGGGGTCGCAAATGAATAATAAAGAAATTACAAACGGAATGACAAACTGATATATACCCTTATCACTATGTGAAGGGTATAAAAACAACAAAAAAAAAAAAAACAGAATCAGTCATGTTGATATTACCCAGCATACCATTATCGGAGCGCTCTTATATATGAGCTCATATATGAGCGGTTTTATGAGCTTCTGTGAGTGTTTCCTGCGCGCATATTTCTGAGCTCATAAACGATAGATTTTATGTGCTCTTTATGAGTAATTTCTGCACGCTGACAGATAACGGTAAATTCCAGTTAAGCAGAAGAAAGAAGTTGCACAAATTGATTTATTAGTTAATTATTTTTGGAAGCGTAAAAACAAAATTGTGAGTTATCTTATAATAAATACAAAAATAATACATAATTAAAATAATGAATAGAGCAAGCTTAAAAGAAAGCAAATTAATAATAATGTTAACTTATTAAATAAAAAATCCTATTTTGAATTATCTGTTTTCCGTCATTTTCAGGATACTATTTAGAGTTTTTGATGCACGCAAAATGAGGCTCAAAAATGTTATTTTATGCACTGGAATAAGAGCTCAACATGCGTTTTATAAAGAGTCTTAAAATACTCTTTTATGCATAAAATTTAGAGCTCTTTCATGAGTGACCAGTTTAGTGGAAAAAGCCACTCAAATATGAGCGTTTTATGACTGTTTATGATTATTTTATGAACTCTTTATGAGCGTCAACGTTCCGACAAAAGAGTCTTTATGAGCTCATTTAGAGCGCATATGGTATGCTGGGTATTGACACACACAAACCAAAAATTTTATTAGTATAAGTGTTCATACATATAACAGCGTTGCCATACAAAGCTTAATTTAAACATTATTAAAATCGCTCCTACGGCTTCCAGGGTTCTCCCACAAAGGTAAAATGTAAGACCGACCCAAATTGTTTTTTCCCTCCAAACATTTTTGTGGAACATACTTACTCCCTATCTCCAGCCCCTGACATGGTTGCCATACAAAATTTTAAAAAATAAGGTACAACTTCCCCGGAGTCACCCGTAGAGGAAAAAAATGTATCACAGACCCCAATTAGTTTTTCCTCCCAAACATGTTTCTAAAAATATACTTACCGTCTATCTCCATGCCCTAAGGGGGTTGCTATACAAAATTTACAAAAATGATGTAAAAATGCCCACAACTTCTTCAGAGTTGGCCTCAGAGCAATAAAGTGTACGACCGACCCCCATTAGATTGTCCTCCCAAACATATTCCTAGAACATACTTACCTCTCCACGCCTTAAGGGGGTTGCCATACAAAATTTACAAAAATGATGTAAAAATGCCCACAACTTCTTCAGAGTTGGCCTTAGAGCAATAAAGTGTACGATCGACCCCCATTAGTTTGCCCTCCCAAACATATTCCTAGAACATGCTTACCCCCTATTTCCACGCCCTAAGAGGGTTGCCATACAAAATTTACAAAAATTATGTAAAAATGCCCACAACTTCTTCAGAGTTGGCTTTAGAGCAATAAAGTGTAAGACCGACCCCCATTAGTTTGCCCTTCCAAACATATTCCTAGAACATACTTACCTCTCCACGCCCTAAGGGGTTGCCATACAAAATTTACAAAAAGGATATGAAAATGCCCACAACTCCTTTAGAGTTGGCCTTAGAGCAATAAAGTGTACGTCCGACCCCTATAAGCTTCTTCTCACAAACATATTCCTAGAACATACTTACCACCTATCTCAACGCCCTAAGAAGGTTGCCATACAAAATTTACAAAAATGATAAAATGCCCACAACTTCTTCAGACTTGGCCTTAGAGCAATAAAATGTGCGACCGACCCCCATTAGTTTGCCCTTCCAAACATTTTCTTGAGCATACTTACCCCCTATCTCCACGCCCTAAGGGGGTTGCCATACAAAATTTACAAAAAGGATATGAAAATGCCCACAACTCCTTCAGAGTTAGCCTTAGAGCAATAAAGTGTACGACCGACCCCTATTAGTTTCTTCTCACAAACATATTCCTAGTACATGCTTAACCCCTAACTCCACGCCCTAAGGGGGTTGCCACACAAAATTTACAAAAATAATAAAATGCCCACAACTTCTTCAGAGTTGGCCTTAGAGCAATAAAGTGTACGACCGACCCCCATTAGTTTGCCCTCCCAAAAATATTCCTAGAACATACTTACCCCCTATCCCCACGCCCTAAGGGGTTGCCATACAAAATTTACAAATATGATGTAAAAATGCCCACAACTCCTTCAGAGTTGGCCTTAGAGCAATAAAGTGTACGACCGACCCCCATTAGTTTGCCCTTCCAAACATATTCCTAGAACATACTTACCCCTATCTCCACGCCCTAGGGGGGTTGCCATACAAAATTTACCAAATGGATATGAAAATGCCCACAACTCCTTCAGAGTTGGCCTTAGAGCAATAAAGTGTACGACCGACCCCTATTAGTTTCTTCTCACAAACATATTCCTAGTACATGCTTAACCCCTAACTCCACGCCCTAAGGGAGTTGCCACACAAAATTTACAAAAATAATAAAATGCCCACAACTTCTTCAGAGTTGGCCTTAGAGCAATAAAGTGTACGACCGACCCCCATTAGTTTGCCCTCCCAAAAATATTCCTAGAACATACTTACCCCCTATCCCCACGCCCTAAGGGGTTGCCATATACTCATGAATATTTCTGTCTTTATATAATAACCTCAATAAACAAAATGAGAATTACAATAAGAAAACCAAAACGTTCAAGTTTTTTTAAGAACCCAACAAGCCATTATTCGCTATTCGCTTGTTTTGATTTTCTTTTTCCCCTTACATTTGAATAACCATTGGTTATTACTAAATGTATCATAAGGGGTACCGAAAATAAAACCTTGTTGTTTAACAACACTTTTTTAAAATACTAGTTAGGATTTAATCCCATATTTCTTGTTTATTTATAGGGTTTGTTGTTGGTTATGTTTGTCTATATGCATTTCATTGGTTCTTAAACCAAATCATCAGTAGACTTCAACCACCCAAATTCTTAAAAAACTCATGAATATTTTCTGTCTTTATATAATAACCTCAATCAACAAAATGAGAATTACTATAAGAAAACCAAAACGTTCAAGTTTTTTTAAGAATCCAACAAACCATTATTCGCTATTCGCTTGTTTTGATTTTCTTTTTCCCCTTACATTTGAATAACCATTGGTTATTACTAAATGTATCATAAGGGCTACCGAAAACAAAACCTTGTTGTTTAACAACACTTTTTTAAAATATTAGTTAGGATTTAATCCCATATTTCTTGTTTATTTATAGGGTTTGTTGTTGGTTATGTTTGTCTATATACATTTCATTGGTTCTTACACCAAATCATTAGTAGACTTCAACCACCCAAATTCTTAAAAATCTCATGAATATTTTCTGTCTTTATATAATAACCTCAATAAACAAAATGAGAATTACTATAAGAAAACCAAAACGTTCAAGTTTTTTTAAGAATCCAACAAACCTTTATTCGCTATTCGCTTGTTTTGATTTTCTTTTTCCCCTTACATTTGAATAACCATTGGTTATTACTAAATGTATCATAAGGGCTACCGAAAACAAAACCTTGTTGTTTAACAACACTTTTTTAAAATATTAGTTAGGAGTTAATCCCATATTTCTTGTTTATTTATAGGGTTTGTTGTTGGTTATGTTTGTCTATATGCATTTCATTGGTTCTTACACCAAATCATCAGTAGACTTCAACCACCCAAATTCTTAAAAAACTTATGAATATTTTCTGTCTTTATATAATAACCTCAATAAACAAAATGAGAATTACTATAAGAAAACCAAAACGTTCAAGTTTTTTTAAGAATCCAACAAACCTTTATTCGCTATTCGCTTGTTTTGATTTTCTTTTTCCCCTTACATTTGAATAACCATTGGTTATTACTAAATGTATCATAAGGGCTACCGAAAACAAAACCTTGTTGTTTAACAACACTTTTTTAAAATATTAGTTAGGAGTTAATCCCATATTTCTTGTTTATTTATAGGGTTTGTTGTTGGTTATGTTTGTCTATATGCATTTCATTGGTTCTTACACCAAATCATCAGTAGACTTCAACCACCCAAATTCTTAAAAAACTTATGAATATTTTCTGTCTTTATATAATAACCTCAATAAACAAAATGAGAATTACTATAAGAAAACCAAAACGTTCAAGTTTTTTTAAGAATCCAACAAACCATTATTCGCTATTCGCTTGTTTTGAATTTCTTTTTCCCCTTACATTTGAATAACCATTGGTTATTACTAAATGTATCATAAGGGCTACCGAAAACAAAACCTTGTTGCTTAACAACACTTTTTAAAAATATAAGTCAGGACTTAATCTCATATTTCTTGTTATACCCTTCACATAAGTGATAGGGGTATATATAAGTTTGTCATTCCGTTTGTAATTCCTTTATTATCCATTTGGGACCCCATAAAGTATATATATTCTGGATCCTTATAGAAAGGGAAGCCGATTTAGCAATGTCCGTCTGACCGTCTGACCGTCTGTCAGTGTTATGGTTGAAATCAACTTTCTGAAGCCCCCCGATATCGCATAGACCCGAATGTGGTATCAAACTGTCACAGATAGTCGCGAGAAAATCGGTATTGAAATTCAGCAAAATCGCCCGATAAATGACCGAGATATAAGCAAAAAACCAAGACTGCCTCGTTTTTTTGAGTCTACAACAACAACAAAGAACATACTTTTACATGTAATAATAAAAAAACAACAAAAACAAGTAAGAGCGATATATTCGGCTGTGCCGAGTCTTATATACCCTTCACATTGGTCTTTAAATATACCCAGCCGAGTAATTTTGTACTGCAAATAACATAATAAAAATCCTTGTGTGAGTTTTAAAGTCCATAGAAAACTTTACAAAATTTTAACGTTCGTATGAATAATAGAAATAGATGAGGAACGTTTGAGGTCGACAGTAATGCAAGTTTTTGACATTATTTATATTAAAAGGTTAATAGAAGTTGTTAATTTTTATGGGATGTTCTCATCCCCCTGCTCCTCTCCAACTTTTTTTCCAAAATGTAATAATCAAATAATTACTTTTTGTGGAATATTCGAAGTCGATAGTTGTTATAGTTTTCCAGATGTGGCGTACCGCAAGTTTCATAAAGATTCTTAGTTTGTATTAGAGCTACCCCTTCCCCTGCCCCTGCCCAAAAAAATTTTTTTTTAATGTAGGTCTTATCCTGTTACTTTTTGCAAAAATTTCATAAAAATTGTTAATTTGTTTGGGAGCTACCCCTTGTTCACCCCCCACCCAAAAAATTTTTTCTTTAAAGCGTAGCCCTTATTGCCCAATTACTTTATGTAGAACATTTCATTTCGATATCTGTTATAGTTTCCGAGATAAAGCGTTTCGAATATTTCATACAAATCATTAATTTGTATGGGAGCTACCCCTTTTTTTGCCCCCACCCAAAAAATTTTTTCTTTAAATCGTAGCCCTTATTGCCAAATTACTTTATGTAGAACATTTCATTTCGATATCTGTTATAGTTTCCGAGATAAAGCGTTTCGAATATTTCATACAAATCATTAATTTGTATGGGAGCTACCGCTTTTTTTGCCCCCAACCAAGAAATTTTTTCTTTAAAGCGTAGCCCTTATTGCCCAATTACTTTTTATAGAACATTTGATTTCGATATCTGTTATAGTTTCCGAGATATAGCGTATAGAATATTTCATAAAAATCGTTAATTTGTATGGGAGCTATCCCCTGTTTTGCCCCCACTCAAAAATTTTTTTCTTTGAAGCGTAGACCTTGTTGCCCAATTAATTTTTGTAGAACATTTGATTTTGACATCTGTTATAGTTTCCGAGATATAGCGTATCGAATATTTCATAAAAATCGTTAATTTGTATGGGAGCTACCCCTTCTTTTGCCCCCACTCAAAAAATTATTTATTAACGGCGTAGCCCTTATGGCCCAATTCCTTTTTGTAGAACACTTCATTTCGATATCTGTTATAGTTTCCGAGATATACCGTTTCGAATATTTCATAAAAATCGTTAATTTGTATGGGAGCTACCCCTTTTTTTGCCCCAATCCAAAAAATTTTTTCTTTACAGCGTAGCCCTTATTGCCCAATTACTTTTTGTAAAACATTTGATTTCGATATCTGTTATAGTTTCCGAGATATAGCGTTTCGAATATTTCATACAAATCATTAATTTGTATTGGAGCTACCCCTTTTTTTGCCCCCACCCAAAAAATTTTTTCTTTAAGGCGTAGCCCTTATAGCCCAATTACTTTATGTAGAACATTTCATTTCGATATCTGTTATAGTTTCCGAGATATAGCGTTTCGAATATTTCATACAAATCATTAATTTGTATGGGAGCTACCCCTTTTTTGCCCCCACCCAAAAAATTTTTTCTTTAAGGCGTAGCCCTTATTGCCCAATTACTTTATGTAGAACATTTAATTTCAAAATCTGTTATCGTTTCCGAGATATAGCGTTTCGAATATTTCAAACAAATCATTAATTTGTATGGGAGCTACCCCTTTTTTTGCCCCCACCCAAAAATTTTTTCTTTACAGCGTAGCCCTTATTGCCCAATTACTTTTTGTAAAATATTTGATTTCGATATCTGTTATAGTTTCCGAGATATAGCGTATCGAATATTTCACCAAATTTGGGCAATTGTAGGAAAAATACCCCTTTCCCTGGTCCTATCTGAAAAAGCTCATTCCGTTATTTAGGTCCCTTCTTTGGGAGTATCCGTGCCAAGTTTTGTGGCAAGAGTGACTATACTTACTAAAATATATAGGGATATATGCAGGGATTTTGTCCTAAAAAAAATGGGTTACTTTGGGTTTTCGCTTATGTCTCGGTCAATAGTGAACCGATTTTGCTGATTTTAATTAGCGGAATATTTGCAATAGTTTGACACCATTAACTGGTCTGTATCTTTTTATTTGACTCCGGAAACTTGATTTCAACAGACGGACAGACGGACATGGCTATATCAACTTCCCTATCTATAAGGATCCAGAATATATATGTATACTTTATGGGGTCGCAAATGAATAATAAAGAAATTACAAACGGAATGACAAACTGATATATACCCTTATCACTATGTGAAGGGTATAAAAACAACAAAAAAAAAAAAAACAGAATCAGTCATGTTGATATTACCCAGCATACCATTATCGGAGCGCTCTTATATATGAGCTCATATATGAGCGGTTTTATGAGCTTCTGTGAGTGTTTCCTGCGCGCATATTTCTGAGCTCATAAACGATAGATTTTATGTGCTCTTTATGAGTAATTTCTGCACGCTGACAGATAACGGTAAATTCCAGTTAAGCAGAAGAAAGAAGTTGCACAAATTGATTTATTAGTTAATTATTTTTGGAAGCGTAAAAACAAAATTGTGAGTTATCTTATAATAAATACAAAAATAATACATAATTAAAATAATGAATAGAGCAAGCTTAAAAGAAAGCAAATTAATAATAATGTTAACTTATTAAATAAAAAATCCTATTTTGAATTATCTGTTTTCCGTCATTTTCAGGATACTATTTAGAGTTTTTGATGCACGCAAAATGAGGCTCAAAAATGTTATTTTATGCACTGGAATAAGAGCTCAACATGCGTTTTATAAAGAGTCTTAAAATACTCTTTTATGCATAAAATTTAGAGCTCTTTCATGAGTGACCAGTTTAGTGGAAAAAGCCACTCAAATATGAGCGTTTTATGACTGTTTATGATTATTTTATGAACTCTTTATGAGCGTCAACGTTCCGACAAAAGAGTCTTTATGAGCTCATTTAGAGCGCATATGGTATGCTGGGTATTGACACACACAAACCAAAAATTTTATTAGTATAAGTGTTCATACATATAACAGCGTTGCCATACAAAGCTTAATTTAAACATTATTAAAATCGCTCCTACGGCTTCCAGGGTTCTCCCACAAAGGTAAAATGTAAGACCGACCCAAATTGTTTTTTCCCTCCAAACATTTTTGTGGAACATACTTACTCCCTATCTCCAGCCCCTGACATGGTTGCCATACAAAATTTTAAAAAATAAGGTACAACTTCCCCGGAGTCACCCGTAGAGGAAAAAAATGTATCACAGACCCCAATTAGTTTTTCCTCCCAAACATGTTTCTAAAAATATACTTACCGTCTATCTCCATGCCCTAAGGGGGTTGCTATACAAAATTTACAAAAATGATGTAAAAATGCCCACAACTTCTTCAGAGTTGGCCTCAGAGCAATAAAGTGTACGACCGACCCCCATTAGATTGTCCTCCCAAACATATTCCTAGAACATACTTACCTCTCCACGCCTTAAGGGGGTTGCCATACAAAATTTACAAAAATGATGTAAAAATGCCCACAACTTCTTCAGAGTTGGCCTTAGAGCAATAAAGTGTACGATCGACCCCCATTAGTTTGCCCTCCCAAACATATTCCTAGAACATGCTTACCCCCTATTTCCACGCCCTAAGAGGGTTGCCATACAAAATTTACAAAAATTATGTAAAAATGCCCACAACTTCTTCAGAGTTGGCTTTAGAGCAATAAAGTGTAAGACCGACCCCCATTAGTTTGCCCTTCCAAACATATTCCTAGAACATACTTACCTCTCCACGCCCTAAGGGGTTGCCATACAAAATTTACAAAAAGGATATGAAAATGCCCACAACTCCTTTAGAGTTGGCCTTAGAGCAATAAAGTGTACGTCCGACCCCTATAAGCTTCTTCTCACAAACATATTCCTAGAACATACTTACCACCTATCTCAACGCCCTAAGAAGGTTGCCATACAAAATTTACAAAAATGATAAAATGCCCACAACTTCTTCAGAGTTGGCCTTAGAGCAATAAAATGTGCGACCGACCCCCATTAGTTTGCCCTTCCAAACATTTTCTTGAGCATACTTACCCCCTATCTCCACGCCCTAAGGGGGTTGCCATACAAAATTTACAAAAAGGATATGAAAATGCCCACAACTCCTTCAGAGTTAGCCTTAGAGCAATAAAGTGTACGACCGCCCCCTATTAGTTTCTTCTCACAAACATATTCCTAGTACATGCTTAACCCCTAACTCGACGCCCTAAGGGGGTTGCCACACAAAATTTACAAAAATAATAAAATGCCCACAACTTCTTCAGAGTTGGCCTTAGAGCAATAAAGTGTACGACCGACCCCCATTAGTTTGCCCTCCCAAAAATATTCCTAGAACATACTTACCCCCTATCCCCACGCCCTAAGGGGTTGCCATACAAAATTTACAAATATGATGTAAAAATGCCCACAACTCCTTCAGAGTTGGCCTTAGAGCAATAAAGTGTACGACCGACCCCCATTAGTTTGCCCTTCCAAACATATTCCTAGAACATACTTACCCCTATCTCCACGCCCTAAGGGGGTTGCCATACAAAATTTACCAAATGGATATGAAAATGCCCACAACTCCTTCAGAGTTGGCCTTAGAGCAATAAAGTGTACGACCGACCCCTATTAGTTTCTTCTCACAAACATATTCCTAGTACATGCTTAACCCCTAACTCCACGCCCTAAGGGGGTTGCCACACAAAATTTACAAAAATAATAAAATGCCCACAACTTCTTCAGAGTTGGCCTTAGAGCAATAAAGTGTACGACCGACCCCCATTAGTTTGCCCTCCCAAAAATATTCCTAGAACATACTTACCCCCTATCCCCACGCCCTAAGGGGTTGCCATACAAAATTTACAAATATGATGTAAAAATGCCCACAACTCCTTCAGAGTTGGCCTTAGAGCAATAAAGTGTACGACCGACCCCCATTAGTTTGCCCTCCCAAAAATATTCCTAGAACATACTTACCACCTTTCTCCACGCCCTAAGGGGGTTGCCATACAAAATTTACAAAAATGATGAAATGCCCACAACTTCCTCAGAGTTGGCCTTAGAGCTATAAAATGTACGACCGACCCCCATTAGTTTTCCCTCCCAAACATATTCCTGAGATATACTTACCCCCTTTCTCCCCCCTCTAAGTGGGTTGCCATAAAAAATTTGTAAAAATTAGGATAAAAACCCCTACAACTTCCCCGTCACCCGTGGAGCGTTAAAAATGACACCGACCCCTATTTAAAAATTATAAATATTTCATAAGTAAAAAAAATGGTTAAAAATAAAAAAAGTTTGGGATTGCGAAAGGTCAATGTGAAGGGTATATAAGATTCGGCACAGCCGAATATAGCACTCTTACTTGTTTATTTATAGGGTTTGTTGTTAGTTAAGTTTGTCTATATGCATTTCATTGGTTCTTACACCAAATCATCAGTAGACTTCAACCACCCAATTTCTTACAAAACTCATGAATATTTTCTGTCTTTATATAATAACCTCAATAAACAAAATGAGAATTACTATAAGAAAACCAAAACGTTCAAGTTTTTTTAAGAATCCAACAAACCATTATTCGCTATTCGCTTGTTTTGATTTTCTTTTTCCCTTTACATTTGAATAACCATTGATTACTACTAAATGTATCATAAGGGCTAGCGAAAACAAAACCTTGTTGTTTAACAACACTTTTTTAAAATATTAGTTAGGATTTAATCCCATATTTCTTGTTTATTTGTAGCGTTTGTTGTTGGTTAAGTTTGTCTATATGCATTTCATTGGTTCTTACACCAAATCATCAGTAGACTTCAACCACCCAATTTCTTAAAAAACTCATGAATACTTTCTGTCTTTATATAATAACCTCAATAAACAAAATGAGAATTACTATAAGAAAACCAAAACGTTCAAGTTTTTTTAAGAATCCAACAAACCATTATTCGCTATTCGCTTGTTTTGATTTTCTTTTTCCCCTTACATTTGAATAACCATTGGTTATTACTAAATGTATCATAAGGGCTACCGAAAACAAAGAAAATCAAAACAAGCGAATAGCGAATAATGGTTTGTTGGATTCTTAAAAAAACTTGAACGTTTTGGTTTTCTTATAGTAATTCTCATTTTGTTTATTGAGGTTATTATATAAAGACAGAAAATATTCATGAGTTTTTTAAGAATTTGGGTGGTTGAAGTCTACTGATGATTTGTTGTAAGAACCAATGAAATGCATATAAACAAACTTAACCAACAACAAACGCTATAAATAAACAAGAAATATGGGATTAAATCCTAACTAATATTTTAAGAAAGTGTTGTTAAACAACAAGATTTTGTTTTCGGTAGCCCTTATGATACATTTAGTAATAACCAATGGTTATTCAAATGTAAGGGGAAAAAGAAAATCAAAACAAGCGAATAGCGAATAAAGGTTTGTTGGATTCTTAAAAAAACTTGAACGTTTTGGTTTTCTTATAGTAATTCTCATTTTGTTTATTGAGGTTATTATATAAAGACAGAAAATATTCATGAGTTTTTTAAGAATTTGGGTGGTTGAAGTCTACTGATGATTTGTTGTAAGAACCAATGAAATGCATATAGACAAACTTAACCAACAACAAACCCTATAAATAAACAGGAAATATGGGATTAAATCCTAACTAGTATTTTAAAAAAGTGTTGTTAAACAACAAGGTTTTGTTTTCGGTAGCCCTTATGATACATTTAGTAATAACCAATGGTTATTCAAATGTAAGGGGAAAAAGAAAATCAAAACAAGCGAATAGCGAATAAAGGTTTGTTGGATTCTTAAAAAAACTTGAACGTTTTGGTTTTCTTATAGTAATTCTCATTTTGTTTATTGAGGTTATTATATAAAGACAGAAAATATTCATGAGTTTTTTACGAATTTGGGTGGTTGAAGCCTACTGATGATTTGGTGTAAAAACCAATGAAATGCATATAGACAAACTTAACCAACAACAAACCCAATAAATAAACAAGAAATATGGGATTAAATCCTAACTAATATATTAAAAAAGTGTTGTTAAACAACAAGGTTTTGTTTTCGGTAGCCCTTATGATACATTTAGTAGTAACCAATGGTTATTCAAATGTAAGGGGAAAAAGAAAATCTAAACAAGCGAATAGCGAATAAAGGTTTGTTGGATTCTTAAAAAAACTTGAACGTTTTGGTTTTCTTATAGTAATTCTCATTTTGTTTATTGAGGTTATTATATAAAGACAGAAAATATTCATGAGTTTTTTAAGAATTTGGGTGGTTGAAGTCTACTTATGACTTGGTGTAAGAACCAATGAAATGCATATAGAAAAACTTAACAACAAACCCTATAAATAAACAAGAAATATGGGATTAAATCCTAACTAATATTTTAAAAAAGTGCAGACTTAAGTTGTTATTTAAAAAAATTATTTACCACATATTAACAACAGCATAACTTATTTTATGTGATGCTTAAAGATAGTTTGAATAAAGAACACGATATGAAACCAAAATTATTTAAATGAATTCCTGTAGGGAATTTTGTCCCCTACATTACTTAAATAAGTATGTATGTTTTAGAGAAAAAAAAAACAGGTAGTTAAATTAGGCTAAGAAAATTTTAAACTTTATATGCACACAGGCAAAAGAAATTAAGAATGACTATTCTGCACGCAGAATTTTAAAATGTTTGAATTAAAAATTTGGGACCGAACAATTTAAAGATTTTGACCGAAAACTAGTTGTATAAGAACATTTTGATGCGAAATGCTTGAATAGGTTAGGGTGAGGATTAAATATTTAAATTTTTCGTAGCTTAAACCAAAAGGAACTGAGGCTTGCCACGCTGGTGTTATTGCCTGGGCCTTTTTCTTCAGGTGTTAGTTGGAGGTTAGGTGTTGACCCTCTTTTCCCCTTGATGTGTGACCCAATTGTCCTTGGCCAAAAAACGTGCCTGGGTGAAAGGTATACACGTTTTAGTTATAACGTAAGCGGGCGTTGTCACAAATTCTGAAGCCTATCCAAAATAATGGTTGGTTCACAAAAATTCCACGATTATTACACTGGGTTATAGTTACCTCAAATTTTTAAAGCACCCCGAAGAATTTTGATGAAAGTCCTTTAGGTTATGCACGGTTATGGCAAGTTTTCCCTTATTTTTAAGTTTTTAAGTGTTTCCTTTAATTTAAATATTAGTATTTTCGCTCTAATTGTTTGCTACGAAAAAAATATCACTTTGACTGGCGTGGCAAGAACGATTCACGTGGGCGGTCGTAATCAAAATGGCAGAGTTTGAGGAACTTGGCGAAAGGGAAACTTGCACATGAGGTTTGCATTTTTGAAGTTTCGAAAAAATGACAGCGCATAAAGGTGAAAACCTCAGTAAAAAATATTCAGTTATAAAGGACTAAATTATTGAGTAAAGCTGATATTAAATGTTGCTACAGACATGTTGCAAGTGATATCTATTATCATTGAGATAGATGTCTCTAAGGCTATGTTGACAGAGAGATGTTGCTACGATAACAGAATTTAATATAACCTTATGGCTACTACCCAACAAGAATTTTCATAATGAGAGTAAAAAAGATTTTTATGCCAAATAAAAAAAAAATTGTTAAGAATAAAAAATATAAATGTACCAAAGTAAAAAAATTTATCGAAACCGTTCAATACAAAACTAGATAATAATTATGATTTCAAAAAATTATTAGATAGAACAAAACGGATTATAGGCGAAGGTCCTTTGCATGATAGGTACCCACGACTTTGCCTTGTATGTCTTCTATAAGATAATAATATTTGCCTAGTTTTTCTCGGATTCTACATTAAGTAAATAAGGGGGAAAGTTTCGCATTGAAATTTTGTCCGCTACTGCTTTGAGCAAAACTGCGGCGGAAGATTTCCTGTCCAATTGAAAAATTAATGGGTCTTGCCCGAAGATTGTATTGTCGGCAATTTGTGTCATAGGCCTCTTTTATATGTTTCCTTAAACTAACCCGAATCAGGTTAAAATTATCATCGCGAGACAGGTGGTAAGAAGGTTCTTCTAGAAGCTGTAAGTTTTTTAGCAGTGCATACGTACTTCTATGGGTGATCATATCCAAACCAAACAGTGCATGGTAAGGTGTACACTGTATCGCCTTATAAAAAGAGTTTCGCAGTGCACAGCTGATTTTTGACAAATTTTTGTCCCAAAGCTGGTGGTCTTTTTTCAAATATGCCCTTATACCTGCAATAATTGATCTGTTGACCCGCTCTGATGCATTGCTTTGCGGGGAATATACTGCCGTATATACATGACTAATTCCATAATGTGTAAGAAACGCGTTGAAATCATATGCCCGAAACTGTGAGCCGTTATCATTTAAGGTGCCTTCAGACTATAATACTGGGTAAAAACACTTGTCAAAAACTTAAATAAAATGAGAAAATATAATAGTGTGAAATGTCAAAAAATACCTAAAGAAATTTGACAGTAGTATGGCTCTCTTCATTTTTAGAAGTTTTTCTAAACCATTAGATTTTGCATGTATCAGAGTTGCATATTTACAGCAGCCATAAAGAAAATCAGGCATGGAAAGTTTATATAAAGTTTGGTATTTTAAAATAATTTTTAATAATATTTTTATGAAATTTATAGTTATTTATTAGGAAATGAAATATTTTTAAAAAGTTGTAAAAGTAATTTTTTTTCATTAAAAGTGTTGTAAAATTATTACTTTTGATATGAATATTTATATATTTTTTAAAAAATCGATAGGTGTCAAAAAATGGAGTCTTTTAGCAAAATAAACTCATTTTGTATAAAAAAAACAAAATTTTTTTATTGAATTTATTATATACAAGCGTATTATTAACCCGCAAAAGCAAATCAAGAAAATTTTTAAAACATTGTTTATTTGTTTTAATCAGTTATAAAGTCTTAACAAATATTAAGCGTGTTCCAAAAGATCTCGATTTTGTTCCGACATATGAGAGTGAAGAAATTACTCTCCAAGCTTACCAAAGTTGCTCAAAATAGCTGGAACGCAAAAAACTATAATTGAAAATTTTTAAATGCTCACATGCTGCTTAGTTAAAAAGTAAAATTTTATTTAGACGATTACACCCCATAAAATTTTTAAAACACAGCATATACATCATATATAAAATGTTCTAAATCGCATTTTATATTAAAGAAATCTACAGATTTTTATAAAAAAATGTACCTACAACAAAAATTTAGTTGAAACCCTTGTACAGGAAAGGAAATTTATCTCAAACGTTCTCTTCGCTGTGGAAAATTTGTTACCTGAAACGCTTTTGGGTAGGTTTGGATTAATTTGTGTGAGTTTGGACTATTTTGTTATGTACCTGAAACACAACTTTTAATAAATTAAAATGCCTTTTTTCAATTTTTAATAAATTCTAACCTTATGGTAATTTTTGATATATGAAAACTATGCGAAAATACTTATGGTAGGTTTATTACAAAAATGTATGTAATGACTGACAAATATGGTCTTAGTAAACTTACGATAACTTTTATAAATTTTTCCACTAGATTTTATAGCTCGCTTTTAAAAACCAGTAAAATTATAAAAATATCACATAAAAACTTAAAGGCATATACACATATATGTACAAATATATATATAAAATAAGTTTTAAAACAGATTTTGTATAAAACGACGCTCGAAAACTTTTTTACATAAGAAAATTTATAACTACTACGGGCCTAAGTTTCAACCTCCTTATTTAAAATAAATTATAAAACTGTAAGCACAAATACAAAAAAAATATACAAAACGTCGAAGAATTATTGGTTTGCTTCATATCCAATGCATTTTTATATGTTTATGCGGCAAACCAATAATCACCCGAAGAATGTGCAAAAGTTTAAAATATTACTAAAAGTTCCATCCCTGATGAACAGCTGTTTAATGATTTAGCGCCAGCAAAAATTTTTATAAATAGTAAATATTAAAAGTGAAATTAAAAATTTATTGCAGAAATTAGTTAAAAAAACACATCTGATGAACTAACTGCAAGTCTGAACGTAACTTTTTATTGCCTAACAGTATTTTTTCACCCTTTTGTTAAATTCAAATAAAAAAATACTTGCTTTAAAAGTTAAAGTTTTTTTTTTAACTCAAAAACAGATGTTTAGGTACTACACAGATTTTAGTTTTATTTCAAATGTGATAGTGTAAAGACAAAATGTAATGCGCATTGTTGCTTATTTGATTTTTTGACAGTCAATCCAAAAATTATTTTATTTGGCTCTCTCAAAATCCAATGAAAATCTAAGCACTTGTAGAATAGTGTAAAGGTAGCTCACATTGTTTCAGGTACACCATAGATATGGAAAATTTGTTTTTGTAGGTGAATAAAGATGCAACTAGGGGCGAACTTTATAAATAAATCAAAGATAGAGTTATCTTGATGACCATATAACTTCTCCAATAAGAAATTACACGGTGTTATGCGATGAGAATAAATGAAAGAAAAAAAACGAGTTGTAAAGGGATTAGTGTATAAAAGTAACAAGTACGTTTATTTGCTTGCTCACCGTTTGAATTGTAGATGATAAGTAAAGTTTATAGTTATTTCAATTGTATTGCAGACTTATTTAGTACTTAAAAACATGGCTACTTCATTTTGAGAGAGAGAGTTCAATGTTAAATTTGTTGGAAGTTTTAACATACTTCAGTAATAATGATCACAATAATTATGTTAAAGGTTTAATGTAATTCATGGCAAATGTAAAATTGAAATGTTTTGTTATACAAAACAAACGTTAAATTAAATAAAATTTCAAAACATAATCATATTAAATAAACTTTAAAAGAAAAAATGCAATACTTAATGCTAATTTAGACATGCCGCCACTCCTTGCAGTACTGCAACTAGGTAGTAGAGGAGCACAATACGGCAGCTAGGGACCTTATGGCTTCTGATAGAATTTGTTGACTGGGTTTAGGTGCAGTCCACTTCTTCTTTTTTGGTGCTGGTTTGGTGAGTTTGCTTGGTTGTTTGTTTCTTGAAGATACGGTTGTAGTCCCGATACGTTTACGTGCGGAGCAGCGTGGTGGTGATATACGAGGATGTCGAGGTGGGTGCAACAGTGTATGATGCAGTAATCCACATTTGAAGCAAGTGTCAAGGCTGTCGCAGTTTTTAAGCAAATGTGTCCTCGCCAGGCAATTTACACAATAGTTGTAGCGGCGGACGGTTTGATTCCGTCGGGATACATCCATCGCAAGAAATCGTTTACAAAACCGTAACGGGTGGTAACGGTCGCACACTTGACATTGGTGTACTGCAGGATCACGAGGGCGTTGAGATTGTGAACTGTAAAACAAGAAAGTTGTTAGGTACATACGTAACACTTTATTTTTAGACAAATGGAAATAAGCAGAAGAGAGTGCAAATAAAGTTTTTGGAATTGGAAAAAGAAATAGTTAGTCATTAGTGTTTGGAACATCTTGAGCACCATTATATGGTAGATAACACAGTTTGGTGATGGGTCGTTTTATTTTTCCGTTAGCCGTTCGAACGTCGACCACTCGAATGAGACCGTCAGGCCCGCTATGAGTAGCTTCGACCCTTCCCAGCCTCCACTCATTAGGCGGTGAAAGGTCATCGATTACTACTACAAAGTCTCCGATCTGGAGATTAGGGGTTGAAAATTTCCACTTGTATCTCTTGTGTAGGGATTTAAGATATTCATTCTTCCATCGGATCGCAAACTGATGGTGTATTGCCTTGAGCCTTTCCCATCTTCTGGTAAGAGAAAGATTTTCAGAGGCTGGCTCAGGGAGAGCCAACAGAGGTCCGCCACGCAGGAAATGTCCTGGTGTTAAAGCGGTCAAGTCCTCAGAGTTTTCGGATACGGGGGTAATAGGTCGAGAGTTTAATACGCTTTCGATTCGAGCGAGTACGGTACTAAATTCTTCGAAGGTGAAACGTTGAGAGCCGGCTACACGTTTTAAATGGAATTTAAAACTTTTTACGGCAGCCTCCCATAATCCTCCCATGTGGGGAGCATGAGGTGGTATGAAAGACCATTCAAACCCATGGGCAAGATATTTTTCGGAAATGTCAGTGGAGACCGATTTGAGAAACGTTTTGAATTCATTGCGTAGGATGCGGCTGGCGCCCACAAAGTTTCGACCGTTGTCTGACACGATCTTATGGGGCAGTCCTCGTCTTCCGACAAATCTAGCGAAGGTTGCACGGAAGGCAACTGTCGAAAGATCAGAACAAGCCTCCAGGTGTACTGCTTTGGTTGAGAAGCATATGAAAACGCAGACGTAACCCTTTAGAATAGGAGCATTTCTGAGTGGGGAACTCTTCAGCTCGAAGGGCCCTGCAAAGTCTATGCCTGTAGTGTGAAATGGCGCAGAGAGCGTGCAGCGGTCAGAAGGTAAAGCAGCCATTATCTGAGCGCAAGATTTCCTTTTGTGTATTATGCATGTTTTACAATATCGAATGATTTTCTTTACACGAAGTTTCAGACGTGTTATATAAAATTCTGTTTGAATGATTCTGCACATTAGATTACATTCTCCGTGAGCAAGAAATTCATGTAAATGTATCAGATATAATTCGCAGAAGCGAGAGTTCCGCGGTAAAATGATTGGAAATCGCTCGTTGTAAGCTAATGTAGAGTTAGCTAACCTTCCGTTTACGCGAAGAATCCCTTTAGAATCCAGAAATGGATTAAGCGTATGCAGGGAACTATCTTTTTGGAGAGGGTTAGAATTAATTAGCGCGTCATATTCTGTCCGGTAGTGTTGCCGTTGAGCTAGAATTATCAATCGACTCTTTACGGAACTAACTTCCTCTTGGCTAAGCCGAGTGCTAGAGTAAAGTAACGGGAAGGTAGGTTGAGCAAAGGAACGGTGAAAATGACGGATGAAGCGAAAAACATAGGAAAGAACTCGTAAAGCTCTTGGATAAGACGAAAAGTTTTCCAGAAGGTCAGTTGGCGCTAGGTTAGATTGTAAACTAGTGATGGGTGGTTGAGAGTTGAACGGTGTATCATTCTCTTCGGAGTGTGCTTTCATTTTGGATGGAAATGGATTTGAATAATTATTTTTTGGCCACCCAGACTCTGGATTGGTGAGCCAAGAAGGCCCTTTCCACCATTGCGCATTGTTAATTAAGTCCTGAGGTCTGCAACCTCTGGAGCCTAAATCGGCAGGATTAAAGTGTGTTGGTACGTGACGCCACTTGGCCTTTGGAACTAGGGTATGGATTTGTGCTACACGATTAGAAACATAAATTTCTTTCCAGGTAGCGGGAGGTTTTGCTAGCCATCCTAGTACTATGGATGAATCGCACCAAAGTGTGATTGAAATGTCATTTAATCCAAGAGAAGAAATTGTAAATTGAACTAGCTTTGCCAATAAAACGGCACCGGAAAGTTCCAAGCGGGGCAATGTAGTGGACGCTAAGGGCGCTACCTTAGATTTGGCAACAAGCAAATTGCAAAACACGACATGAGTGTTTGTTTCTACGCGAATATAAACGGCTGCACAATAGGCTAACTTTGAAGCGTCACAGAATCCGTGAATCTGAACGTTATCAACGGGAGTGTATTGGTTCCAACGAGGAATTCGTATTTTTTCAACGTTTGGTAGATCGTTAACAATTTCGTGCCAGCATCGGAGGGACTCTTCGCTAACTGGTTCATCCCAGCCGATTGGCTCCAGCCAAAGCTGTTGGATGAGAATTTTGCCTTTCACGATCGTTGGAGAAATCCAGCCCGCTGGATCGAACAATTTTGCAACAGCTGAAAGAACCTGCCGTTTAGTTACAGTAGTTGTTACGTCTATCGGTGTAACCGAATAGGTAAACGAGTCGGTTAGTGCATTCCAGCGAATACCGAGAGTTTTCGCATCGCTAGTATTATGAAACTTGAGGAAGTTTGAATCGTATAAATGTTCTTGGGAAACAGACTCTAGCAGGCGAGAGTCATTAGAACATATTTTCTTTAATGAGAATCCTGCTGAGCTAAGACTTTGTATCAGCTCCTTTTGTGATTCTAAAGCACTTTGAATAGAATGACCACCTGTGAGAATATCGTCAACATAGGTCTCTTTGCGCAATATGCTGGATGCTCTTGGAAATTGGTCTTCATTGTCGGATGCTAATTGTAATAGGGTTCTAATGGCCAAAAAGGGCGCACAGTTTATTCCAAATGTGACTGTTTTTAGTTGGTAGTCTTTGATAGCCTCCCGGGGGGATTTTTGGAAGAGTATTCTCTGGAAAGGTCTATCTAAAGGGTGCACCAAAATTTGTCGGTACATTTTCTCAATGTCACCGCTGAAAACAAATTGATAGAATCTCCAGTTAAGAATAACCGTTAATAAATCGGCTTGAAGCGTAGGACCCGTATGCAACACGTCGTTCAGGGAGAAGCCGGATTTAGTTTTCCTAGAGGCGTTAAAAACCACTCTAACTTTTGTGGATTTACTTTCCGGACGGACCACAGCGTGATGGGGAAGATAGAATGAGCTACATTTATCTTCACAAAAGTATTCTTTGGAAGTTGTTTCTTCCATGTGATCGAGTGTAAGGTACTCCGTAAGAACTTCATTATATTTACAATTAAGAGATGGATTTTTTGCCAAAGATTGATCCATCCGAGCGTACTGGCTAAGGGCTATAAATCTTGATGGTCCTAGGAAACGAGATTCAGGAAAATCTTGTTTAAATGGCAATCTTACCAAGTAGCGACCGTCATCTAGACGTTTTGTGGTTTGCGTATAGAATTCTTCACAATATTCATCTTCTGATGAGATGTGGCGAGCATCGGGACATTCTTCTTGCTCCCAGAATTTCCGGAGTAAACTGTCCAAGTTCAAAGTTTCTTTGGGAGCAACAGAAGTGGAAAAGGAATATATTGGCTGAGTGTTGACCGGTCCGCTTAGAACCCAACCGAAAACGGTTTTATAGGCGGAAGCCGAACCACAAACGTCACGCTTTATGCCATCAAGATTAATGTAGCGTTCGCTATCGTTGCCAAGAATTAACTCGATAGAGGATGATACATTGAAATTTGGATCCGCAAGATCTAGACTAGAAAGACTACTAGGGTCTGTTATTTTAAATGAGACAGATGGAATCTTGTTGGTAACTTTGGGCAAAACGATTGCCGTAATAGGAAGTCGGAACAGGCCCTGTTTTTGTGATATTAGAAACAAATCACATTCTTTCTCAGAAATTTGGCGTTGCCCACCTATACCAACAATTTCAAAATAGGATTTTCTTGATGGAATATTGAACCGGTTTCGAATTTTCTCTGAAATGAATGTTCGTTCTGAACCTGGATCTATTAGAGCTCGTATTGTAAAGGGTTGGCCTCTGATTTCGATTTGGACTAATGCGGTCCTTAACAAAATATTTGTGCTGTTTGTAGCGTAATTGGAATTAACTCGTTGGGATGTAGGGGGATTTGATGCAGATTTCGAGAAATTGGATGTTGACGGCAATACCGATAATTCAGATGAATTGGAATGATAGGGGTTCGAGGTTCTGGAAATAGGTTGCTCATTTTGACTAGCTGGGCTGTTTTGGTATGAAGATTGTTGGTCAGCAGTGTTTTTACCATTGTTGTTAAGAGATCGCATATGGAGCAAAGTGTGATGTTTTTTACCACAATTAAGGCAACTGTGCTTACTCTTACAACTTGTTTTCTTATGGGTGGGGGATAAGCAATTGTTACAACATTGATTCTTGAAAATGTAATCAACTCGTTCCTGTACCGTGAGTTTTCTAAATTTGGGACAACTTCGTAAACTGTGGTTTTCGTCACACATCTTGCAGTTATTGTGAAGTTTCTCTTGAGAACTGTATACCTGAACTTGTGAATGACCCTTGCTCGTGTTCAAAATGGGAGATTTTGCTACCCTAATGTTCGAAATTCTCTCAACAACTTCACATCGTTTAAGGAGAAAGTCGCTCAGCTGAGACCACGTTGGCAGCTCGCGAGAAGCGTTAAGGGATTGTTCCCATTGGGCTAGGGTTTCGTTTGGAAGCTTTGAGTAAACTAAGTTCACTAAAATAGGGTCCCAACCTGCACATGATACTCCTAATGTTTGCAACATGGCCAGACAATCAGTGACAGAACTATGGATTTCTTGCAACGTTTCGCTGTCTTCGGTTGTTGCAGTTGGAATATTGAAGAGGTTTTGTATCTGGTTGTCAACCAGAACACGAATGTTTTCGTATCTTAATTTAAGGGCTTGCCAAGCTAAACTGAAATTTTCATCAGTGAGTGGGAATCTTTTGACAATGGCCCCTGCCGTTCCGGTGGTTTTATTTCGGAGATGGTATAATTTTTCCGCGGAGGTTAATCTGGGATGGTTTATGTAGACGGCCGTGAACATATCACGAAATGGTGGCCAGTCTTCATAACCTCCAGCAAATATTTGAGTGTCGCATGGGGGAAGCTTGAGACCCGAGTTAAAGTTATCAACAGGTGAACTTTGGGCGACAGGACCAACGCTAGCTCTTGGCTCAGCACTATCTCTGCTTATCTTTACACAATCGAGAAGCTTGGAGATAGTGCAGTAATATATTTCGACACAGGCGTCGTATTGCTCCTGTGCCGTATTTTTTATAACTTCGCTCTGGTCTGATAACATTATCTCTTCGTAGGAGTGTTCTAACTTATTCCATCTAGAATCAATGTCTTTCATTCTAATGTCCAGTAAAGCCTCTGAGTGACTTAAAACATCTGGTGTATCTGTCTTCTTACAAAACGAAATGAGATTATTTGCATCAAAGGTAAAGCGATTACTTGGGGAAGCCATTGTAAATGAACTTTGTGTATACCGAGTTCACAGAATTTAAAAAAGGAGTTGGCAAATATCTCAGTTTTCCGTTTTGACAAAAGGGTTTTGTACAAGTAACTAACTGGTATGGGCTATCTGAGCTACCCCTTGATAGGGAGGAATAAGTCCAGGAAATTGATTAAAAATTGTTTGTTTTGCTATAATCAGTGATTAGGAAAATTTTTTGTTGAATAAGCGCAAAATGGTTCGGGGAAACGATTCAATTGAGTTGACCAATGTCCTGTGTACTTTGGATAGGTCTAGGGTGTGGGTAGGGAATGCGAAAATGAGGGTTTACCAATATCTTTTGTAATGTGGATACGGAGAATAAGCGGTGAGTACAAATGACTTATGTTGTTACCAATATCCTTTGTAATTTGGATATGTAATATGAGCGGTAAGTACTAATGACTGAAGTTTTTACCAATATCCTTTGTAATTTGGATAGGTAAGAGATCGGTGAGTATGAAAACTCAAACTTTTTACCAATATCCTTTGTAATTTGAATAGGTAAGAGAGCGGTAAGTATGGAAAACTCAAATTTTTACCAATATCCTTTGTAATTTGGATAGGTAAGATAAGCGAAATGATAGGAAGTCCTCAAGGTACCATAAACTAGAACCCTTTCTCCTAATACTTTCTAATGAATGTGAATTCTACTAGTGTTTTTAGAAATAGATGATTTTTGGTAGTAACATACAATAGTTTATTAAATTTATTTTAAACTATTACAATGCCTTTAATTAGAAGTGAGTGCACTATTTGAACCTTGAAAAATTTATTTAATTTGTGCAAATTTTTATTGGTTTAATATTCTGGAGTCACCGTTTTGATTATTAGTATATTTTTAACTCTTTTTGTTGCACTCTGACCCACTGTGCTGGTGTGTTTGTTAAGTTTCGTTCAAACCAGGCATGGGATTAGCAAACTTGACTTTTGTGTAACCATTTGTACGAGAAATAGGAAATTTAGTTCAGGTTTGGAAATAATTTTTTGGGAATTTAAATTTTGCGATTGTAGTAAATTTTGGTAGTTTAAGTAATTTGTTTCTGGTTTTATTTTCTACCATAAAGAGTTAAATTGTTAATATTACCCCAACATTAAACGTTGTTAATTAATTTAACTTCTGTAATTTACAATAAAACACTGCTGAATAATTATAAGTGTATTGTTTTTCTTTTTTGTATTGAAGAAGCTTTCTTTATTTTAGGAATATTGTAATCTTAATATAATAATTACAATAGCACTGAATTATCCATCCCTGTCATAAATGCATATACTTGAACAATACTCACAAATGTACAAGTATGTACGTATCTATATAAAAAGGTTAGCGACTTGTAATTATTACCTTGTCTTTATGAAGATGCTGCAACTAAATTTGTGTTGTTTCATGTGATGGTTATCTTTGGTGTCATGCAAAAAAGTTTGATGATTAAATTACTTTTGATTTACTTTGTATTACCTATGTATGGATGTTTGGATTTACCTACATAAGTGTTTAACATTTGTAACTATTTTTTCATATATAAATGTCGCTTATTAGTTTCACACAATTAATAATCACTCTTTTTTGCTCTCTTAAGTTTGAAGTGCAACTTGTTTGCTCTTTTCTATGTTTTCGTCTTCTTTTTTACAAATTCTTTTTGCAGAAATATGGGGGAATGGAGGAATATGAAAGAAAAGGAATTCTTTTAGCTTTTTTCCCTAACGGTATAAATTTTCGTATATACCAATTTTAAAATTTGAATATAACTTTAAGAAACTTTTTGTTTTTGTAAATTTTAGTTTAGTTGGTTTTACACTTGTAATTTTCCCACCAATATGTGAACATATGTATGTACATATGTACTTTTGCGCGTATCTATGTTAAACATACGTACATATGTATCTAATATGTATTTTAAATTTTCGCTTTTGTTGTTGCTTTTTTATTGGTTTTAGTTTCTTGTTAATAATATCACTTTTTTTCGATTTCTAGGGATTTATTTGCACTATTGGGGGGGTTAATGTGTTTTTTATTTATTCTTGTATGCACTTACTGTGACATTGTACCTATGTATGTACTTTTTGGTGTTTAGTTTTGTTTTACTTGCGTTTTTCCCGTCTGTATTAAAAGAAATTATGCCGGCACGTTTGATTGATGATAACTTCTTGCGAACTGAGAAATGATGTAGAAGTTTCTTGTGATCTTCTTTTTGCAAAAATATTAAGGTGACCAGGTTGTCGTCGGCGAAGGACCATGAATAAAGATGCAACTAGGGGCGAACTTTATAAATAAATCAAAGATAGAGTTATCTTGATGACCATATAACTTCTCCAATAAGAAATTACACGGTGTTATGCGATGAGAATAAATGAAAGAAAAAAAACGAGTTGTAAAGGGATTAGTGTATAAAAGTAACAAGTACGTTTATTTGCTTGCTCACCGTTTGAATTGTAGATGATAAGTAAAGTTTATAGTTATTTCAATTGTATTGCAGACTTATTTAGTACTTAAAAACATGGCTACTTCATTTTGAGAGAGAGAGTTCAATGTTAAATTTGTTGGAAGTTTTAACATACTTCAGTAATAATGATCACAATAATTATGTTAAAGGTTTAATGTAATTCATGGCAAATGTAAAATTGAAATGTTTTGTTATACAAAACAAACGTTAAATTAAATAAAATTTCAAAACATAATCATATTAAATAAACTTTAAAAGAAAAAATGCAATACTTAATGCTAATTTAGACAGTAGGTACTCCATAACTACGGATGACGTTAAATTTATTTAAGTGATCCAAGACGATGCACAAACCAATTGCACCAGATTTTCTCCTGGGGTATGGTCCAAGCAAATCGATATAGAGACGTTGAAAAGGCCTCACTGAAATAGCCTGATTTCCCATTTCTGGCTTTAAACTTTGATTTGGGGCTTTAGTGCATTTGCACACATCACACTGTCTTATATACTCTCTAACATCTTTTACGAGACCAGGCCAATAAAAGTTTCTACAAATTAATTCGACGGTTTTTACCATCCCACCATGTAAAGATTTTGGGTCATCATGGGCCCTAATAATTACTTCTTTTCGAAGTATATACGGTATCCACAATTTCCAGCTTTTTTCTTTTTCATTTTCATCTCCCCTGTAGTGCTCCGTGCGGATGTATACAAAATTATCTACAACCTTAATATCGGGATATTTTGCTTGTTCGCTCATGGCCTTAGTTTTTAAGGTGACATAATCTGCATCTAGAAAATGAGGTGCATTCAAATCTACCTCAGGTGGTGTTAAAGATATAGCTGAAACTTCCTTACAACAGCTCCGGGATAGCGCATCAGCGACTACATTTTCTTTACCTTTTCTGTGGCTTATGGTAAACTTAAACGCCTGCAACTTAAATACCCATTGAGCCAAACGTCCTGTAAGGTCAGGTTGTTTCATAAGCCAAACTAA
Organism: Melanophora roralis; assembly: GCA_963583895.1. NCBI lineage: Eukaryota > Metazoa > Arthropoda > Insecta > Diptera > Rhinophoridae > Melanophora > Melanophora roralis. Next base: position 2,278,820 of record OY757192.1, on the reverse strand, counting down.
ACTCGCATGGTCATTAATTATTTCAAATTCTTGTAGTTCCAGATAACGACGAAAACGTTTGACAGCTTCGATGGCCGCTAAACACTCTCGTTCCGTTACACTATAATTCCGTTGAGAGGTGTTTAGTTTTTTACTCATAAATGCCACGGGTCTCTCATTGCCATCTTGATCAAGCTGCACTAGGACTGCACCAATCCCACAATCACTGGCATCACAATGCAAAAAGAATTTTTTCGAAAAATCAGGATTTATTAACACTGGGGCCGTTGTTAGCAATCTTTTAATAGTCTCAAAAGCATTTTGAGCCTTTGCTGTCCAGAAAAATTTCTTTTTCGTTGAAAGCACCTCCGTTATGGGGAAACTACAGTAAAAAAATTTTCAATAAACCTTCTGTACCATCCTGCAAGCCCTAAAAATCCTCTAACCTGTTTTAGGCACTGGCCAATCAAAAATGGCACTAACTTTCGGGGGGTCGGTAGTTATTCCTCCTTGGCCGATTATATAATCAAGGTACTGAACTTTCGTAACGCAAAAGTTACTTTTTGAAACATTCAAAGTTAAGTTTGACTTTCTAAATAGCTCTGAGACTCGGACTAATAACGACAAATGACTTTAAACATTTTCAGACACAATAATTAGGTCAGTAACCAAAAACAGAATTACGAAGCTCCGGTGGTACAATTTCGTCTATAAGCCGACACATAGTTTGCGGAGCATTACAAAGCCCAAATGACATAACGACAAACTGACAAAGGGGCCTGCCAGGGACAGTGAACACGGTTAAAGGCTTTGAACTATCGGCTAAGCCGATCTGCCAATACGCATCCTTTAGATCCAATTTAGATATAATATTGGCTCTTGGAAGCCTTGCTAATATTTCCTCAATAGATGGCAGCGGATAAGCATCTTTTATAGTGACGGAGTTAAGTTTCCTTGCGTCAAGGCAAAGACGGACTTTACTTGGCTTTATGACTAGCCGCATAGGTGAGCTCCAAGGCGATTGAGAGGGCTCAATTACACCTAAGGCCAACATCCTATCGATTTTTTCAAAAATCAGTTTCTCCACTGCTGGCGAAACTGGATAAAACCGTTGTTTGATGGGCCTCGAATCACCAATATCAATTTCATGCCTAACTAGACTGGTTCTCCCTAACCGTTGCTTTTCGATATTTGGAAATAATGCGACTACTGCATCTAGCTGTTGACGTTGGCCAGGAGTTAAAGGGAAATCACTTTCATCTACATTTATATCTGATTTTACATTTTTATCGGACTGAACTTCAGACGTATGTTTTGTAGTATCAGACGGACGACAATGACCAAGCAATGACTTATCAATTATATCTACAGATTCCACAATATTTGGAATCAAATAAAAGGCATTCCAAAAGTCAATACCAAGTATTAATCTTTGCGTAATCGATGGAATAATAAAGAGGTTCAGTGCACATTTTTGATTCTTAAACTCGATGTCAACTGACAACCAGCCTATAACACGTTGAGACTGACCATCAGCTGTTTTAACTTCGGAACTATACTTATGAAAATTATTAAAAGTTGAAAATTTTGTTTGGCTAAATCACCACCAATACATGATATATTAGCCCCTGTATCAAGGAGACCATATTCCTGATAATTTAGAAATGACACTTTAGCATAAAACCGTTTGTCAGCATTGCTGCTTATTATAGCAGAGACGAGAAATTTTCTGCACAACCTACGTGTTTTATAGAATAAACGCATTCTAATAGTAGATCTTCTAGGTTTTGATCTGGAAATCATAGATATTTGAGGAGTTTTAAAAATTTCGTTTCGTCTTAATATATAATTTTGCCACTTAAAGTGATAAGGTAAAACTGGGTATAAAATTTGGTCATAATTCACCTTTTCATTTTGTAGATCAAAATTTCGTTTTAAAATAGTTATTTTTTTATCTGAATTACAATTTTTATTTTGGTTAATTTGACTATCTTGAAAATTTGGTAATTCTTTTTTTTCAGGGTTCGCCGTAATATCTAGTTTCTTGGAAAATTTACAGTTGGGACATTGTGGCTTGTACATAATTTTGGTGCCACAACCATAACAGAAAATTTTGCGTTGTTGCAAGCAATCATTCCAATAGTGACCAATCTCATCACAATTCCAATACCTTAGACCTTTTTCTGGTTTCTGAAGGGCGTTTATTTCTTTTTCATATGGACTAGCAGAATCGTGCATATTTTCGTTCTCCATAAAACCTACTTCTGATACATGTTTTCTACTAACAAATTGGTTCTGAGAATGGAAGGCAACATTTTTACGGACATTTTTGTCATTCAAAAACGATTCTCTCATTTGTACCAATTTCCGCAAATGCGATATTAAAGGACTGGTACGTAAAGTAAGTCCTGGCGTATTTCTGGTCGTAAATTCCTAGTCAGAATTTCGATTAATTCTGCGTCTAAAATAGGAAAAGGTAGTCAATCCAAAATATAGGAAATCTCTTAAAAAAATGCATCGAAGGTCTCTCCTACCTCTTGTTTCCTGTTTCTTAATTCTTCCTTAATATCAAAAGAAGATTTAAAATCTCGATATTGGCATTTGATTTCCTCACAGAAATTATCCCAATTAAAACTCTCTACTTGCTTACGATATCGCCAATACCAGTCTTTGGCTTTACCGGTTAGAAGCACATTTAGGTTTCTAATTATAAGCGTAAAATTGCTATTAAAATTATCATAAGTAAGCGAACGTATGCGATACAAAAATTCGTCGATGTTAAGCCCAGATGAGGAGCCATCGAATTTCATATTTTAGCTCGATATTATAGCCGTAATTTTATCTGTACTAAAATTTGAAAAATTGGAATGTGATGCTAATGGTGTATTTATACGATTAGAATTATTTTGCACAAAATTTGTAGTATGTCTGTTAACATTTTCACATTTTCGGTCTTTTCTTGAAGCAAAATCCAGTTCTCAGACAAACATTTTATTATAGTTCCCCTTTTAACATCAATCAAAAAAATACTAATACGAGCCCGGTCGTAGTCATTTTATATGACAAACAAAAAAACTACAACATACTTTGTACACTATACTCTAATGTGACTCTTTTAGATGCGGATTAAGAGCCTGTTTCATAACCCACCCAATACCTGCATCCTAGGAGCGATTTTACCAGGACCCCATCAAAGTACACACCTAATTCATTATCAACCCTAGGAAAACACGAAAGGTTCAACTTATTCCGCCATTATTTCTATAATTCACAACATTTATTCATTTAATTATTATATTTATTTTTCCATAAAATAAAGCTAATCTAAAGAAACATATGTATATATATAAAAGATTATGTTTTTGATATACGTTAATATATCGAAAAAAAAAACTAGAAGTTTAAATTTAACAAATAAAAGAAAAAAAAAAAACACGAAAACAGCGAGAGCATTAAACCATTAAATATAACTATTTATTATAAAACTAAAAACGTTTCGAATTTACAAACGGTAACGATTTTGATGTTTTTAAACACTGAAGCTAACGTTTAACTTGTTATCAGCAAAGGTGTTGAATGTTTAAACCAACATGTAGACATGCATAAAGGTAGGTATGTATGTTGCGTAAACAAGCAAACACAATATGTATATATAAAATAAAAAAACTTCTCTATTCTTTCTTTTTATCAATGCACATTGGTCAAAAATCCATTTTTTCTGGCCAAAATGTATTTATTTTATTGTCTTGTTTTGCACTTTTTAGCTTTTCATGACGTTATAAACACTTAAAATCACAAAAAAAATATTTTGTTTTTATATACCGTTATTTACTGTTAATGTGTACAGCGACAAACGTACAACTTTTCGATATTGTTGAACAATTTAGTGCGAGTAGTGCATTTGAAGTGTTTGGTCGAAGAATAATTAAGAAACAAATAAAGAAAATTTAATTAAAATATTTATGGATTATCAAGCTGAAAGTAAGTATTTATAATATGTCTAAAGAATTTTAAAAAATAAAATAGCTAGATTTCAAAAAAACTTGCTTTTTCTGAAGGCATATAAAAAGTATTTAAAAAAAGTTTTTTTCAAATTAATTATAACATTAAAAAAAATGTCCGAATTTGTCCGGTGCGAAACAAAATATCCGAAAATACTTATAGTCTATAGAGTATTAATCTGTAAATATATCCATCAATTTTTTTCAATTCTTAAAAATAAATCATTTTTTCTTAGGTAACGTTAGCATCAAAAATGCCGATCTTTTTAAAATATGGCTGCAAAATTCTTCAAAAGAGGTAAAAAAAGCTCTTCTGACAAATATTATTAAAACAATCGGCGAAAATAACTCTTCTGATCAGTATAATAAAAACTGACAAGAAAAAATGCGCCTTTTTTGTAATAAGTTGGGGCAGAAGTGACGAGAAAGTCACAGTTCCTTAAAATATTTTAAGTCCCTGAAGTAATTTTCAAAATATATGAGGTGCAAACAGATGCCCCATGTTCTTCAAGAGCTGGTCGGCCAAGCTTACCGTATTCAGAAATTTCCGAGCGCAGCAAAAGAAGGGAAGCGACAGGCCTTTCATCATTAAAGCAAAATGAGACAGATTTACTAATTTATGCGGCATGTATATCAGCCCGAAAAAAGGGGAAAATGATTTAGCAGCTGTTTTAAAAAATAAAATTAAAAGTTTAATGCGTCCATCTAAAATCAGAAAGTTATGCTTTAAAAATTTCAAAGATCCTGTTTAACTTTCTGACTAGGAAGCTCTTACATTTCTTATTGAAAATGACTTCACAAAAAAGCAATGCTTTAATATTCACATGGAGAATATAGAAACAAAGAAATTGCAACATATTTCCACCCTTTTATAGACTTTTGGCAGTGAAAGCTCTCTGTAGGCCTAGCAATATAATTGTAAATGAAAAAGTTGCAAAAATAACTTTACAAATGCTGTTGCAACATACCGCAGCAAGAATTGTAGAGTCGCAAAAAGAAGTAATTTTAGGTGTAATCAATATTGAAAATAGAGCACTAATTTCGTCAGAATTTATCTTGCCGTTAGCGATATTGAGCAGAGTTTCAGTTACCGGGACTTTAAGGGACTAGATTTTAACAACTTATGTGAGTATTCATCACACATTTCCTGGAGTAATATCTATTTCATGCCATCTATTGACGAGCAGTCTTATTTCCTAGAACACAGCATTCAAAACCTTTTTAATCTAACAGTACCAATCAAACACAAAAGATAGCACATAAACCTACACCATGGTTTTCAAACATTATAAAACAAGCTATACGTCAAAGGGACTTAGCATACGCCAGGTGGAAAAGGTACAAAACTTTTGAACTGAAATTGCAATACACAACTGCTAGGAAAAATGTTAATAAACAAATAAGACTTGCTAAAGCCGAATATTATTCCACACGATTTAGCACTGCAATGGATTCTCGAAAAACATGGAATACTATTCGTTAAATAGGTATTGGCAAGCAGTTGAACAACATAGATATGGATGTAGATGCAAACGTACTTAATAAAACATTTATTAATGCTCCCGTAATTCAAACAAATCCGTTCTTTTACAATTTTTCCTCACCCGCAATAAATACAGACACAGATGTAAACGGTAATTTTTTTCGTTTTTCATGTATAACGCAATTTGATGTTATGTCAACGTGCTTACTAATAAAATCAGATGCAGTGGGATCTGATAATCTACATCCCAAATTTATTAGAATACTTATGCCACTAATTCTCCCCTACGCCACTTACCTTTTTAACAATATTATTATTGCTCTAAACACAACTGGGACGAACGACGAATTTCGCACTACACGACGAATTCGTCCGTTAAAATTCGTTGCGTAAATTCGTTAAGTGAAACACATTTAAAACGAATAAAACTGCTGTGATAGAGAGACCATATTTCTTAAAAAAGAAGCACTATTTGAAAAAAATAATAATTAAAAAAAACTATTTAAAAAGCATATAAATACAACACTTTAAATACACTAATTATATTTAATGCAACAAATAAAAAGTGAAAATTATTCTTAAAGTATAAAATAACATTATTTAATAACAAAATAAAAGAAAAATGGTCACTCTGTGCCAAATTGTTCGTCGTTCGTCTGCGTAAGAAATAGAAATAAACCTATCGCAGAGTTTGTTACGCATGACGAATTTTAATCGACGCACTGTTTGTGTGCATTTTCATATACGCAAATGTGTTTTATATTTAAAAAGGCGAATATTCGCAACGAAAAATTCGGCGTTCGTACCAGTTGTGTTTAGGGCATATGTCTTCCACGTTTCCTTTAAATTGGAAACATGCAAAAATTATTCCATTTTTGAAAGAAAATGGTGAATATATACCAATAGCCATTTTGTGTTTTCTTTCGAAAGTACTGGAAAAATTTTATATAAGCAAATGATTTCATATATTAATATTAACAACATGCTTTTTAGTAAACAATCTGGGTTCCGCGAGAGCCATAGCTGCGTAACAGCGCTTGTTGAAGTAAGTGAGCACCTTCGGCAGGGCTTAGAGAATGGGAATATAAATTTCTTAGTACTACTGGACCATTCAAAGGCATTTGATACTGTCGACCATGCCACATTATTTAAAAAATTGAGACAGTTTTTCAGATTTTCTGCATCATCAGTTAGCCTTATTTCATCATACCTATCAAATCGAAGGCAATCAGTTCTTATAAACAATGCTTGGTCTGATGAGCTGACGCTTAAAAGGGGAGTGCCTCAGGGCTCCATTTTAGGTCCGCTCTTAATTTCTATATATGCAAATGACTTGCCAAAAGTATTGTCAAAGTGTAACATCCATCTTTATGCAGATGACATACAACTTACTCTAGGTATTGCAGCCGAAAACATTGATAATGGTATCTCACAGTTGAATGACGAACTTAATCAAATTTATCTATGGGCTAATGCAAATGGCCTCTGCCTAATCCCTAAAAAATCTAAATGTATGGTTATTTGCAAAAAACGAATAGTTCCGTTTATTTCTAGGGATATAGTTTTAAATGGTGAGAAAATTGAAATCGTTAATAGAGCGAAAAACCTAGGTATAATCTTTAATAACCATTTAACCTGGGAAGATCATATAAACTCATTGGCTGGCCTATCGTATTTAAAGTTAAGATCGCTCTGGCCTACACAATATTTTACACCCATCAGAATTAGAATCTGGCTTGCCAAGTCATACTTGGCCCCTTCCTTATTGTACGGGTGTGAATTATTTGCAAACTGTGACTCTATTAGTCGAAGAAAATTGAATGTGTTGTTTAACAATATTACAAGGTATGTGTACGGACTGAGAAGATCTGATCATATTTCCTCTGTGTCCAAAAACCTTTTTGGAGTCAGTTTGGATAGCCTACTAAAAATTCGCGTTTTGATTTTCATACATAAAATAATACATAATCAAACTCCCAAATACATATTTGAAAATATACGATTTTCTCAATCGCAACGAAACCGGAACATTATAATACCTAGATATCAATCCCTAGTTTCAGAATGGCAATTTTATGTACATGCCGCTAGACTTTGGAATAATCTTCCACTATGTCAACAATTAAATAGCAATGCTAGTAGCTTCAAACAATTTGTAGTTAATTTTTTTAAATAATTTTTTTTAAATTTTTTTTAAATAAAATTATAAAATTAAATTTGGAGGTTACTTTTTTAATATATTATGTGCAAAATTGTAATATACATATATGTTTCGTATTTTAATTATTGTTATTTTAATTTTTATTATTATTATTATTTAATTTTTCTTGTTTTATTTGTTTTGCTTAAATTAGCTTTTAAAACTTTAAATGTTTTTTTTAAGTTTGACGCCTTCCGTTTCTGTACTATAAATATAAGACTAAGTCTTGTCGTACAGAAAATAGTTCAAAGAAATAAATAAATAAAATAACAAAATAAAAAAAAAAGTTATTGATATGACCGTAGTAGTGGCCAAGCTCAATTTAAGCAAGGTTTTAATAATTCAAGCTCACCTCAAAATACTAATTACAACCTCTTTGCAATCACTGTAATACCATTAAGATTAATCGATACTTCAGGAAAACCTTTATGATATAATATTACTCCCCAATGAACTAGATATTGCAGGACATTAAAGCTAGAATATTTAATAAATATTTTATTTAACACTAATATTTTTTTAATTTTTATACATATTATTGACTAAAACATGTTGATCCTATCTAATATATTTTTATTTAAAGCAAACAAATATGTCTGTCTAAAACAAACTTGAAATCCTTGGGCTTACATAGGGGTTTTAATATATTTTTTTGATATTTAGTGCATAAATTACATATATTCGATAAAGCATTGTTAAAGTAATTCACAATAACTAATTTATTAATAAAATAAATTGATATATTTTACCAAAATAGTTTTGGCCAAAAAAAATTAATTTTTGACCAATGTGCAATGGAAGGCCTTCTAGAGCTCGATGAACATGTTGATATTTCCGTACGTAGAAAAATTTGGGTATTATGTCTGACAATGCTTTTTTTGTGAATCTTAAAGAAAGTTTGAATAAAGAACACGATACGAAACCAAAATTAATTAAATGAATTCCTGTAGGGAATGGTGTCCCCTACATTACTTAAATAAGTATGTATGTCTTAGAGAAAAAAACAGGTAGTTAAATTAGGCTAAGAAAATTTTAAACTTTATATGCACACAGGCAAAAAATATTAAGAATGACTCTATTCTGCATGCAGAATTTTAAAATGTTTGAATTAAAGATTTGAGACCAAACAATTTAAAAGATTTTGACCGAAAACTAGTTGTTAAGAAAATTTTGATGCGAAATGCTTGAAAAGGTTAGGGTGAGGATTAAATATTTAAATTTTTCGTAGCTTAAACCAAAAGGAACTGAGGCTTGCCACGCTGGTGTTATTGCCTGGGCCTTTTTCTTCAGGTGTTAGTTGGAGGTTAGGTGTTGACTCTCTTTTCCCCTTGATGTGTGACCCAATTGTTCTTGGCCAAAAAACGTGCCTGGGTGAAAGGTATACACCTTTTAGTTATAACGTAAGCGGGCGTTGTCACATTTCTGAAGCCTATCCAAAATAATGGTTGGTTTACAAAAATTCCACGGTTATTACACTGGGTTATAGTTACCTTAAATTTTTAAAGCACCCGAAAGAATTTTGACGATCGTCCTTTAGGTTATGCACGGTTATGGCAAGTTTTCCCTTATTTTTAAGTTTTTCAGTGTTTCCTTTAATTTAAATATTAGTATTTTCGCTCCAATTGCTTACTACGAAAAATCCCCTCGTTTATTTGTTACTTCCTGCTTACCCAAAAATATTCAGTTGAACCAAAAAATATCACTTTGACTGGCGTGGCAAGAACGATTCACGTGGGCGGTCATAATCAAAATGGCAGAGTTTGAGTAACTTGGCGAAAGGGAAACTTGCACATGAGGTTTGCATTTTTGAAGTTTCGAAAAAATGACAGCGCATAAAGGTGACAACCTCAGTAAAATGTGTTGGATTTGGCAATGACGTAAACTTTGTATCGTTCGAATAATATCTTCATGTTATGACATAGGCATGAATATGTGGCGTACTAGGTTAGCAATTTTTTCATGTCTTTTCCATTATAATTTAACAACTTACAAAATTTCGCGTATGTTTTATTTTATGTATTTTTTTGGAGTTATGTTTATTTATTATCATCTATTTTTAATTTCCGGGCTTATTTATCTTATGTAGTGTGCTTTTAAATTTACTTTATTTTGTTATATGATATTTTATTTAATTTTTTCTTTATTACTATTTTCTCAGTTAAATTCTTATGTTACCCCCGCTGCTCATACAAATGATTTTACGCGTTGAAAGATTGTTTATAAATGCAGTTATAAAAGACTAAATTATTGAGTAAAGCTAGGTATTGTGTTCGACATTTCGGGCGAAATGCTGTCAAACTCTATATATAAACAATTTATACGAAATATTGTTGAAATATTGTTGCATAAGTAGTACTCTGTTCATTTTGCGAAAAACATAAGAAATGTATCTGGCAACATTTAATCAACATTTATATTTTCGTGTGAAATAACTTCAGCTTATGTTATTCCACACGAAATTTTTTCAAAAGCTTGAAATCGGTCAGATATGAGTCGTTTATTTTTAAAAAACTTTTCAAAAATATTGGAAAAAAGTAAAAATCAGTATGCAAATGCAAACAAGACGAAAACATTAAAAAAAATTAAAATTATCTTAATTATTTTTAATGATATCCATTATACAAAGCATGAAATAAAGATAAAAACAATATAAAACTCGGAATAAATCTAATTTTTTTAAACTAAAACACTTTTTAAAAAATCATTGAAAATTTTTTATACAAAGAGCAAGAAATTTATTAAATAAACTTTTTTTTAGCAAGGAACACATAAAAACATATGGATTTTGTCTATACAATATAAAAAATGTAGCATAATTTAGGGGTTAATAACAGAATGTTGCTTGTCAAATTTTCAAACGAAATAACTAATGTTCCTCAACTTTTTTCGTAAAATCGAACAGAGAACCAGGCTTAAAGCTGATATTAAATGCTGCTACAGACATGTTGCAAGTGATATATATTATCATTGAGATAGATGTCTCTAAGGCTATGTTGCCAGAGAGATGCTGCTACGATAACAGAATTTAATATAAACTTATGGCTACTACCTGATGTGTATTTAACATAAAGCTCTCTTAATAAATAAGTTCTCACTTAGTGTTCTCTAAGTTATATTATTTATAAGTTCATGTTTATAATTATGTCAGTAAGAATAAATAAATCAGTCTTCAACTAGCATTAAACCACGTTGTTTGTCTATACATATCATTGGCGACGAGTAAAAAAAAAAAAAAAAAGTACATGTAAATGGTAAAGGAAGAAGACAAAGTACATGAGGAAAAAGTAGCAGATGAAGTAGAAATGGCTAAATTTATTGGTTCTGCAGACCCTTTTTTACTAGGAGAAGATTTTGATCTTTATGCTCGCAGATTGGATCATCTTTTTAAATTAAATTCTATAAAAGACCCCGAAAAGATTGGATTTTTGTGCAGTTTTGGTGGTGCAGAATTATACCGGGTAATTGTTTCTTTAACATCTCCTAAAACAGAAAATGACTATACGTATTCAGAGTTGGTGAACAAATTAAATAGCCATTTAAAGCCAAAAAGAAATATTATTGCAGAATGTTATAAATTTTTTAAAACTAATAGAAGTGTGGGTCAGAAACTAGCAGAGTTTGTTATTGAGCTAAAACAACAAGCACAATATTGTGATTTTGGTGACTTTCTGGATAAAGCATTATTAATTCAATTTGTATGTGGAGTTGAAAACGAAAAAATACAACAACGATTATTGAGTGAAGTTGATTTAAACAAATTCCAACAAGCTATAGAATTGGTAAATGCAGTGGAAATAACAACAACGAACGTAGCATTGATCAAAGAGGATGATGAAAACATTAATGCGTTGAAGGAAAAAGGTCATGGAACGTCAAGAAGTGGGAAGCAAGCAGAACAACAAAGCAGCGCAGTCAACAACAACAAACAAGCGGGTAACGGGAAGCAAAAATTTTATAAAAATGTGATTTGCTTTAATTGTGGTAAGCAAGGCCACATGCAAAAATTTTGTAAAAAAAAGAGAGGACAACCGAGAATTAAGAGTTTGGAAGACGAAAATGAAGAAGAGGAGCAACTGTGTAATTATATAAATAACATAACATCTCTTAAAATTAAACCTTTAAAACTTAAATTAGGTATTGAGAACATTGATATAGAATTTGAAGTAGATACAGGGGCGTGTGTTACCGTCATTCATAAGGGAGATTTTTACAAGTATTTTTCAAAATAAAAACTTTTAAAGGATGAATTTTCTATAAAATTAATCTCTGGAGATAGAGTTAAAACGCTTGGATAATTTACGGTTAGGGTAAATTTTAAGCGTTGTAATTTTAACCTAAAACTAATCGTTTTAAATACAGAAATGTATTTTTACCCATTACTGGGTAGGAATTGGATGGATGTCATTTTTTGTGGTTGGAAAAATTTTTTTACTGAGTATGAGTATTGTAACGTTAATTTAGCAATAACTGATTCTGAATTGAAATTGAATAAAATGAAATTTTTAGAAAAGTATAATGCGATTTTTACTAAATCAAACGATTTGTTATAAGAACTTTTAAAGCGGAAATTGTATTGAAAAATGATTCATATCCAATTTTTTGCAAAGCAAACACCGTTCCTTATGGCCTAAAGGCTAAGGTTGAGAACGAACTCAACAGATTATGCGATGACGGAGTGTTAGTACCTGTAACGAGAAGCAATTGGGCCAGTCCATTGGTAATTGTCAATAAAGGGGATGGGTCAATTCGACTTTGCGTAGAATGTAAAAGAACCGTAAACAAATTTGTAGAGATGGAACACAGCGCAATACCACGTATAGATGATATATTGGCATCTTTGGCAGGATGGAAAGTATTTACCAAACTAGATTTGACGGGGGCTTATTTACAGGTCGCTGTCTCGGAACGTTCTAGGGAACTGCTAACTATCAACACACATGTGGGTTTATTTCAATTTACTAGATTAGTTTTTGGCCTCAAAACAGCACCCCAGATATTTTGTTCAATAATCGATCAGATTTTACGAAATATTGAAAATGTTCAAGTTTATTTTGATGATATAGTTATTGGAGGTAAATCGGAAGATGATTGCAAAGTCAATCTTATACGGGTCTTAGATAGGTTGTTAGAATACAATGTAAAGGTGAATTTGGAAAAGTGCGAATTTTTTAAATCGGAAATTGATTATTTAGGGTATCGGATAAATGGAATTGGTATAACACCAAGCCCACAGAAGGTGGATGCCGTTGTTAATGCTCCAGAACCAAACAACAAAACTCAATTAAAGTCATACTTGGGGATGATTAACTATTACAATAAATGTATTCCTAATTTGTCTGGCGAACTACATTGCTTATATGAGTTGACAAAAGGAGTGCTTATATAAGTGAAAGAGGAAAAGGTAAAGTGGGCATGGGGAAAAGAGCATAGTGACAGTTTTCAACGCAGTAAGCGATTGGTTAATAACATAAATATATTAACACACTATGATCCTACAAAGAAAATCATTGTGTCCGCGGATGCAAGTCCATATGGGGTAGGTGGAGTATTGTCTCATGTTATTGATGGTGTGGAACGTCCAGTGATGTTTGCATCAAGCACGTTGAGTGCTGCAGAACGTAACTATTCTCAGCTCCATAGAGAGGCATTGGCCATTATATATGCGGTAAAAAAATTCCACAAATATATTTTTGGGTTTAATTTTACTATACATAGTGATCACCAGCCTTTACGGGCGATTTTTGGTGAGAAAAAAGATATCTCGGGTGTGGCAGCAAATCGTCTTCAGAGGTGGGCTATTTTCTTGTCAATGTATTCATATGACATTAAATATAAAAAGGCAAAGGAAATGGTGAATGCAGATGCATTATCAAGATTGCCAATGGGTTATAACACAGGTATTGAATATGATAGCATAAATAGTTTGAGCACTTCAACTTTTCCATTGAATGCAGAAGAGGTAAAAGAGTCGATGAAAAATGACTCGTGTATGACAGAAATTTATAATTCTATTATAACGGGCAAGTGGCCAACAGAAAAGACAGGAGAGCTACAAAAATATTATTTAAAAAGAGATTCACTTGCTACAGAAAATGGTTGTTTATTTTACGGTGATAGAATAGTAATACCGGTTACTATACGTAATGATGTTTTGAAATTAATTCATGATCAACATATAGGAATAGTTAGAAGTAAGGCTTTGGCAAGAACAGTTGTTTGGTGGCCAGGTATGCACCAAGATATTGAAAACTTCAATAATAAATGTGATTTTTGTAAGTCTACGAAAAACTCAAAGCCGGCTAGTCTATCAAAATGGATAGAGGCAACATATCCATTTGAAAGAATTCATATCGATTTCTGTTCTTTAAAGGGACAACAGATTTTGATTTTGTATGATGCATATTCGAAATGGATGGAGGCTATTCCTTTTAAAACAACTACAGCAGATGTAGTAATTGAGAAACTTCGGTCAATTTTTTTACGTTTGGGCTTCCATTTAGTATTGTAAGTGATAATGGGCCTCCTTTTAGCTCCAGAGAATTTGTTGAATTTTGTAAATCTAACAATATAGTTCCTCTTAAGTCTCCACCATACCACCCCTAATCTAACGGCAGTGCGGAAAGAGCTGTACAAACTTTCAAAAATGGATTGCGGAAATCACTGTTGGAGCTAAAAGAGGCCGGTATATCTTTGCAGCTAAGAACTGACCGATTCTTATTAAAGTATAGAACAACTCCGACCTCTTCAACTGGCTTAACACCTGGAGAAATGATTTTTCAATACAAACCACGCACATTACTTAATGTGTTAAATTCTAATAAATTGAATGTTGCAGGGGAAACACGGTTCAGAAGATTATCAGAATAAAGTAGTACAATTCAATGTTGGGGAGGAAGTATGGTACAGAAATGTTTTTTCCAATTTCGTTAAATGGGTAAAGGGAAAGGTTATTAGTAAACTAAGTAGTTACAGGTACCTGGTTTTGGTCAATGGAATACAAAAACAGGCACATACGGATCAAATGAGAAAGAATACAAATTTGGATAGAACTTTGGTTGGAACTCGTAAAGACTTAGATAAAAGGACTACAGGGATTCAGGGTAGTATTACGGATACGACTACAGAAATTCAAGGTGAAATTACTGAGGAAGAGGGGCAACGAGTTGTTACTCGAAGTATGGCTAAGAGGACTAAAGTTATAGGTGGGAAATGATTTTATTTAAGTTGGGAGGAATGATGTGTATTTAACATAAAGTTCTCTTAATAAATAAGTTCTCACTTAGTGTTCTCTTAGTTATATTATTTATAAGTTCATGTTTATAATTATGTCAGTAAGAATAAATAAATCAGTCTTCAACTAGCATTAAACCACGTTGTTTGTCTATACATATCACTACCCAACAAGCATTTTCATAACGAGAGTAAAATGGATTTTTATGCCAAAAAAAAAATTTAAAGAATAAACAAGTAAGAGCGCTATATTCGGCTGTGCCGAATCTTATATACCCTTCACATTGGTCTTTAAATATACCCAGCCGAGTAATTTTGCACTGCAAATAATTAAATAAAAAACCTTGTGCGAGTTTTAAAGCCCACAGAAAAAATAACAAAATTTTAACGTTCGTATGAATATTAGAAATAGATGAAGAAGATTTGAGGTCGAGAGTTTTAAAAGTTTTCGACATTATTCATATTTAAAGGTTAATAAAACTTGTTAAATGTTCTAGTC
The DNA here is from genome assembly GCA_963583895.1 of Melanophora roralis. Taxonomy (NCBI): domain Eukaryota; kingdom Metazoa; phylum Arthropoda; class Insecta; order Diptera; family Rhinophoridae; genus Melanophora; species Melanophora roralis. The sequence goes on along the minus strand of OY757192.1, from coordinate 2,263,428 downwards.
CCCCTGCTCTTCTCCAACTTTTTCTCCAAAATGTATGAATTATTTGATTATTACTTTTTGTAGAATATTCGAAGTCGATAGCTGTAATAGTTTTCCGGAAGTAGCGTATCGAAAATTTTATAAAAATTGTTAATTTGTATGGGAGCTACCCCTTCTTCACCCCCCATACGAAAATTTTTTTCTTCAGAGCGTAGCCCTTGATGTCCAATCACTTTTTGTAGAACATTTGATTTCGATATCTGTTATAGTTTCCGAGATATAGCATATCGAAAATTTAACAAAAATTATTAATTTGTATTGGGGCTACCCCTTTTTTTGCCCCCACTCAAAAATATGTTTCTTTAAAGCGTAGGCCTTCTTGTCCAATTACTTTTTGTTGAACATTTCATTTCGATATCTTTTATAGTTTCCGAGATATAGCGTATCGAAAATTTTATAGCAATTGTCGATTTGTATGGGAGCTACCCCTTTTTTTGCCCCAACTCAAAAAAATTTTTCTATAAAGCGTAGGCCCTATTGCCCAATTACTCTTTGTAGAACATTTGGTTTCGATATCTGTTACAGTTTCCGAGATATAGCGTATCGAATATTTTATAACAATTGTCGATTTTAATGGGAGCTACCCCATTTTTTGCCCCCACTCAAAAAATGTTTTCTTTAAAGTGTAGATCTTTGCGTACAATTACTTTTTGTAGAACATTTTATGTCGATAGCTGTTATAGCTTCCGAGATATAGCGTATCGAATATTTTATAATAATTGTCGATTTGTATGGGAGCTACCCCTTTTTTTGCCCCCACTCAAAAAATTTTTCCTTTAAAGTGTAGATCTTTGCGTACAATCACTTTTTGTAGAACATTTTATGTCGATAGCTGTTAAAGTTTCCGAGATATAGCGTATCGAATATTTTATAACAATTGTCGATTTGTATGGGAGCTACCCCATTTTGTGCCCCCACTCAAAAAATTTTTTCTTTAAAGTGTAAATCTTTGCACACAATCACTTTTTGTAGAACATTTTATGTCGATAGCTGTTATAGTTTCCGAGATATAGCGCATAAAATATTTCACCAAATTTGTGCAATTGTAGGAAAAATACCCCTTCCCCTGGTCCTATCTGAAAAAACTTTTTCCATTATTTAGGTCCCTTCTTAAGGAGTATCCGTGCCAAGTTTTGTGGCAAGAGTGACTATACTTACTGAGATATATAGGGATATATGCACGGATTTTGTCCTAAAAAAAATGGGTTACTCTGGGTTTTCGCTTATATCTCGGTCAATAGTGAACCGATTTTGCTGATTTTAAATAGCGATTGTTAGCGGGATATTTCTGATCGTTTGACACCATTAACTGGTCTGTATCTTTTTATTTGACTCCGGAAACTTGATTTCAACAGACGGACAGACGGACATCGCTAAATCGGCTTCCCTATCTATAAGGATCCAGAATATATATACTTTATGGGGTCGCAAATGAATAATAAAGAAATTACAAACGGAATGACAAAGTGATATATACCCTATCACTATGTGAAGGGTATAAAAATAGAAATGTACCGAAGTAAAAAAATTTATCGAAACCGTTCAATACACTGTACACGATAGAAACAAAATTTTAAAAAAATTTTATTTTCCTAAAAAAAATAAGCACACCCGTGTCTGACTCTTTTTCGAAATTTTGAACCCTAAGAAGTAAGAACTACATGTTGATAGTGCCTAGTTTTCGAAACTTTTTTGAAATTTGAGCCCTAAGGGGCCAAAAAGGATTCAGAAAAGAGTAAAAATTCCATATTTGTACTTTTTGTAACTTTTAAACCAATAAAAGCCGAAATATAATTTTAATCGTGTCACAGGCTTGATAAGTTATAAATATATTTTTGGTACTATTTTGAAATTTTGTAGAAAAAAGGTTACTAATTATATATTGGTACTTTTTTGGTACTTCTTGTAACTTCTAAACTGCAAAGAGTAGAAAAATAATTCAAATTGCGTTCAACAGGCAGCGACACAATACGATTATTATTTTAGTACATACTTTTAAAAAATAAAATTATACCAGCTTTGTCTTCGTTGCTTCTAGCCTGCCATTTCTAAATATTCCACTTGTAGCTGATATATATATATATATCTATATATATATATATATATATATAGATATATGTATGCCTATTGAATAGTTAGAGGACATTTTCATGATTCGAGGTCAGACCCGAAGTTTTTCATATATTTGTCGCATGGTTCTGGGTCACGATATTTTCAGGACATTTTTTTCGATGTTCAGGTTTTATGTTAAATTGGTTATTCAATGATATTATGGCAATCCTTAAATGTCCTTTCGCATATATATGCAACTTAAACAGCGAAATTTTTTAAAAATAAATTAATTTGTACCAACCAATATATTTTTATAAAAAAATTTTACCTTATCGCCGTCATTATTAATTTATATAGTTGACTCTGTTTTTTATGATAAATTGCGCCATTACTTATACATAGGTAAAAAGTTTTTTTCGATTGTATTAATTACTGACATTTTTGTGATTTTTTATTTCTGTAAAGAAAACAAACAATGTGTCATGTGTCTACCTACCGCAAGAAGTGTACTGTGCATTAAAAGCCTGTACATACATTGAAATATCAGTCAAGATGAATGAACTATCTATGACCTTCATTCTGTGGTTGGAAGCCAACCACACAAAGAAATAGTACAGCAAATATTTTTACCAAGCCACAAGTCAGAGAATATAGTTTCATACCTAAAAAATTTAAAGGGAAATGATATATGTATCTGCTACTAAACACGTCTTAATCAGTAGAAAATATACTGGAGCACAGTAATTTTTTTTTTAATTGCAAACACTTGTTCCTGCTTATATTCGATATATCGTCACAGAAAATGCAAAACGCCCTATCTAACATTTAAAAAATTTTTAGAAGGGGCAAGCATTTTTGTGTAAATGAAAAATATATTTACAACTAACACAAACTATTGCCATATATGTTAGTTAAAAAGGATCAACAAATTTATTTCTGCTGAAAAAAGGAGTTTTGCGAGATGACGTACATATTTGAAGGCTATAATATATAAAAAGCCAATTTTAAATTGTTTGTTAGATGTGGCGTTTTGAATTTTTTGTGACGATATATAATCTCGACAAAGTAAGGTGTGGTGAATCTATTCCCTTAAACAAAAGAGTTCTGTTTTCTTTTAAGAAAGTTTATAGATTGATTTTTATTGAATCATGAGAAATTCGATTTTTTTTTCTTTGAGCGACTTCCCATAGTTAAACTTAATTTACTTAATTATACCCTTCACATAAGTGATAAGGGTATATATAAGTTTGTCATTCCGTTTGTAATTCCTTTATTATCCATTTGGGACCCCATAAAGTATATATATTCTGGATCCTTATAGATAGGGAAACCGATTTAGCGATGTCCGTCTGACCGTCTGTCCGTGTTATGGTTGAAATCAACTTTCTGAAGCCCCCCGATATCGCATAGACCCGAATGTGGTATCAAACTGTCACAGATAGTCGCGAGAAAATCGGTATTGAAATTCAGCGAAATCGCCCGATAAATAACCGAGATATAAGCAAAAAACCAAGACTACCTCGGTTTTTTGAGTCTACAACAACAACAAAGAACATACTTTTACATGTAATAATAAAAAAAAAACAACAGAAAAAGAAAAAACAGAATCAGTCATGTCTATATTATTAAAACACACCCAAAACAAAAATTTTATTAGTATTAGTGTTCATACATATAACAGGGTTGCCATACAAAGCTTAATTTAAACATTTTTAAAATCGCTCCTACGGCTTCCAGGGTACTCCTACAGAGGTAAAATGTAAGACCGACCCGAATTATTTTTTCCATCCAAACATTTTTGTGGAACATACTTACCCTCTATCTCCAGCCCCTGACATGGTTGCCATACAAAATTTTAAAAAATAAGGTAAAAACCGCTATAACTTCCCCGGACTCGCCCGTAGAGGAAAAAAATGTATCACAGACCCCTATTAATTTCTACTCCCAAACATATTCCTAGAATATACTTACCACCCATCTCCACGCCCTAAGGGGGTTGCCATACAAAATTTACAAAAATGATGTAAAAATGACCACAACTTCTTTAGAGTTGGCCTTAGAGTAATAAAGTGAACGACCGACCCCTATTAGTTTCTTCTCCCAAACATATTCCTAGAACATACTTACCACCTATCTCCACGCCATAATGGGGTAGCCATACAAAATTTACAAAAATGATTAAATTCCCACAACTTCTTCAGAGTTGGCCTTAGAGCAATAAAGTGTACGACCGATCCCCATTAGTTTGCCCTCCCAAACATATTCCTAGACTATACTTACCCCCTATCACCACGCCCTAAGGGGGTTGCCATACAAAATTTACAAAAATTTTGTAAAAATGCCCACAACTTCTTTAGAGTTGGCCTTAGAGCAATAAAGTGTACGACCGACCCCTATTAGTTTCTTCTCCAAAACATATTCTTAGAACATACTTACCACCTATCTCCACGCCCTAAGGGGGTTGCCATACAAAATTTACAAAAATGATGTAAAAATGCCCACAACTTCTTCAGAGTTGGCCTTAGAGCAATAAAGTGTACGACCGACTCCTATTAGTTTCTTCTCCCAAACATATTCCTAGAACATACTTCCCCCTATCTCCACGCCCTAATGGGGTTGCCATACAAAATTTACAAAAATGATAAAATGCCCACAACTTCTTCAGAGTTGGCCTTAGAGCAATAAAGATTACGACTGACCCCCATTAGTTTGCCCTCCCAAACATATTCCTAGAACATACTTACCCCCTATCTCCACGCCCTAAGGGGGTTGCCATACAAAATTTACAAAAATTAAGTAAAAATGCCCACAACTTTCTTAGAGTTGGCCTTAGAGCAATAAATTGTACGACCGACCTCTATTAGTTTGCCCTCCCAAACATATTCCTAGAATATACTTACCCCCTATCTCCACGCCCTCATGGGGTTGCCATACAAAATTTACAAAAATGATAAAATGCCCACAACTTCTTCAGAGTTGGCCTTAGAGCAATAAAGTGTACGACCGACCCCTATTACTTTCTTCTCCCAAACATATTCCTAGAAAATACTTACCCCCTATCTCCACGCCCTAAAGGGGTTGCCATACAAAATTTACAAAAATGATAAAATGCCCACAACTTCTTCAGAGTTGGCCTTAGAGCAATAAAGAGTACGACCGACCCCCATTAGTTTGCCCTCCCAAACATATTCCTAGAACATACTTACCCCCTATCTCCACGCCCTAAGGGGGTGCCATACAAAATTTACAAAAATTATGTAAAAATGCCCACAACTTCTTCAGAGTTGGCCTTAGAGCAATAAAGTGTACGACCGACCACTATTAGTTTGCCCTCTTAAACATATTCCTAGGACATACTTACCCCCTATCTCCACGCCCTAATGGGGTTGCCATACAAAATTTACAAAAATGATAAAATGCCCACAACTTCTTTAGAGTTGGCCTTAGAGCACCAAAGTGTACGACCGACCCCTATTAGTTTGCCCTCCCAAACATATTCCTTGAACATACTTACCACCTATCTCCACGCCCTAAGGGGGTTGCCATACAAAATTTTCAAAAATGATGTAAAAATGCCCACAACTTCTTCAGAGTTGGCCTTAGAGCAATAAAGTGTACGACCGACCCCTATTAGTTTCTTCTTCCAAACATATTCCTAGAACATACTTACCCCCTCTCTCCACGCCCTACTGGGGTTACCATACAAAATTTACAAAAATGATTAAATGCCCACAACTTCTTCAGAGTTGGACTAAGAGCAATAAAGTTTACGACCGACCCCCATTAGTTTGCCCTCCCAAACATATTCCTAGAATATACTTACCCTCTATCTCCACGCCCTAAGGGGGTTGCCATACAAAATTTACAAAAACGATGTAAAAATGCCCACAACTTCTTCAGAGTTGGCCTTAGAGCAATAAAGTGTACGACCGACCCCTATTAGTTTCTTTTCCCAAACATATTCCTAGAACATACTTACCCCTTATCTCCACGCCCTAATGGGGTTGCCATACAAAATTTACAAAAATTATGTAAAAATGCCCACAACTTCTTTAGAGTTGGCCTTAGAGCAATAAAGTGTACGACCGACCCCCATTAGTTTGCCCTCCCAAACATATTCCTAGAATAAACTTACCCTCTATCTCCACGCCCTAAGGGGTTGCCATACAGAATTTACAAAAATGATATGAAAATGCCCACAACTTCTTTAGAGTTGGCCTTAGAGCAATACAGTGTATGACCGACCCCTATTAGTTTCTTCTCACAAACATATTCCTAGAACATACTTACCACCTGTCTCCACGCCCTAAGGGGGTTGCCATACAAAATTTACAAAAATGATAAAATGCCCACAACTTCCTCAAAGTTGGCCTTAGAGCAATAAAGTGTACGACCGACCCCCATTAGTTTTCCCTCCCAAACATATTCCTAGAATATACTTACCCTCTATCTCCACGCCCTAAGGGGGTTGCCATACAAAATTTACAAAAATGATATGAAAATGCCCACAACTTCTTCAGAGTCGTTCTTAAAGCAATAAAGTGTACGACCGACCCCTATTAGTTTCTTCTCCCAAACATATTCCTGGAACATGCTTACCACCTATCTCCACGCCCTAAGGGAGTTGCCATACAAAATTTACAAAAATGATAAAATGCTCACAACTTCTTCAGAGTTGGCCTTAGAGCAATAAAGTGTACGACCGACCCCCATTAGTTTGCCCTCCCAAACATATTCCTAGAACATACTTACCCCCTATCTCCACGCTCTAAGGGGGTTGCCATACAAAATTTACAAAAAGGATATTAAAATGCCCACAACTCCTTCAGAGTTGGCCTTAGAGCAATAAAGTGTACGACCGACCCCTATAAGTATCTTCTCCCAAACATATTCCTAGAACATACTTACCACCTAACTCCACGCCCTAAGGGGGTTGCCATACAAAATTTACAAAAATTATGTAAATATGCCCACAACTTCTTTAGAGTTGGCCTTAGAGCAATAAAGTGTACGACCGACCCCCATTAGTTTGCCCTCCCAAACATGTTCCTAGAATATACTTACCCCCTATCTCCACACCCTAATTGGGTTGCCATACAAAATTTACAAAAATGATATGAAAATGCCCACAACTTCTTCAGAATTTGTCTTAGAGCAATAAAGTGGACGACCGACCCCCATTAGTTTCCCCTCCAAAACATATTCCTAGAATATACTTTCCCCGTATCTCCACCCTCTAAGTGGGTTGCCATATAAAATTTGTAAAAATTAGGATAAAAACCCCTACAACTTCCCCGTCACCCGTGGATCGTTAAAAAATGACACCAACCCCTATTTAAAAATTAAAAATATGTCATAAGTAAAAAAATGGTTAAAAATAAAAAAAGTTTGGGATTGCGAAAGGTCAATGTGAAGGGTATATAAGATTCGGCACAGCCGAATATAGCGCTCTTACTTGTTTTACTTTTATTTTTACATGTATGCAAATTTACATTGTACCAGGCTATCAGAGTTTTTGAGTGTTTTGTGTTTTATTTTCTTGTGTTAGTGTGTTACAAATATTCTAATTTGAGTTTATTTTAGTTTACTTTATTTCAGTTTCAATGTCCATGACAACTATTTGGCAATTCAGCAAATTGCAGTGACTTAACTAGAAAGTGTACAATGACCGTTTGCATTCTGAGTATCGGATTGCCCAAAAGTATTTATGAGTAATGTTTAGCAAAATAATTTATTACTGACCTGTCTCAACAAGACGTTGACTTTAAACGGTAGTTTCTATTTATATGTGTAAGTTTTGTTTATAAAATTTGTGTGATTACAATGTATTTGAATTGTTTGCGCGTGAGTTACATATACAAAGTCAGGTAAAAACACTTATATAAAAAATGACACCATTGATGAGTTTATTAAAAATATAATTAGCACAAAATAAAATTAAATTAAAAAATTGTAACAGCAAACTCATTTCCGGTTAAGAAAACAAAATTATTTTTCGGTCGCAATTCAAGGAATTGCAACCGTTTCTATTAAAATAAAATAAAGTTAATTTTAAGAATAAGTACACAAAAATTGTAAAACTAAAACACTTTTTTGCTGACATTTATTAATTGCAAAATAAATGTATTAATTTGTAAAATAAACATTTTTGCTGACACCTATTGATTTCACAATAACACAATATAATAATTTAAGTTAAATAATAAGAAACTGATTGTAAAAAGTTTAGTTCTGATTTTGGTGTCAACGTTGACGTTGTTTTAAATAAAGTCTTTTGTTTTTTTTTTAAAAAGATAATTTTGGTAAATTATTATTTAATTGGCGCAGTCGGTAGGATACATGTAAAATCGTGTATCCAGTGAAACGAACAAAATATAAAAAAATAAAAAATATAATCACTGAAAAAAAAAATTCTGCGAATCCTAAGGGACCCTCCAGGATTATAAATAAATAATTACAGTGAAAATAAAAACAGTAAAAGAATAAGATTTGTGCAGTGAAAACTAACGCAGTCAACACCACAAATAAAAGAATAAGATTTGTGCAGTGAAAACTAACGCAGTCAACACCACAAATAAAAGAATAAGATTTGTGCAGTGAAAACTAACGCAGTCAACACCACAAATAAAAGAATAAGATTTGTGCAGTGAAAACTAACGCAGTCAACACCACAATTAAAAGAAAAACAATTGTGCAGTGAAAACTAATGCAGTAGACACCACAATTAAAAGAAAAACAATTGTGCAGTGAAAGCTAATAAAGCCAACACCACAAGAAGAAAAAAAAAATCAAAATTCGAAAAAAAAGACAACAAACGTTTGACGAAAGAAGGATGGCACAAAATCAGGCTCAAATACCCCCAGTAGATTTGGTAGAGGAACTGTCGAGAAGAGAACATCAACTAGAACAACTTAGAACAGCCTACATAGAGTTACAGCAAAATCTTGGGAGAGACAACAATGCAATGCAAAATCTTACAAAAACAATCAACTACTTACCAACGTTTACAGGAACCGGAGAAGTAACCGTAAATAGCTTTTTTAGCGGTGTAGAGTACCTGCTGTCAACAATCAACAATGAAGAGTTGCGAAAAGAAGCCGTAAGGATGATATTTTACCGGACGATTCAAGGACAAGCAAAGGATGTGGTAATTAACCTACCTACACCAGACAACTGGCAGCTAATTAAGAAAGTACTAAGATTAGGATACAGACCGGATACGGAACCGCACCAGATATACAAACGGATCAGCAATCTAAGGATAAATACTGTAAGTAAATTAGCGATAGAAATCCAAAACATAAAATACAAGACAGACGAATTAATTGCATATTATCGCGGTGACCATTGCATTGATCTAACAAACATTGACAGTCTATTAGTTAACACGATAAAAGAGATGACGCAAGGAATACTGTTAGACAAAATCTATGACGAACGAGACTTAGGGAATATAATAGACATAATGGCAAGAAGAAGATTCGAAGATACATGCATTAGGTTCGAATACAAAAAATATAAAGTACCAAGAAATTTTAATGATAATAAAAATCCAAATAATAAAAATGAACAAGGACAGAATAATTTTAGAAATAATTGGCAATATATCCAAGAAAGAAATCCTAGAAATGAACAAGGACAGAATAGTTTTAGAAATAACTGGCAATATACGCAGGAAAGAAATCCTAACAATAATAATAACATTAAGTATAATAATTCAGGAAGATATAGAAACCAATATAGGAATAATAATAATAACTCAGGTAACTTCCAAAGGGACGCTCAGGTAGGGAACCCTAGGCCAAATTTCAGTCAAAACCACTGGAATCAACCTAGGCAAAACCAAAACGAACCTATGAAAGTAGATAATCTGCAAATTTATAATTTTCAAAGGTTCGCACAGGTAGGAAACCCCAGGCCAAATGTCAGCCAATATCGCTTGACTCAACCTGGGCAAGACCAAAACGAACCGATAGAAGTAGACAATCTACAAATAAATAATATTCAAAGGTTTCCACAGGTAGGAAACCCCAGGCCAAATGTCAGCCAATATCGCTTGACTCAACCTGGGCAAGACCAAACGAAACCTTATAATAGAGAAACAAACCAATTCAGTCAGAGTCAGGACGTACAGAATAATTTTTTTCAGGAACAGCCTCTGATTTTTTACCCATCATAACAATAACAATTAAAAATAAGAAATATAATGCACTAATAGACACAGGTGCAAATATAAGTTTAATTGATGAAGATATAAAAGGATTTGAGAAAACTCTATTAAGAGAGCCATTAGAATTAAGTACAATAAACGGAAAGGATATAATTAGATTTGAAATATTGACAGACGCACCCTTAGAATTTAATGTAGAGAAAAATGCGAAAATAAAATGGAAAATGACTAAATTAAAAGGAAGAAAATACGAATTCATTATTGGAATTGATCTGATGAATTGTTTCAACACAATAATGGATTTAGTGGAAGGACAAATATCTTTTAATAATAAAAAAACTAGTTTTATAATAAACCCGTATAAAAATGTAAAAGTTTGTGCATTAGAAGCAGCTAACTTTGATTGGAACAGAATACAATTAAACCACTTAAATGAAGAAGAATACGACTTTGAAATCGAGTATATCAAAGGAAAGGAAAATAGAGTAGCAGATTTCCTAAGTAGACTTGAAGATAAAAAGGACGAAAATAATTTGAAAGATACCGAATCCAATTTAAATTTAATACATAGTATTGAAGAAGATAACATGTCAATGGTTACAATTCACTCTGCCGATGAAAATCTTTTAGATCATTTTTACATTAAGGAGGAAATAGTTAATAAATACAGAACGCAGATAATACTGACCAATAATAAGACAGAAGAGTCAAAAACATTACATGGAAAAAGAATAATTTATATAGCAGAATGTGACTTTAATGTAATGGGTGATATATTTAGGAATTATATCACAAAAGGAAAGATAGGCATATTTCAGAACTTTCAGATCATAGTTATAATGTAGTACAGGAAAAACTTATAGATATGTATTCAAACGATAACCAAATTGAATTCATTAAGTGCACGATGAGGGCGCAGGATATTGAAACAGAAGTTGAAGCCATAAAACAGATTTCCTTATATCATATTAGAGAAAGTATACATTCAGGAATAATAGAAACTTATAACAACATTAAAAATAAAATATATTACCCAAATCTTTTGGAACTAATTCAAATCGTAATAAACCAATGCGACCTCTGCCAACAAGTAAAATACGATAGACGACCGATTAAAAGTAAATTTCAATTCACGGAAACACCCTCAGATACAAACCAAATTATACACATTGATACGTATATAATTAAGGGTAATCGCTTTTTAACAACAATAGACAAATTCTCAAAATTTGGGGCAGCTTACTCACTGAACGATAGAAATCCTATTACAATTATTGAGCAATTAGAAGAACACTTTGCAAAAATTGGTAAACCAAATAAAATTATAGCCGATAACGAATTTAAAGCAGCACGAATTCAAGAATTTTTGAGCCAAGAAGGTATTCAACTACATTTAACAAAACCCATTAGTCATACGGGTAATGCAGATATAGAAAGGATGCATAATTCACTAGCAGAAAAATTTAGAATTTTATACCAAACAGACAAGGGACTTCCGATAAAACAATTAATCCAAAGAGCAATAAGAAATTATAACGATCGTTATCACTCAAGCACCCAATATACCCCGAAGGAAGTTCAGTATGGAAAAGTAGAAAAAGAGAAAGTTAGGAAGAACCTAGAAAGTAACAAAAGAAAGGTTATACAAAGACTAAATAAAACCAGAGAAGAATACAATGAAGTTAGAGAAGAGGGATATATTAAGAACTATAAGGCAGTCAGACATAAAGAACAACCAAAGTATAAGAAGGCAAAACTAGAAAAAGTACATCCAAACAATATTAAAAGACCGTATAAATTCTCGGACACTAACAATGAAGACGATGACATTGATTTCGAATACTTGTCTCAACGTTTAGAAGAAATTAAAACAAGAAACAAAAACACAGTAGAAACTCAATCAAACCAGGAATTAAATATTACTTAAATTAAAATTTTCAGATAATAATTATGATACTGGCTATGGCAACATGGACACAACCGAGTAAGGGCTCAATGACTATAACCGAAATAGTAGACCAATCAGGATTTGTTGACTTACAAATAAGAGACCAGGAGATAGTAAAGGACAGTGACATAGTACTACACATAATTGACCTTAAACAAATAGAAAATATTATTAACGAAATGACGAACAACATTATATTAGCGAAAACAAGTAACAAGGACATACTACAAACCGAATTATTGGAAGCAAGGAATAAATTACTAACTTTAATACCAACAGAAAAAAGACAAAAACGAGGACTTATAAATGCAATAGGTACTGTAGCTAAATGGACAATCGGAACAATGGATGACGAAGACAGACAAACGATACAAAAACATCTATCACAGACTGACAAGACACTAGATGAACAGGTACACATAAACAATCATTTTAATTTAGCGATAAATCAAATAAGAAATGTTGTAAAAGATGATAGGAAAGAAATTGAAAAAGGTATTAATACTATAAATAAAATTATAGATGAAGAATATCAACAACACATGTATTTACAACAAATGACAAAAATACAATTAATAAAAAGCAAAATAGAACAAATTCAAGACAATGTAATTTCAGCCAAATACGGGTTAGTTCACCCAAATATTTTGACAAATCACGAAATTGAAAAATATAATATTGACTTTAATAAATTAAAATATTTACAATTAGGAACAGCAACCTGTAATAATACCTATCTAATATTAAGCCTTAGAATACCAAAACTGTTCATACAAGTAAAAATAAGAAAAATTATACCATTACCGGATAAAAATCAAAAAGAAATAGAATCTATAATAGAAGAAGTCTTCACACATAAAAATAAAACTATGCAATTTAAAGAAAGTAAATATCTCAAACAATTGAAACCCAGTAACCATTGTATATTAACAAAAAACTGTAAACTGATAACAAACAGAGCATTAGAACTCATAGCGCTGGATGAAAAAACAATCTTGGTTAAAAATGCAATAAATTTGTTTGTAAATACTACATGTAATAAAAATAATACTATTCTAAATGGAAATTATGTAATTCAATTTAACAATTGTTCTATAAAAATTAATGATTACTATTATTCTAATTTAATTGAAAAAATTGAAGGAAATATTATGAGTTTGCGATACAACGATATAAACAATTTTACAGAAAAACTTACGTTCGAACAATTAGATGAAAAAAATGAATTAAATTTTAAAAATATTTCTAATTTGAAAACCCACAATAAAGTAATATACGGATGTAACTTCTTTCTAATACTTACAATAATATTAATAATTATATTTTGGAGAACAAAGTTAAAATATATTAATATTAATTTGAACAAAAGAATTCAGGAGAATTCTAATCTAAAGGGGGGAGAAGTTACATATACAAAGTCAGGTAAAAACACTTATATAAAAAATGACACCATTGATGAGCTTATTAAAAATATAATTAGCACAAAATAAAATTATATTAAAAAATTGTAACAGCAAACTCATTTCCGGTTAAGAAAACAAAATTATTTTTCGGTCGCAATTCAAGGAATTGCAACCGTTTCTATTAAAATAAAATAAAGTTAATTTTAAGAATAAGTACACAAAAATTGTAAAACTAAAACACTTTTTTGCTGACATTTATTAATTGCAAAATAAATGTATTAATTTGTAAAATAAACATTTTTGCTGACACCTATTGATTTCACAATAACACAATATAATAATTTAAGTTAAATAATAAGAAACTGATTGTAAAAAGTTTAGTTCTGATTTTGGTGTCAACGTTGACGTTGTTTTAAATAAAGTCTTTTGTTTTTTTTTAAAAGATAATTTTGGTAAATTATTATTTAATTCGTGCGATACATTAATGTTTGCTTATGTTAGATGTTCGCGCGTGTCGAACATTATTACAAATATAGGGAACGCACTACACCCCCAATCTTTTAGTTTAAATTTCACAATTTTGTTTATAATGTCAAAATTTTGGAATTTTAAACTCTTACTACTATGCTTTATAGGTGGTACAATGCTAACATATCGTCACAGAAAATGCAAAACGTCCTATCTAACATTTCAACAATTTTTAGGAGAGGCAAGTATTTTTGTTTTAATAAAAAATATATTTGCAGTTAACACAAATTTTTGTCATATATGTAAGTTAAAATGGATCAAGAAATATATGTATTTCTGTTGGAAAAAAAGAATTTCAAGAGATGACGTTAATATTTTTAGGCTAGAATTAATAAATAGCCAATTTTAGATTGTTTGTTAGATAGGGCGTTTTGCATTTTCTGTGACGATATGTGTTTATTTATAACTATTAAAGTGATGTTTCAGTGGTTTATTATTTAAGATTTTTCTTAATTCTAGTGTACAAGTGTTTTATTTTTTTATAAATCTTACATTCTAATTTATAAACTACAAAAAAATTTTGTTTCCTTAGTTTACTGTTTTATTTCTGTATGCATAACCTTTATTTTCTTATATTTTATTGTATTTCTTTGGTGTATTTTTGTGTACAATTTTTGTTTTTCCATTAATTTTTATTTCTACGTTTACATTACATATTTATATTAATAATTTCATAAGGACCAATGTATGGTGCTTCATTTTTCTTTCTATTTTCTAGTCTTAATAGTACTAAATCTCATATGCTAAAGTCTACACTATTTGGCTGTTACAGCCATCCCTAAACAAAAGCGGAAAGCGTTTTTTAGCTGTCAAAAGTTCTCATGCCCATACATTTTGTATGGAGCATACCGAAATAACGCGGCGGCAACGCAACGGTAACGCTTTGCAATTGGAAAATCCGATTTTGACAGAGCGTTTTGTAGTGAAGTTAGTTGAAGAAGAAAACAATTGTAAACAAAACAAAAAAACAAGAAACAAATATATTTGTTTTAATAATCAGGGTCGCTATATTTATTTGTTTGACAACCCTGTTTTTATCGTTTTGACATAACGTTGCCGCTTTTGTTTAGGTATGGCATTTCAGCGGTAAAGCTCAGCGGAAAAAAACGTTCCGCTTTCCGCTCTTATTTAGGGATGGATGTAAGTCTTCTAGCACTATTTAATGAATTTCAATTCATTTGCGTAATTCTCTTAATCATATACTCTGTCATTTGTCATTATGTCTTCATCTGGTAATTCTGGTAATTTACCTAAAACCAATTCAAATAGTGAGTAGTTTGTTTTTACATGAGGTGTTATATTGTATGCAAAAGCATAGTTAGGTATACAGTCCTTCCAAATATCATCCTTTACGAATGACAAGAAATATTAATTTAGAACTCTGTGATTTCTCTCTACAGTTCCTAACGTTTCATTGTGGTATGGTGTCGATATTTTGTGTTCTATTTTTAACAAGTTACATATTTCTTTCATTAATTCGTTCACAAACTCTGTGCCTCTGTCGGATTTTAGAGTCTTAAAAAGT
The DNA here is from genome assembly GCA_963583895.1 of Melanophora roralis. Lineage (NCBI taxonomy): Eukaryota > Metazoa > Arthropoda > Insecta > Diptera > Rhinophoridae > Melanophora > Melanophora roralis. Next base: position 2,247,763 of record OY757192.1, on the reverse strand, counting down.
TCATATTTCAGTATCAAATTCTCCGTCAAGCACTTTGCGATCGATTTTGCCTCCTTTGTCTCCATTGGTGCAGCTTTTATATATTTACTTAATTCACATTGCATTGTTAATATATAACAGTAGTTTCCAGAAGATCTTAGTGGTTCAACTGTATCTATAACTACAGTGGCAAAACTATTTTTTGGTGTGTCTGTAACGCATAAGGGTTCTTTTGTGTGTCTTATCTGTTTGTTTCTCTGACAAAGATAACAACTCAAAACATACTACTTTACCATTTTATACATAATTTTCCAAACATATTTTTGTTTTAACTTTATTAAAGTTTTCCTAATTCCGAAATGTCCTACGCATGGTGTGTTGTGATACAATTTTATTAATTCATCTTGTCTCTTTTTATCAGTTACTTTCTGAGGTTTACTATACATTAATGTTATGACGTCATTTTTCTTACATTTGTTTATTCTTTCTTTAAACTTTTCTATGTTTACTTTTTTAAATATTTCGTCACTTTTTTTAGTTCGAATTTTACACAATTCGATCTGCCTAAAACAGAAGGTAGTTTCTCCAACATATTATCTAGATAATCGGGATTATCGCTACATCTGGTGGCCATTACATGTATTGTTTATTTATTCTTTTAGTCGACTTTTCTATAACAAACTTTAATTTCCTTGCGCTTTTTATATCGCTTAATGATGTACAATCCAATACTTTGAGTTGATCAGTCTCAGTAGGATTCGTATCATTCTTTTTCTCATTTTTATTTTTCTTTTTATTATCCTCATTTTGTATCACCTTTCTTTTTATATTTCTAGTTATCACCAATGACTTCTTTGCTGTCTCGTCAATACTTTCAGAAATCATTGCTTTCAATAAATCTGAGTCCAGTTGCACCCTTGACAATGCGTCGGCGTTAGTGTTGCTTTTTCCTTTTTTATAAACTATTTCGAAATCATAATCTGACAGCTCCAATCGGATTCAAGTATTTTGAAACTTGGGTTTTTATGTGCGAATAGCGAAACTAATGGACGATGATCCGTCACGACAACAAATTTTCTGCCATGTAGGTACGGTCTGAAAAATTGTATACCCCAATGTATACCAAGTAGTTCTTTTTCGATTACTGGTTTATTTTTCTCATGCTTATTAAGTGAACGACTTGCAAAGGATATGGGTCTATCTTGCCCAATTTCACCCTTGCGATAAAATTGCTAAAATGCAATGTCATCTGTTGTTAGTATAAAAGTCTTATCAAAATCTGGATATTTTAAAATCGGTTGGCTAATTAATTTGCTCTCTAACGTACTAAAAGCAGTTTGACATTGTTCTGTCCACTCGAATTTTCTACCTTTCTTTAACAAGGCATTCAAAGCGTCTATAATAATTGCAAAATGCCACGAATCTCCTCCCTTCATCTGCATTCTTCGGTACCGGATACTTTGTTATTGCTTCGAATTTTTCTGGGTCAGGTTTAATTCCATCGGGTGCTATCAAGTGACCAAGATATACTACTTCTGTCTTTTAAAAACAACATTTACTGGCGTTAAATTCCAAGTTGTATTGTTATAACCTATCAAGAACATTAACAAGATTTGTATTGTGATGTTTAAGACTACAGCCGAAAACTATTATGTCATCAACATATAAGAAAGCCTCGCACTTTAAGCCTGACAAAGCAATTGTCAGCATGCGTGGAAAGCTATTTGATGATATCTTTAAACCAAACGGTAGTCTTGTATATTGGTAATAGCCACTTGAGGTCGAAAATGCTGTATATGGACGATGGGGAAAAGAACTTGTCATGTCCAATGTTGAAAAATATTTTGCTCTGCTCAGTTTATCAAGTATGTCGTCCAAGCGTGTTAAAGGAAACTTGTCGTTGACAATTTTATTGTTAAATTTTCTGTAATCGACCACCAATCTCCATTTCTTTAAATCTGTTGGTCCTTTTTTTGGCACAAGCAAAAGCCTCTGTACATGCAAATTTATCTCTGTTGTTTGTACCTGTGGTTGTTGGTAGTTCTTTATATATACGGGGTTATTATCATGCAATTCTATCGTTTGCTTATAAAAATTATTTGTCGTTAAGTTTTCATCTTCCATATGGAATACATTCTGGTATTTTCTTAATATATCAATATTATTATCTCTATTTTCATTGTTCAGATCCTTTAGATTAAAATTGTTCAATAGTCTGCTGAATCTCCCTGTTGCATTGTAACTCTCAGATTTTTGATTTTCAATTGAACAAACTTCATAATTTCTTAATGGTATTGTTTCTATTTTCAGGTTTTGCACGGTTACTATTTTATTTGTAACATTTAGCAACTTTATATGTTTATTTCCCAGTTTAGGTACTTTACGTTAGCTAAGTATACACCTTTAGCGATTATCCTATTTAAAACTTCGGCATCCTCTTTTAGTTCTATATTGAATGGTAAAATTATCTCGCTTCTCTGTGGTATCGTTACTGTATTAACTTTAAAAGTACTATCATAAACTGGAATGGTCACAGTCTCATTGTTCTTGTCGAATGCGAGTACATATGTATCATAGTTTATTCTGCATCTGTATCTTGCCAAAAAGTCTCTTCCTAGAATTCCGTCCGTGTCTATAGGAAAGTCGGTTTTTACTAACTGTATTTTGTTGTCAATTATTTCGACATTAATGATTATTTCGATTGTCGTGGAGCCTAAGGATTTAATAACATCCCTTGATATTCCAGTCAAATCGCAACAATCATTCCCACTTACTGCATGTCCATATAAAAATCGTTCCTTACAGAGTGAAATGTCTGCGCCTGTATCTATTAAAAATGTCAGTTCATCTTCTGTGTCTGTTATTCTTAATTTTACGTAGTTTTTAAGGTTTGATGATATGCAGTATATATTTTCTGTTCCTAATTTGTTCCCAGCGGAGATGCCATTTGCGTGGTCTCCTGGGGTGCGAAGTTTCCCTGATTTTGAATCTGATGTACATTGTGACTTCTGCTGTTATTGTTCCAGTGTCTTTGATTATAATTGCTGTTGTTAGTGTAATTATTGTGTTTATAATTATTGTTGTAGTTTGTTCTGTTGTTATTATTATTTATTCTAGTACTCATAGCATTATTAGTTCTATTATTTTCATTATTCTGTTGTATATTTGTACGGCATTGTTTTGTAAAATGGTTAAATTTTTTGCAATTGTGACATTTCATGCCATCTGGGCATCTTTGTCCATGATTTCCGCCACATTTACCACAATTTTGTCGTTGAGTTTTATCAGTGGTGTTAGGTTTATTACTCCTCTTACAAATTTTCTTATGGCATATTTGTTTTTGTACAGTTCTTGATGAAACCTCTTCTGCAATTTTAACGGTTTATGTAAATGTTTTTTACCTGACTTGCATTAATTGTTGCTACCCTTTTTCGATCTGTTAATCCGTTTACAAATGCATTGAATGCGATTTTACTTTTGGTGTTAATTATGGTGTTTCTACGGTCTTCTTCCACTTCTGTTATTAGTATTTGAACGAAATCAGATTTTCTATTTTAGTAGCAAAACCAGATACATTGTCATTTTTCCGAGTGATACCAGTTGTTTCGTTTAATATTTTATTTGCGGTTTTAACCGGTTTGTAAATTATTCTTAGATTTTTGATTAATTCTGCGATAGATGTAGGTATTAATATTTGATTTATTCTGTTCTGTACTCGTACTACTAGTCTTGATTTGTAAACGAAATTAAGGAAAGATGCACTTTTGTCTGCATGTATTGTCGGTGTTACTAGTTCTAAACTTGTCAAGAAATCATTAAGTTCGTCGGACTTACTGGTATATTTTGGTACTAATTTTGTAATTATGGAAAGTTTATTTATGTCTAAATTTGCCATGGTTATGGATTTTTCTGAAGCAATTTTATTTTTCTTATGTTGCTCTAATAACTCTAACGCTTCACTCTTCAATTCACTAAATCTTCCTAGTATTTCGGTTATTTCCTGTTTTTCAAATGTATTATCTAAGTAATCTTTTAAATTACCCTCAATTTTCTATATTTCTATTCTTTTTGCTTCTATCGTTTCGTTCGTATAAGGTCTTCCTATACTCTTTTTAGCATTCAAAATGAGTCATTCTATATCTCTTAAACGTTCCATAAACGCAATTTATAATTACCTAATAATAATTTTACAAGTTTTTATTATTTTCATATCAAGTGTTACAATTATTATTACTAGTATCTTGCTTATATACTTTTCATACAATTTTAGCCAAAGTTATTAGGTAGTACGATTTTTTGTTTTTAAAATATTTATGTATGTACCCGTTTCGTTTCTATTTTAATAGATCTAATTTCTTTTTGGGGTTTATTTCATTTGTTTTTATTTTAAAAAAAATTGATAAAATATCTTTCATACTGATCAGTTACAACCAATTTGCAATTCTGTAGAATGCGTTTTCGATAGTTTTTACTATGTTTATTTTTACCCAAACTTTAAGTAATATAAATAAAAGTATAAGTAGTATAATCAAAATTAATTTATTCATTTTTATTATTGTTCTTCTTTTTGCTTTTTCTAATGTTTTTAATTTTGGTTTTTTCTTTTCTTCTGCGTCGCTGTACGTCTCTTGATGAGTAAATACCCTTAATTGTGGCTTATATCGGTTTATCTCGCCGCCTCTTGATTTGTAGAAATACAGGGATTTTTGGATCAGTTGTCCTGTCCTTTCTGGATTTTCTTGGCTTTGGTCCTAGCTTAAGGATTTCAGGTTTTCCTTTTTCTTTGGCACCTTCTACAAGCAATTGGGCCAACCGAGTTTTTCCCTCACTAATTTTCCTAAGGACTCCTCCAGCGGTTGTTTTAATAAAATAAAAAAAAATTTCAAGGCTTCAATAAATCCTAACTTAGCATAAGTTCTGTATGCTAGGATTTATATCCTTTTCTTTTAATGCAATTTTAAGCAAAGGATTAGCTGTAATGCTTTATTAACCTTTCTGCTATTTGTAAATCGCACTAAAACAAATTTTGCAGGATCGCCATGTGGTGAATCTATTCCCTTAAATAAAATAGTTCTGTTTTCTTTTAAAAAGTTTATAGATTGATTTTTATTGAATAATTTTTTTGGTTTATATTCTAATCATGAGAAGTTCGCTTTTTCTTTTATCTGAGCGACTTCCCATAGTTAAACTTAATTTACTTAATTTTACTTTTATTTTTACATGTGTGCAAATTTACATTGTACCAGGCTATCAAAGTTTTTGGGTGTTTTATTTTCTTATGTGTTAGTGTGTTACAAATAATTTGATTTTATTTTTGTTTACTTTATTTCAGTTTCTAATTGTCAATGTCCATGACAACTGTTTGGCAATTCAGCAAATTACAGTGACTTAACTAGAAAGTGTACAATGACCGTTTGTATTCTGAGTATCGGATTGCCAAAAAGTATTTATTAGTAATGTTTAGCAAAATAATTTATTACTGACCTGTCTCAACAAGACGTTAACTTTAAACGGTATCTTGTATTTATGTGTGTAAGTTTTATTTGTAAAATTTTTATGATTACAATTGGCGAATTCACAAGGTACGATACAATAGCATATTGTATTATTGTCATATAATTTCACAATAGCATAAAAATTTTGTTGTTGCTTTTCATACGAAACTTGTTGTGAAACAATACAACTTTGTTTGATATGTTTATTGTGATGTCGTATTATATACAAAGTCATACGCCAAGCGCCTAAAACGAAACGGCGAGTTTTTTAATTTATTTTTAGAGCCGCTAGCACTCGCATCCGTTAAAAACGTCTATACTAAAAACTTAGGCAAAACCGCCAAAGAAGATTCCTTAAGCCGCCTCCGCCGGCAAAAATAGCCGGCACTGCTCTCTGACACATCAGCTGTTTTTTGTTTACGTAAAAAATAACAAAACTCTTGTGATTTTTTACTAAAACTCTGCTTATTTTAATGGATTTTAGAGATTCTAACCAGGTTAGATATAGACTATTTTGTGTTTTCATGGGTCTAATTTCTACAAATTATTAAGTTAAGCCAAGAGCAGCACCAGATTTATGTACATAAATATGTGTTTGTTTTTCTATCGTTTGGTCGTATCAGCTGATTTAGATTTTAAATACGACACCTACAAATATACGAAGAGTTGTTCACAACGGTCATATTTTTTGGTTGTATTATTTTACAATATATGATTTCACAAGACCTTGTGAATTCACCAAATGTATTTGAATTGTTTGCGCGTGCGTTACATTAATGTTTGTTTATGTTAGATGTTCGCGCGTGTCAAACATTATTACAAATATAGTGAACACACTACAAAGGTCATTCTAAAAAAATTATTTAAGATCACATTCCTAAATGTAGTTTCAAATACTTTGATGCTTGCACCTAAGGCCTATACTGTACGAAAAATGTCTGTGTGCCTTAAAAGTATTTCTATACTTATGTGGCTCATTTCATAGAACTGTAAATCGATTCCGCGTAGCTGCATTTTTAATCTCGTAGTGTACAGACGCACATAGGGGTATTTTGCCAATCTAGCCGGACATTAAGCCAAAATGGAAATTTAAGAAATGTTAAAATTAAAGAACGCAGCTCGACAGATAACAAAATCTGTATTGAATAGTGAATTTTCAAATCTTTTGCTTGCAATTTGCCGTTTTAAGGCACTGTCAAAGTCAGGAAAGTTAAGTAAATTTGCCTGCAATTTATTAACTTTTGATCGTTTTGAGAGGTTTACAATATATTTTTTTGTAGCTTAACAAACAAAGATTTTATAATGATTTTTTCTTTTTGCGAAAGATTATATAAGCAACTACTTTATTTTATTTATTTTAATTTTTATTTAAAGTTTTATTTAAAAAAAATTCCTTCGAAATTATAAAAAGAGGTTTTTTTGTTCACTTTTTGATTAAAAAAAATAAAATCAAAAGGTTTTTAAAAGTGATGGCAGTCGCCATCCTAAAAATCTTTTTCATCACAATAAAATCTGAAATCTCTACTTTTAGATGAAAAAAGGAAACATTTCGCGTTTTTGCGCAATTTTTTTTGGCGAATTTTTGAAAATTTCACTTTTTTCTGTTTTTTTCTCATCTTGTGTGTTTACATATGATTAAGAAACTTTTTTGTGGGTCAAAAAATTTTGATAATTAATTTTTTTTAATGTTTTTTATTTAAATTATTACAGGTAAATTGAAATAAATTTTTAACAGGTTAAATTGGGGTTTACACTGACAATGCATGTTAAAGAGAAGATGCAATTTTTAGGTAGAAAATTGTGTGAACCTTCAAAATGTCAAGGAGATGGCGACATGACAGCAGTGAAACAGTGTTTATACAGTTACAGAGAGTTTTTTAATATACAATGCACAAGATTTTAATACATGTATCAATTGCCTATTTGGCTGTTATCAGAAAACATTTTCGAATTTGCAGGCAGAATTTTGCAAGAAAGTCTTCAAGAGTTCAGTGTAACGTAGATATTATTAATAGACTTTTGCTCAGTTCTGACACACTGATGACTAGCATAAGACCAATTCCAAAAAAAAGAATCATTGCCCTTTACGAAAGAAGCAGTTTCTTTAATGTTTCCCCCTGCACTTGATTTTAAAGAGGATTCAGACTCAGAAGAGGTCTTTGAAAAAACAGACGAAGAAGAACAGTAGCACTCCTGTTCTTAGTGCAAAAGGATATTTTTTCAATTAAATTAGTTTTTGTTTTCATACTTTAAGTTACTTGTTACTTCTGTAAATAAGTTAATGTTATATATATAAATTACTTATTTTCAGATAAAGTTAATACAATAAATTACAAAAAAAGCGACTAACAAGCTTAAACATTTTTTTTTTTGTAAAAAATAAGCAAAATATAAAAAAAACTTTTTGTACAGGGCCGTTTCGGGGGGTGGGGTTTGGGGGCATTTCTGCCCCTACCTATAAAAGCTTAAAAATTCAACTTTTATAGTATTTGGGAATAAGTTATCCATTATTTTTATTATATACATTATTTTTGCAAATTTTACTTTATGCCGCCGCCTACGAAAGGGGAGAGGATGACACTGTTTAAGTGTAGATTTTTTTAGCTTTCGCTTACGTTTAAAGTTGCATTTTCCTAACAATAGTATTAAAAATCTAAAAAAAAATTTTAATTTTTCAGAGATGGTATTAGTTCTTCTAAGGGGAACTTTTCCCGCCTTGGTTCGATTTTCATTATTTTTAATCTTTAAATGCCTATGACTACAATACATGTTTCTGCCAAGTTTCATCAATCTAGGAGCACTCAGTAATTTTAAAGAAGCTTTATTGTAAAAAATAAAAAGTAATGTCCGGCTAGAATGGCAAAATACCCCTATGTGAGACGTGTCTACGCGAGTGTAGTATTGGTAATAGGTGATATTAGTAATAAGTGGCAAATGAATTAATTAATCTACATTTATATGTACATACATACATTTACTGAATGTGAGAAAAGAAAAAAACAACAAAATCTATTATATAAAGAAGGGGTGTATGTATGTATGTATTTTTGTATTTTATAGCTGGCCACACGAGTGGACCGATTTTTTTGAAATTTTTACAGGGAGTTATTTCAAGTCTGGAAGGAACAATAGGCTACTTTTTTTGAAACTATTGCTGCCACGCTCACAGTACGCCCATTTGTGTGGGAAGGTCAAGTAACAAAATTACCCAAATCCATATTGATCAAACGCGTAGAGCTAAATACATGAAATTTATAACACGTGTTAACCTTTACATCAGTGGTCTTCACAAAGAGAAGCGCACATAAAATGAGAGTATTATTGTCAGCGTTGCCATTATTTTTTTTTTATAAGAACTGCAAATTTGGAAAAAAAAAATCTGCATTTTAAGTGAAAAAACAGAACATAACAAATTATATATAAAAAAAAAATAAAAACATAGCACAACATATCGCGCTCATTCAGTAATACAGTACTAACTGAAAAATGTAAAAATAAAAACCAAAATAATTCATTTTTATAAAAAAATTAAGTATTAATTTTACTATATTTGTTTTTGTGTATCAGTGTTTTGTAAGCTTATGTTTTTTTTATTTCAAGGCAAAATATAAAATTATTAATATTTTGTTTTACTATAACGATATTTTTTAGCTAATTCTAAGCTGATGATATGTGAAGCCTTGATTTGGCTATCTGTATTGGTAGAGTTATTTAAGCATCTATTTTGGATACAAAGATTTTTGAGTCGAAAATCTTCTTTTAGTTTTTTTATTATTTGATTTCTCTCATTTCCTGAAACAGAATGAAACTCAATATGCATTGTATGCCGCTTAAGGTGCGATGCAAACATATTCTTTGGCAACTGGTTGCATACAAGGCACTCAGCCTCTTTGAATATGTTTAAAGAAAACAAAAAAGATTTTCCCACTTAATATCCCACATAATTATTATAAATATTTTTTTCTTAAATGCTGTAAAAAATTTATATGTATGTATGTCCGTAGGTTTTAACCTGAATTATGAAAAAGTTTTTAAATTGCATAAATTTATGTAGCTTGCTATCAATTTCTTACTGTAATTATCAAAAAAATTTTAGCTCTACCTATATTGCACACATAAAGAGCTTCAAATTATTTTTGGATAATTACACACTAATTGGCAACGCTGCAGTGCAGAAAAAACATTTTTAGCTTTCTCTGAAAAATAAAAACATGCGACATACACCTACTCTGTTTGAAAGCTAAAGCTGGAGGTCCATACCATACGTTATATGCGTGGCTCCGTTCTATGCGTATCATATTTCTGTACGTTTTATACGTTTGTTTTTGCCAAGTTACATGCAATACGTTTTGTGCGAAAAGTGAAGAGAAGAGAAATCAGATTTTCTTCATTACACTTACATAAATAAAAACACAACAGAGATGACACTTAAAATATAAAAGTAGTCGATAAAAACAATATTAACTTTGGCTACAAAATATTTGTGTTGAAAACTTATTTTTAAGGAAATTTATTCTTAAGATTATTTGCAAAATTTATAATAAAAGCATTTTCTTTCATAACATACTGTTTTTAACACAAAATATACCAAAAATATAATCTACCACACACACATGTTTTTTGATAGCATATAAAATTTGTCATCACTGGATAACAAAACCATCTCTCATTTTCTCATTTCGCATGCGACGTATGAAAAAGTAGAAAGTAAACCTACTTTATACGTTACTTGCGCAGATCCGTTCTATGCAATTTGTTATGTTTCTTGCCACATACAAATACACTGGTTCTACTTTTTTGACAGACGGAGAGAACGTACAGCGCATACAACGTATGGTATGGACCTCCAGCTTAACAAGCTACTAATCACGATATACACAGATTAGCCAAAAAACGATTTGGCAGCACTAGCGTACTACTATGGCATAAGCTAGATAGCAATAAATGAAAAAAAATGTATTGCTATCACTTATATTTGATAATGGTAAATGTCATTTTATTTATTTACAATTTTCCAGCTTCTGCCTGCAAGAAAATTAAACACAAGAAATATACACCAAAATAACATTTAAACTTCACTGATTTATTATAAACTTGATTTTATTTAAAAAATCTTCTTAATAAACAGTTTAATTTTAGTTTTATTGAGAATTTTAATTGATAACTTTCAAAAATAAGCTTGACCAACTTCCAGCGGTGCTTCTTCTGTTTACAAAAAAATTAAAGAAACATTTTGGTAGGAAAACAATTTATTTTGGAAAACCCTGGTTGTATTATTCACAAAGAGAGTAGGTAAAAACCCGAAAATCTTCGTTAGCTGGGTAATATGGGTGAAGACCACTGCTTAACATGTTTGTTTGCATGCACATGAATTTTTAAACATTGGGCCCGTAAACGGATAAAAAGGGAAAAATCTGTAACTTACTATCTTTTGATGTATATAAGAAAGTTTAGCGTTTTCCTTAAGAAATAAATAGACAGGTATCTGGAGTTTTTTTTTTAAATTTTGGTCCGACAGGGCGTAAAAAGGGGTTAAAATTATATTTTGGTACTTTTTGTTACTTTTAAACCAATTAAGATAAAAAAATTTTCCAAATTGCGTTCGATAGGTCTTATAAAAATATAATTACGTTTTTGGTACTTTTTTTTTAATTTTAGGCCCAAATTTCACCCCTTGGGCCTAAAATTAAAGGGTTAAGAATATATTTTGATTTTTTATGGCTTTTTTGTAACTTTTAAACCAATAAAGATAGGAACATTATTCAAATTAAGTGTAACAGGCCTAAAAAATATGAGTACGTTTTTAGATACTTTTTTAGTTATTAGATTCTAAGGGGAAGAAAGGGTTAAAATTATGTTTTAGTACTTTTTGTAACTTTAAAATCAATTATGATAGAAACATAATTTAAATTCCTCTTTCAGACCGATTTTTGGAAATTAGTTCGCACATAAACAGCTTTTAAAATTAAAATTTTGAAGGTAAAAAAGTGGGCGGAGCCACGCCCATAAAAGTTAAAATTTTTATGCTGGTACTTTTATTGCACTGATTTTTTAAATTAGCACACATATAGAAGGCCTCTAATTCCGAAGTTCAAAAGGACAAAAATGGAGGATTGCAGCGCCCACAAAAATGTAAGTTTTCATACTGGTTCTTCTATTGTTGCGATTTTTATGAAGTTCAAAAATAGACCGATAATGTTTATTTTGGGTACAAAAATGGGTGGCATAAAGATAGACAAACGTGCAAAATTATGTGAAGATAAGGCCATATTTGAGCCAGTTATAGCCCAAAACGCTTAATCCGGGAGGACATTTGTATGGGAGCTCTGTCGAAAAATTAACTGATCATCACCACAAACAACATGCTTTTTTCCTATGCCAAAAAACTTATCTGTTCCAAATTTCATCGAAATATCTGCAAAAATGAGGTCTTTACTTTGTTCACAAGAATACATTAACTTCCAGCCGGACGAATGGACTGACATGTTTTAATCGACTTAGGAAGTGATTCTGTGTTGATCAGTATAATTGGAGGGGGGTCTCAGAACTTTTTCATTGGTGAGGTACAAATATTTGCACAAAAGCATAATAAAATTTGGGTATAACAATATAAGAGAAGTTTGAACTTCTTTTGGAAAATATTTGAAATGTGATCCCCATATATTATATAAAGAAGGGTTATATGTATGTATGTATGTATGTATGTATGTATGTATGTATGTATGTATGTGTGTATATATGTATGCATGTATGTATATACGTATGTATGTATGTACATATGTATGTGTGTATGTATGTATTTATGTATGTATGTATGTATGTATGTATGTATGTATGTATGTATTTATGTATGTATGTATGTGTGTATGTATGTATGTATGTGTGTATGTATGTATGTATGGATGTATGTATGTATTAATGTATGTATGTATGTATGTATTAATGTATGTATGTATGTATGTATGTATGTATGTATGTATGTATGTATGTATGTATGTATGTATGTATATATGTATGTATGTATGTATGTATGTATGTATGTATGTATGTATGTATGTATGTATGTATGTATGTATGTATATATGTATGTATGTATGTAGGTGTGTGTGTGTGTATGTATGTATATGTATGTATGTATGTATGCATGTATATATGTATGTATGTATGCAAGTATGTCTGTATGTATGTATGTATGCATGTATGTATGTATGCATGTATGTATGTAAGTACGTATGGGTGTATGCAAGTATGTCTGTATGTATGTATGTATGCATGTATGTATGTATGCATGTATGTATGTAAGTACGTATGTGTGTATGTATGTATGTTTATATTTTATAGATGGCCAGACCAGTGGACTGATTTTTTTGAAATGTTTAAAGGGAGGTCCTCCAAGCCTGGAAGGAACAATAGGCTACTTTTTTTGGAAATTATCAAATACTGATAAATTTTTTGAAATTCGGCCCGTGAAGGGATTAAAAGCGGGCAAAAAGGGAAAAATCTGCAACCTTCTCTCTTCTGAAGTATATAGGATAGAAACAATATTTTAAAAGTTTTGCGTTTTCCTTAAGAACTAAACAGACAGCTGTTTTTTTTTTTAATTTTGGACTGAAAGGGAAAAATAGGTTTAAAATATATTTTGGTACTTTTGGGTACTTTTAGTTGCTTTTAAACCAATAAAGATAGAAACATTATTTAAATTGCGTTGGATAGGTCTTAAAAATATGGTTACGTTTTTCGTACTTTTTTAAATTTTTGACCCAAAGGGGAAAAAAGGGTTAAAGATATATTTTCATGTACTTAGGCGTTATTTGTAACTTTAAATCAATAAAGATAGGAAGATTATTTAAATTGAGTGCGACAGGCCAAAAAAATATGAGTTCGGTTTTGGGTCCTTTTTTAATTATTGGACCCTAAAGGGAAAAAGGGTTAAAGTTATGTTTAGGTACTTTTTGTAACTTTAGAACCACCATTAAAGGTAGGAAAATTATTTTAATTACATTCGTCAGGTTACTAAAATATGTTAATATGTTAATAAAGGGCCAGAATTATATATAGAAGTTTATAAAAGAATTTTTGATGACTAAAGCTTTCTGGATATCTCCTAAACTATAAACCTTATAAATTCCCAATTTTTATATGTTAATTAAAAGGTAGGGCTGACTTATAATTTGTTGCAACTTAAGTGGGGCAACCACTTAATTAAAAAAAATATATATATAAATGCTTTTATTTACATATTTTGGTAATTTTACTATGATTGGATAGCTAGTAAATAATAAAGAAAGCGAATGGTTAATAAGTAACAGGAATCATCGTTACAGTAGGCCTTATAGCCGAAATGCTGACATTGTGTTAAGCTGAAGCGTTAGCAATGAAAACATCAGAGACTAGTGTTGTCCATTTTGGTTAACCGATTAATCGAAAACCCGGTTTTGGGCCATATTTTCGGTTTTTAAGAAACCGGTTTTCTCCCACCGGTTAACCGATTTTTTAAATCTTAGGAAATCGTCGATTTTCCTTATTTTATTTTTGTGTTTACCGTACTGTTATCAGCTAGTACTATTATTTTGCTGTAAGTAATTGTTCGTGTGTTTAGTAAATGAAATTTGTACGAAATTTGGAGAAAACAAGAAAAAAATAATATGCATATAAGTACCTGTTTTTTAAAAGTGTGTATCTATTATATAAAGAAGGGTTGTATGTATGTATGTATGTATGTATGTACGTTTGTATGTATGTATGTTTGTATTTTATAGCTGGCCACACCAGTGGATCGATTTTTTTGAAATAACAAAAACTATTTGAGTGCAAAACCGAAAATAAATATAGACACTTTAAGTGCAAGTGCGCCTAATTTAAATATGTAAGTGTACTGAACAAGGAACAATTTTAGCCCAATCTCTTTTTAAAAATTATGAAAAAAAATACCGAGGTACCATACTCATCATTTGCTAAAGGCCGTCCCAAAGGTAGGTAGGGATGGACCGCTATATTACAGTTATTAAAAGCGGTAGAAACCCGAAATCCACAGAGGTTACGAAAGCAGCAAAAATTTCAAAAGATGAAGAAATGCCAACCTCATCGCAGAATCGTTCTGCCATACTGCAAGAGGAGCACATCTAAGCCTCCTCCAATATATTTAAGAGAAAGAAACTCCAACGATATTTTTAGGCTTTTAGTTGGATTAATAGGTAAAAATAGCATTTATGAGACAAAAATTCAGGTAAATCACGAAAACGTTTACCGTATCACGGTTTCGTTATTCGAAAAGATTAAGAAAAACTTATATACTTCCCAACTTAAAAACGCAAAAGATCTTCAGGTAGTTATAAAAGATATTAACTCGGAAGAGATTAACGCCAGTTTTTGCGCCTAATTTAAATAAGTATACTGAAAAAGGGACAATTTAGCCCCATCTCTTTTTAAAAATTATAAAAGAAATAACGAGGTACCATCCCCATCGCGGTCTTCGGTTTTAATTTCTGGAATTGAACCTTCCGTTGTTAAAGGCGGTCCCAGCCCACTTTCTTCACAAGCTCCAAAAGTCCAGGTAGGGATTAACCGCTATATAACAGTTCTTAAAAGGGGCAGAATCCCCAAATCGGCAGAGGTTACGAACCAAGCTAAAGTTTAAAAAGATTAAGAAAAGCCAACCTCATCGCAAAAGCGTTTTGCAATACTCCAGGAGGAAAACGATGATCCGCTCACGGAGAGGAAGACATTAAAGCCTCCCCCAATTTATTTGAGAGAAAAAATTCGAATGACCTTATAAAGTTTTTAGTTGAATTAATAAAGTTTTTAGTTGAATAAATGTTTCGAACATAAAGCGTGGTAGTATATATGAAACTAACGTTCAAGTGAATCATGAAAACGCTTACCGCATCACGGTTTCGGAACTTGAAACGCATAGCAGCTGGAGACTATAACGCTAAGCATACGTACTTTGGCTCTCGCCTAATAAGTCCCAGGGGTCGTGTTATGTGTGATTCCGTATCTGAAATGGGACTTAACGTTATTTCATCTGGACAACCGACATATTGGCCAACTGATCACAATAAAATTCCAGACGTTATCGATTTTGGCGTAACAAAAGGAATATCCCCGGAATTAACCGAAGCTCAAGCCTCGTTGGATTTATCTTCAGACCAGTCTCCTACTATAATCACTATTTGCAGTCTTCAACAAATTCACACTAGTGATATTCAACTTAAAGCCAAGTTGAAAGAATGTACAAACCAATTGAAAAATTTTCTAGAGGTTTACAGAATGGCATCTCTTAAGAAACACCCCGAAAGTCTAGACTCGAATCCTCAGATGAATTATTAACTATGGCGATCAGCGAAATATATTAAAAGACCCGTTATCGCGAAACCACCACTACGTAATCTGAGAGGATCCTGGGCAAGAAACGATGAAGAAAAATGTGATTTGCTTGCAAATCATTTAACAAATGTCTTCACTCCAAATACATGCAAAGCCATGAGTAAATTACTGCCTGTTGTTGCCAGATGTCCTATGTAAATACGTTTTTAGTTGTCAGATATCGTAGAGGCTATCAATAATTTAAATGCTAAAAAAGCTCCTGGCTTTGATGAAATTAGAAACAAAATGCTTTTAGAGCTGCCTTACGCCATATTACGGCTTGAACATTTTCCGCCAGTATGGAAAGTTGCCTTGGTAAAGATGATTCCTAAGCCGGGAAAAGATCTTTCGAAGGTGAAGTCTTACAGGCCTATAAGTCCAACTATGTCCAAATTGTTTGAAAAATTGCTTAAAAACAAGCTGACTCCAATCCTGAATGAAAACTGCATTCCAAATCACCAATTTGGATTTAGAAATCAACATGGTACCATCGAACAAACCCACAGATTGGTACAGGTTATAAGCAAAGCCTTTGAGGAAAAGAAATACTGCTCCGCGCTCTTTATAGATGTTTCTCAAGCGTTTGACAAAGTATGGCATGTTAAACAAATTAAAGCTTAACGTTCCATCTAATATTTTCAACCTTTTAGAAAAATACATAACTGGCCGACAATTTATGATTAAAGATAGATACCAAATAAGTTCTTCTCAACCAATAGGGGCGGGTGTACCTCAAGGGAGTATACTAGGTCCGATTCTGTACTTGCTTTAAACAGCAGATATGCCTACAAACAATCTTACTTATACGTCGACATTTGCTGATGATACTGCCTTTCTCAGTATTCATAAAGACCCTAAAGAGGCCTCAAAACAACTTCAACATCACGTATCCCAAGTAGAAAAATGGGCAAAGCTATGGCGTATTAAAATAAATGAACAAAAGTGCACCCACGTTTCTTTTACTTTACGCAAGGAAAAGTGCCCTCCAATTCTTATTAACAACCATACGGTGCCTCAACGAATTGATACAAAATATCTTGGCATTCACCTGGATCGCCGCCTCACATGGAAGTCACATATAGATGCGAATGTGACACAGATGAAACTTAAAATGGCCCAAATCCACTGGCTAAATCGGTAGAAACTCTGTGCTACGTCTTGATTGTAAACTTTTACCTTACACCTCAATTTTAAAAAAAATTTGGTGCTACGGGATACAACTATGGGGCACTGCTTCCGCCTCCAACATTGAAAAAATTCAACGCCGTCAAAATAAAATCCTAAGAATATATAACTGGTGCTCCTTGGTACATTAAAAACAGCAACATCCACAGAGATCTGCAAGTTCCACTTGTTTAACGCGAAATCCTTTATTATGTAGACAAGTATATAAGCAAGCTGGAAACACATCCAAATCCGCTCACCCGAAACATTTTGCAACATAGTGGACGCACTCGTCTGAAAAGAAGGGATTCTATTGCACTTAGATGAAACTACTGAATTAATTAATTTTATTTTGAGAACTTGAATTTTAGCCTGGCACTGGCTGATCTAATAAAAATTAAATAGTTTTAAGGTTTGAATACTTATTGTTAGTTCGCCAAAGGAGAAGATTCAATAATAAAAACTATGAAAAAAAAGTTTGTGCAGCAAAGGCTTCAAATCAAATCCGTATCGAACATTAGAAACAGGAAAAGGCATCCCCAACCATTACACATTGGTCTGGCGAGCCACATTTTTTGGACAAAACTAAAATATTCACTCATATACATGAATTCAAATGAAAAACGCAATTAATAACAAGAAAACATAAATTTTATTAATTTTTAATTAAATTAAATTAATTTTTTAACCCATATGGAGCCAAAGGAACCTTTTATTTATTTCAAGTTTTCTATTTTTCTTTAAACTGTAATTAATAATAATATTTGTACTTTTTTGTTGATTACAATGACAATTTTTAAGATAATGTATATTAAAATTATATACTTACGTATATGCGGTTTTGAAATAAAAGTGAAATTAGGGCTTGATTTATACCTGAATTGCATTTAAATGTTTAAAGTATACTTATAGTACATACATATGTAACTTAGTCAATTAGTTCATTTTCCAAAATTAAATTATCTTCTTCAGATCTTCGCAGCTTAATGAAGCAATAACTTATGGTGGTAATGTTAAGCTCTTTTTTTGATTTATGCGAATGTGTACACTAAAAGATGATAGAAAGCTTGGCCCGTGCTTCTATCAAATCCATAACTTAAAATTAACTCTGCTGAGATATAGTTGCTTTTGTTGTTATTCATTACTGATAAAATTACATCTTTCTGCAGTTCAACTAACCTTGTGGCAGTGTGTATTAAAAGTTGTTGTAGGGGAACTTTAGCAACGGTTTCACTTACATGTACGCCATTTGGTCTACAGCTTTGTTTTGCTGCCAAAAGTCTCATATAAGATGGAAGTATATCGAAGTTTCTTTGTTTACTTTCCAGTCTTATGTTGCAATATTGCCTCTTTGTGAAATTATTTTCAAGGAAAAATGCTAGAGCTCCTTTATCGGAGAGAGCAATGGCGTCCTTATCATTATTCAAACACAATTTTCGAATTTAAGATGGTTTCGTAAGACTTTCCATAGTCTTTTTCAAAACAACGACTTAATCTTTGTTACCTTCTTTTCTAGCTGACATTATTGATGCTTTCATTAATAATTCAGTTTCATGTTCTTTAGCCTTTGATAATGTCGCCGCCTCTCTTCTTTTACTGCGTTCAGACATACCCGAAAAAGGCATTCTAGGACGTCCACACGATGTTGAAGGTTTGTCTTCTGAGTGTTCTTCTTCTTCAAAAAATATATTTTCTTTAATTGAGTCACATGTTTTGGGGTTTTTGAATACAATATCATTTTGAAGCCAGGTATCATTTTGCGTATTAAATTATTTAAATGATCTAGAAGATTTCTGCCATTTCGCATCCAGTCTCACGCAATACACCCGAACTTTTTTTATCGAATATTTCTTTTATTCTTAAGAAACATTTGCTTCTCCGATTTTTCCAAAATATATTTAAAACACGTTCGGTTTTTTCTTGTTTTTTACTTCCACTTTGCCAAACTCTGAGTAAATCACAATTTTTGAAACAAAAGTTTCCTGAAACAAAAATTGATTTCTTAAAAATAAGCATTAACTAGCAGAATGTTATTAATAATATATAAGCACCAACTATCACTGTAATTTTGTGTGTTTTTGCACGTCTAAATCCCTTCAAAAGTATACTACTAGTATATTTTGAAGCCTGCTTTTCCAAAAAATGATAAGAAAGAAATAATTTTTTTTACAAATATTTGCAAAAAAGTTAATCAATTGTGCTCAATTTTTGTCAAAATTATGCCATTTTTGGAATCACCTTGAAAATTTTGACTTTGAATATTTTTCACGGCTAGACGAATAAAGATATTTAAATAAATTTTTTTGTGTAGACTTAACAAACTTTTTAAAAATACAAAAATATTTTTAGCATAACTACAATCGCAGACATTTGCAAAAAACCAAATAAAGTCAAGGTAAAAAACAACAATTTTTAATTTCAAACCCAAATATCTTTTAAACTGCAACAGTTTACAAGAAAGAGTGAGTATGTTTTCTTTTCAGATTTTGATTTTCATCAAACAAATTCAAAAATCATTGAAATCGGTTGATATTTGCAAAAGTTATAAGCATAGAAATGTTTTGTAAGCCCGAGGAGGTCAACTGTAGCACCCTGTAGCTCAACGTATGTATATACAGGGTAGTCCAAAATTTTATTTTCTAAAAGCTTGGGTCCTCCTCTACGACTGCTTCATACATTTTTTTATAATTGGACAAATACTTTCGAAGATACAGATTTATTACCATTTTTTTGCTTTGGCCCCACTGTGCAACAGCTCCACAAGAATTGCAAACAAATGAACCAACCGGTTCCAATTTTAGCCGCCTAAAAGCCGTTATTGACAACATGGTTAATTAATTTACGCAGATCATGGCGCAAATGGCTCACATGATGCCAGAAGTGCAAAAATTCAGTCTGCTCTTCTGCAGGCCATGCTAAAAAGGCCATGAACTGCTTTAGGGTTTGTTTCTGGAACGCAAAAGACACCCACCAGCACAAAAACGAACTTGAATATCTTTTAACACACTAAAACATTGATGTAATGTTAATTTGCTAGACTTATTTGACATCTAGAAGCACTTTGAAAATAAGTGGCTATCCTTTTTACGATTCGAAGGATCCTAAAGATAGATCATGTGCTGGCTCGGCAATAATATTCAAATCGAGGATCAAACATCAATGGATTGGTGGCATCTTTGAATGCTATGTATAAGCAACAAATGTCTGCATTGATAGGTTTTTTAATTGACTAGTTATTTCGTCAGTGTATTGTCCACCCATATTCTCCGTAACGAAGGATCAGTACAACAGTTTTTACAAATCCTAAGGTATCCGTTTCATAGCTGCTGGAGACTATAACTCTAAGCACACCCACTGGGGCTCCCGCCAAATTAGTCCCAGAAGTCGTATCTTGTATGATTTCGTCTGAAATGGGACTTTGTGTTATTTCTACTGGACAACCAACCTGTTAGCCAGCCGATTACAATAAAATTCCAGACGTAACAGATTTTGGCGTACCAAAAGGTGTATCTCTGGAACTTTTTGAAGCTCAAGCCTCCTTGGATTTATCTTCTGATCACTCACCCACTATAATCACTATTTGCAGTCCTCACCAAATCGCAACTAGTGATTTTTCTTATCTAAAAGAGTAAATTGGTTGAAATATAAAAAATATATCAGCACTCAGCTTAAAGACCATCCGCTAAAAACTCTTGGAGACATCAATAATTGTCTAAGCAGCCTTAATCAAAACATTGAAAAGCCGTTGAACATGCTTCTTTTAACTACCGCCAGCCCAAATACAACAGAATTTTTACAGCCGATGTGCAACAGCTTTTATCTGAAAGAAGAACAGTCCGAAGAGAATGACAAAGGCTGGAGGTGTACAGAATGGCATCTCTTAAAGAACACCCCGAAGGCCTAGACTCGACTCCTCAGACAAATTATTCACTATGGCGATAAGCTAAATATCTTAAAAGACCCGTTAAAGTAAAACCACCCCTAAGAAATCTGAAGGGATCCTGGGCAAGAACTGATGAAGAAAAGTGTGATCTGCTCGCAAGACATTTAAGGAATGTGTTCACTTCAAAAACAGGCACTGAAGTCAGTAAGCTTCGCCGGTTGTTGCTAGATGTCCTATGGAAATAAGTTTCCAACTTTTAGCTTTCGATAAGGCTATTAATGAGATAAATGCTAAAAAAGCGCCTGACTTTGACGGAATAAGCAACAAAATGCTTTTACAGCTGCCTTGCATAGCAAAAAGAGTAACTATTTTTATTCTTAACGCCATATTACGACTCGAACATTTCCCGATAGTATGGAAAGTTGCCTTGGTAAAGATGGTTCCTAAGCCGGGAAAGACCCTTCACGGGTGGAACCTTACAGGCCTATAAGTCTTTTGCCAACTATTTCTAAATTGTTCGAGAAATTGTTTAAAAACAAGCTGACCTTGATCTTGAATGACAATTATTGTATTTCAAATCACCAATTTGGCTTTTGGAGTAAACATAGTACCAACGAATAAACCCACAGATTGGTACAGGTTATAAGAAAAGCCTTCGAGGAAAAGAAGTACTGATCCGCGCTCTTCATATATATCTCAAGCCTTTGATAAAGTTTGGCATGAAGGTCTGTTGAACAAGCTAAAGCTTAACTTACCGGTGACTACATTCAACCTTTTGGAGAGTTACATAACTGGCCGACAATTCATGATCAAAAAGGGAAGCCACTTAAGTTGTTCTCAAATAATAGGGGCTGGTGTACCTCAAGGGAGTATATTAGGTCAAATTCTGTACTTGGTTTGCAAAGCTGATATGCCAACCAACCGTCTTACGCACACGTCTACATTTGCTGATGATACCGCTTTCCTCAGTACTCATAAAGACCCTAAAGAGGCTTCGAGCCAACTGCAACAACACGTAACCCAAGTAGAAAAATGGGCAAATTATGGGGTATTAAAATGAATGAACACAAATGCACCCACGTTACTTTTACTTTTCGCAAGGAAACGTGGCCCCCTTTCCTTATTAACAACCAAACGGTGCCTCTACGAACTGAGACAAAATATCTTGGCATTCACCTTGACCGCCGCCTCACGTGGAAATCACATATAGTTGCGAATTTGACACAAATGAAACTAAAAAAAGCCCAAATTCACTGGCTTATTGATGGAAACTCTGTGCTACGTCTTTATTGTACACTTCTACTCTACAGCTCGATTTTGAACCAAATTTGGTGCTACGGAATACAAATATGGGGCACTGCTTCCGCCTCCAATATAAAAAATATTCAACGCCGTCAAAACAAAATACTGAGAATGTTAACTGGTTCTTCTTAGTATGTTTAACAGCAACTTTGGCAAGGATTTACAAGTTCAACTAGTTAAATGTGAAGTCCCTAACTATGTTGACAGGTATTTAAATAAGTTGGAAACACACCCAAATCTGCTCGCTTAAAACATCTTACAGCATGCACGAAACAGTCGTTTGAAGAGAAGGAATACTGCGGCACTCAGATAAAACCTTTATAAATGTAAATTTTTGCTTTTTAGTTTGGCTTAAGTTCATACTAAAAAGAACATACTTAAGCTAAACTAAAAAGCAAAAATTTTTATTAAAAACAATAAATTCAACAATAAATAAAATTTAGCATATAACTCACACATGGCACGGTGCAAAATGATCTTTAAAAATTTCTGTCCATTTGTTGTTGACAAAAAATAGAAACTAAAATGATTTACCCCCTATTGTATAATATACAATAATTAAAAGCGTTTCATTCCATCTGAGAGATGGGTGATGCTCGACCGTTTGTCAAGTGTTGCCTAAGAGACTTTCAATACAAAAAACCATACTGTATATGAAAAGTAAACTTCGTCCTAGCTTACACAATAAGAAAAGAGGGATAACAGTCATGCCGTTTCCCTTTCTCTGTTACATGTAAGTTAAAAAGGTGATGTTCACAGCCAAAAGACACCGTTCAAAGGGTACTGATGATGAAATTGCGTAGCTGCTTTCGAAAATGCATTCTACTCGGCTAGTATCGGTAGAAAAATCTTTTTTTTTATAAAAAAGTTTCTATCACTATTAACGGAAAAATCTTAATTCCTTCTAATAAAAAGAAATTATATGAACTTAAGGCAAAAATTTGTATTAAAAACAATAAGTTCAACAATAAATAAAAATTACTTTATAAATTTTTTATACTTTAATTTAAAAACTTAAATTTTAGTCTGGTACTGGCTGGATTAATTTAAATTATTTAGATTTAAGATTTTAATGCTTATTCTTAGTTCGCCAAAGGCGAAGATTTAATGATAAAAAACATGGGGGGAAAAATGATGCCGTGTATGCTGAACATTACTAATAATACCGGCCTGGAACAGAAACTCCAACAAAACTTATCATCAGCTTGACCAGCACATCGTGCTACACTGAAGCTTAGTGATACCTACATATGGGCATTTCCATGAATATGTCAACCACGGCTGGAAAAATAAAAGTCATCGCAACTTTTTTTTAAATATACCAAAGAGAAATAAAACACTTAAATTTTATTATGTAAAAGTATTAATAGCTAATTATAATTTTAAAAGAACAAAAATAGCAGATTAAACTGGTAATCTCTTTGATCAATTTCCAGAAATTGAAATTAACTATTTTGTCTTACCTAGTGGCTAAATTTAGGTAATTGTAATATTCCAATTATGCTTTAAAAATAATGTTACAACATCAGTGGCCAAGTTCAATAATGAAATTAAAAATTTAGAATTCGAATAGCGGTATTTTTTATATATTGCTTTGAATGATATTCTAATGTCACGTACGTAATGCAAAAACGTTATTTGTCGTCATCATTTGAATTCGACCGGTCGCAAGTATTTAAAAATAAAAGTTCAAAGCAAGATAAATCTCGCAAACAAATATTGATCGATTTTTTTTTTAAATTTGATGCAATAAAAATTTTATAGTCTTTTAAAGTTTGTAGCATACGATATTGTAAGTAACACAATTCAATTTAATACTTTCAAAATCCTTTATAATTATAAATATTTTATAAAGATGGGTAAAAATAGCTATGAGACTACAAAGAAATGGAGGGAGGACTTGAAGAAAAACGAAGAACAAATAAAGAAATACCGGAAAAAGGAGGCTGAAAGACAGCATATCTATCGCAGATGCAGCCAAAAAAGACAAAAAAAATAGTTATCGACGAATTAACACACAATAAGTTTGATGTTTACTATTTTATTACAAAAACTATGCTTGAAATAAGCGAACAATATGAAGATATATCGTCTATATACATATTTTCTGATTGGAGTAGCGCTCAATTTAAAAACAAATTCATTTTAAAACGTAATCCCTTTTTTGTAAACAAATTTAGCTGCCAACATTTAGAATGGAACTTCTTTGCCACATCACATGGTAAAAGTGCAGTTGATGGAGTAGGTGGTACTGTTAAAAGAACGGTCTGGCAAATTGTAAAAGCAAAAAAATAATCTTGCCAGATGCTTTCTCATTTTATGAATGTGCTCATAAATATGTGCAAGGAGTTAATTTGTTTTATGTTGCTACCGAAGAGATTGAAGGGTTTTCTGCTCATATCCATGAAAAATGGCAAAATGTCCATCCCATCCCAAAATAAGAAAACTTCATTCGTTTACTTATCATGAAAGTCAGTATATAAATGTGTCTCGAACAGCGTATTCAGTAAGAGAAAAAATTAAAATTTAATAATTAAGTGCCAGCGCCCAAGTACATAGTGTATAGTAAGAAATGAAAATAACCTTTTATTGTTTTTATTGCTATTATCACCGAATAAACATTTTTTAATTCTTTTTAAATTTGTTATGTATACATATATTAAAAAAACCTATTTTTTTCAGATTTTTTCAGACAAATACTATAAGAGAAAAATCTGTCACATACGGTATGTCACGAACGATATTAAGATTTGTTCGTAACAAAATCATCTAAAAATCTTTTTGTATATAAAAATTAGGGATTATCAAGGAAAAATATTTGGCTTGGTGAAAGAACTTAAAGAAAGGAAAAAAACTTTTACAATTCGCAGATTTTCGTATATATGTGCATGCACCTCGACATCACTTCCGTTTTTTGTCACGTACGATATGCGCCTTTTTCGCCCGATATTTTGGCCGGCAAGGTTTTCAAAGTCATGATTTTTTTTCAGATTATAGTACCCTCTAAATGTAACATATTGACGAAACAATTTTTCAGTTACCACTATTTTTGCAAAATCTACACCACTTTGTAGGCGTACAAATGTCACGTACGATGACATGGAAATGCCCACATGTGAATTTATAATAAATTTTGTGACTACTAAATTTTATTTGTTTTTTTATTACTCGCGCAACAGAAAATATGTTTTAGCTATTTTAGTTAATTTTGGTCATACAATTGTTTGCATTTTCTGAAACAACAATTTTTGAATTTTAAACCAGAATACCCATTGTTAATATATAAAAGTTAAGTCACAATAGTTAATTTTAATAATAAAAAATTAGTAATTATTAAAAATGAGAATTCAAAAGTGAAGGGCAATCCATATAAAAGCAAAAAACAATAATTCGTGTCAATTCTAAAATTATCAACATATATATGAAAAAATGAATATACATATATGTATATATGAAGTGTATATGTATATGTATGTACTATATTTAATATTATTTTAATAATTCTTTTACATACAATATTGAAATGGTCCATGTTTGTAACCACATCACTTGAGAACATTGGAACCGATTTGCATGAATATTTTTTTTATGGGTTTTCCACACAATTGTTTGCATTATAATGCGTTGCGTTTTACGTGATTAGGCCCTTTGTTTTACCGAATAACATTACTCAGAAATGTCTACAATATGATTTCATGCCTTTTGTATACATATATGAATATCTTTATACTGGTTTATTTTATGTTTGCCGCCTGACTTGAGACTAGTTCCATAAAATTTACACAAATAAGTTTTCTTTATTTCATAAGGCAACAACTTGTTTTTGGGCAGGAGGTTGCTTTTATTTTTTGTGGTGATATACGACCGGTTTGCGTGCCACCGCCGCCGTCGAAAATGTTCGGAGGGGACTCTGGTGTGAATATATGGAAAAGGAAAGAATGGAAATAAGAAAAAAATTGTCCGTACTAGCCTAAATATGATGTTTTACTTACTTTTTTAATGGAAATATGACCCTTGACGTCCATGTCCGACATCTAAAAATATATATGTATTTAGATAATTCGAAAGAATCCATGAAATTAGATTTGGGATAAACAGCCACCATTACCTGTTTCTTTTGTAGTTATTTATTTTTGTGAGAACAGTGTGTTGTTGCAGCGTTTTTGTTGGTATACGCATAATACAGTTGCCAGCAGCGATTGTTGGATGGTGCAAAAGAAAATTTTGTTATGCATACTACAGTCGCGGGAATGTATGTGTAAACAAGTAAAAAGGCGATAATTGAGCGAAATTTAAATATTTCAAAATTATCAATGAAAAACGTTCCTTACTAATTTTTTAATACACAGGTAGAAGAAAAATATGAAATGAAGTATTTTAAGAAAATTTGTTCAAAATATGGTAAGAAGTTATAAAAACAGGCAAATGGAGGTTGTTTTAAATAAAGTAAAATATTAAGAGAATTTTTGGGAGGAAAGTTCTAGAAGTAAAAAGAAAATAAAGATGTCGGATTGGCGGCAGGAACCTTTGGAAATGGGAAAAGGGAAATTTAAGGGAAAAATTAAAGAAAGTTTTATTGGTGAGGGCAGAATAAAATCGGATGTTAAAGTGTGTGCTACTCAAAACTTCCGTGAAGAAAGACTAAAGTTATTGGTAATAAGTGTTAGGAAATTAATTTTGAAAAATTTAAAAAAAGAAAAGAAAGAAAAATGAAAGACAAAAGCTTGGAAAAAGGAAACTAGGAATTGGTAAACAATTATAAAAGAAAACTAAATGGAAATAAAGTGCCGAAAAGGTGATTCAAACCAGATTTTGTGGTTGGTGAGTTCCGGAAAAAACCTTATCTTAAGGAGAATAACAGTATCTTTGTACAAGTAAAAAGGGGAAAAATTAAAGTAAGAATCTTGTGTAGTGAAATATCCATAGTTCAGTTGCCCACACCCTTATATTAGTCACATGATCACCGACATTCCTGGTCAGGCATATTCACATCAATTTCCTGTATCTATAAAATCGCTAAATTAAAGGAATAGATCTGGCACCACCAAACACTTTATTCCATAACAACTTCATACAACCCTGTTTGTAATACTATTTTTACAACTACGCGTTTTCTTTTTAATTGTCTCGTGTTTATCGACCAGAAGAAAACAAACCCTGGCAACCTTTTTTTTTCTTCTTAGCAACATTTTTTTTGTCAAAATGTTAACAAATCATGAAAAAAAAATAAATAAAAAATAACAAACGATAGCTCAAAGCCCCTAGTATCTAATTTTTTGGTTGTCACTTACGACATTTTTACCTAATGTAGTGTATGACGAGGTAAATTTGAGTGTATAAATTTTCAAGTTTTCCCTTGTAAAAAGTTAACTATTTAGAGTATACTTAATATTTATATACCGATCAACAGAGGAGTTTAATACGAATCTTTTGCAGTATCACGCACTCCCTGACAGACTTAATATCGGGTGTTATAGTGCGAAAGAATTAGCAAAAGCATACAAAAAAAAGCATTGGTTTAGTTTTTCAAATGTAACTCAAAAACGGTTCCGGGTGCGCATATGTCACCTATATCAGTTGATAGGACACCTTAATGCGCATCTTTTGATATATAGCTATAGACCCAAAAGACTTTCGATCAAAAGTTATCGATTAGCAAACTTTTGAAAATTGAAAAAATCGCTTGAAAAAGTTGTTTCACTTTTTCACTTATAGCTCAAAAACAGTTCCGGCTGCGCATATTGCACCTATATCAGTTGATAGAGAATTTTAGTGCGCATCTTTTGATATATAGCTATGGACATGAAAGACTTTCGATCAAAAGTAATCGATTAGCAAACTTTTGAAAATTGGAAAAAATTGCTTGAAAAAGTTGTTTCACTTTTTCACTTATAGCTCAAAAACAGTTCCGGGTGCGCATATGGCACCTATATCAGTTGATAGAGAATTTTAGTGCGCATCTTTTGATATATAGCTATAGACCCGAAAGACTTTCGATCAAAAGTTATCGATTAGCAAACTTTTGAATATTGGAAAAAATCGCTTGAAAAAATTGTTTCACTTTTCCTATTATAACTCAAAAACGGTTCCGGGTGCGCATATGTCACCTATATTAGTTGATAGAGAATTTTAGTGCGCATCTTTTGATATATAGCTATAGACCCGAAAGACTTTCGATCAAAAGTTATCGATTAGCAAACTTTTGAATATTGGACAAAACCGCTTGAAAAAGTTGTTTTACTTTTCCTATTATAACTCAAAAACGGTTCTGGGTGCGCATATGACACCTATATCAATGGATAGTACACATTAATGCGCATCTTTTGATATATAGCTATAGACCCAAAAGACTTGCGATCAAAAGTTATCGATTAGCAAACTTTTGAAAATTGGTAAAAATCGCTTGAAAAAGTTGTTTCACTTTTCCTATTATAACTCAAAAACGGTTTTGGGTGCGCATATGACACCTATATCAGTTGATAGACGATTTTAGTGCGCATTTTTTGATATATAGCTAAAGACCCGAAGGACTTTCGATCAAAAGTTATCGATTAGCAAACTTTTGAAAATTGGTAAAAATCGCTTGAAAAAGTTGTTTCACTTTTTCACTTATAGCTCAAAAACGGTTCTGGGTGCGCATATGTCACCTATATCAATTAATAGAGAATTTCAGTGCGCATCTTTTGATATATAGCTATAGACCCGAAAGACTTTCGATCAAAAGTTATCGATTAGCAAACTTTTGAAAATTGAAAAAATCGCTTGAAAAAGTTGTTTCACTTTTTCACTTATAGCTCAAAAACGGTTCCGGGTGCGCATATGTCACTTATATTAATTGATAGGGGACATTAATGCGCATCTTCTGATATATAGCTATAGACCCAAAAGACTTGCGATCAAAAGTTATCGATTAGCAAACTTTTGAAAATTGGTAAAAATCGCTTGAAAAAGTTGTTTCACTTTTCCTATTATAACTCAAAAACGGTTTTGGGTGCGCATATGACACCTATATCAGTTGATAGACGATTTTAGTGCGCATTTTTTGATATATAGCTATAGACCCGAAGGACTTTCGATCAAAAGTTATCGATTAGCAAACTTTTGAAAATTGGTAAAAATCGCTTGAAAAAGTTGTTTCACTTTTTCACTTATAGCTCAAAAACGGTTCCGGGTGCGCATATGTCACCTATATCAGTTGATAGGACACCTTAATGCGCTTTTTTTGATATATAGCTATAGACCCAAAAGACTTTCGATCAAAAGTTATCGATTAGCAAACTTTTGAAAATTGAAAAAATCGCTTGAAAAAGTTGTTTCACTTTTTCACTTATAGCTCAAAAACGGTTCCGGGTGCGCATATGTCACTTATATCAATTGATAGGGGACATTAATGCGCATCTTTTGATATATAGCTTTAGACCCAAAAGACTTGCGATCAAAAGTTATCGATTAGCAAACTTTTGAAAATTGGTAAAAATCGCTTGAAAAAGTTGTTTCACTTTTCCTATTATAACTCAAAAACGGTTTTGGGTGCGCATATGACACCTATATCAGTTGATAGACGATTTTAGTGCGCATTTTTTGATATATAGCTATAGACCCGAAGGACTTTCGATCAAAAGTTATCGATTAGCAAACTTTTGAAAATTGGTAAAAATCGCTTGAAAAAGTTGTTTCACTTTTTCACTTATAGCTCAAAAACGGTTCTGGGTGCGCATATGTCACCTATATCAATTAATAGAGAATTTCAGTGCGCATCTTTTGATATATAGCTATAGACCCGAAAGACTTTCGATCAAAAGTTATCGATTAGCAAACTTTTGAAAATTGGTAAAAATCGCTTGAAAAAGTTGTTTCACTTTTTCACTTATAGCTTAAAAACGGTTCCGGGTGCGCATATGACACCTATATCAGTTGATAGGGGACATTAATGCGCATCTTTTGATATATAGCTATAGACTCGAAAGACTTTCGATCAAAAGTTATCGATTAGCAAACTTTTGAAAATTGGTAAAAATCGCTTGAAAAAGTTGTTTTACTTTTCCTATTATAACTCAAAAACGGTTCTGGGTGCGCATATGACACCTATAGCAGTTGATAGAGAATTTTAGTGCGCATCTTTTGATAAATAGCTATAGACCCGAAAGACTTTCGATCAAAAGTTATCGATTAGCAAACTTTTGAAAATTGGTAAAAATCGCTTGAAAAAGTTGTTTCACTTTTCCTATTATAACTCAAAAACGGTTCTGGGTGCGCATATGACACCTATATCAGTTGATAGACGATTTTAGTGCGCATCTTTTAATATATAGCTATAGACATGAAAGACTTTCGATCAAAAGTAATCGATTAGCAAACTTTTGAAAATTGGAAAAAATTGCTTGAAAAAGTTGTTTCACTTTTTCACTTATAGCTCAAAAACAGTTCCGGGTGCGCATATGGCACCTATATCAGTTGATAAAGGATCTCAGTGCGCATCTTTTGAGGCATAGCTTTATATATAAAAGACTTTCGATCAAAAGTTATCGATTAGCAAACTTTTGAATATTGGTAAAAATGGCTTGAAAAAGTTGTTTCACTTATAGCTCAAAAAGGGTTCCGAGTGCGCATATGTCACCTATATCAGTTGATAGGGAATTTTAGTGCGCATCTTTTGATATATAGCTATGGACCCAAAAGACTTTCGATCAAAAGTTATCGATTAGCAAACTTTTGAAAGTCGATACGAATTGATTTATTTTTGTATAATTTTCCAAAAACGGTTTTTGGTGCACATATGATACCTTTTTCCGTTAATAAAAAAGGTTCTGGAATCTTTTTGGCGCGTATATGATAGCTATATCCGTTAAAAAAGGAATCTTTTGATAAAGAGATCTAACTTTTAAAAATCGAAAAATGTATCTTAATAAAGTTATATATATCTAAGTAAAATATTTGTTACATGAATGCTCATGGTGAGTTTCATTACCATTTGTTCCAACGCGAGTTATGGCAGCCCTCTAAACGTTTCAACGATATGGCAACATAGGATGATTTCACAGCAGCCATGGTGCAATTACCTTGAAATAGATAATTGCACCATGACAGAGTTGGGTCATATTAGGGACCAAAATCGTAATATGTGCAAAATATGTGACTTTGTAATAAAACGTAAAAATTTATATATTATAGAAATATTGTGTGTTTTTTTAATTCTTTTGAGCTAATATAAAAAACATTTATTTTTTTTATGAAAATCAGCAATAAAACTAATAATCGTCATTGTTTCGACCTTAATAAAAATTCCAAAAAGTAAGAGTTTATTTAAACACATTTAAAATCAATACTTCTGGATTTTTATAGAAAGCAGTATTATATATCCCTCTATATATAATAGTAAGTAAGTGTCGTCCTTTAAATAAATAAAAGACTCTGCCGAAAACTTGTATGTGTTGTGTAATTTATTCTCTAATAAAAAGAGTTACATTTATATAAAAAAAGTTTCTTAAAACTAATATTGGCTGGACTTACATTTTTTTGAGCACCAACTATTTTTAAAAATAGACTACGAATAAAGAAATAAACGAATAGTTACGAATAATAAATGGCATAGCAGACAATTAGCGATGGTACTGATCTTCATCATCAACAGTAACAGTAACTCAAAGGGCACTTTATATTGTCGTGTGAATGATTATTTGGCACACGACAGATTTAAAAAATTAAGTTAAGTCTTAAATATGCATGAATAGGGTTTCCTTTTTCAAAATGTGTAATCCATTTTTCGGCATCTCAATTACAAAAGAGTTATGGTTTTCTTTGAACTCATTGGTCCATATCCATAAACAATTTAAAATATATTTAAGTTGATTTAAAACACTGATTTCGTATTCAAATTTCGTTAAAAGTGTATAATAAAGTATATTGTACATTCAAGGTCTATTTCAAAGTGTTAATAAATATGAGCCGATTGGCCATCAAACACATCGAAACCTATTGAATTTAAGAAAGTATTTAAAGTTTCGAGTATACGGTGTAACTGTGTAGATTTCCGCACCACCACTGAGGTACTACACTTGGTGCGTCGCCAATTTTTTTACATGGCTGACATCCCCAGTAGGCCTAAACCATGTGAGTTTTACTCAGCATACTTCTTATGATAACTAACTAAATGCCATTATTTTATCGTGCAGTAAAGCCATCATTCATGAGTTTTTTATAGAAGTGTGATTATTTTTTTTTACTCATTTTCTTCATGCATATATAATTAATTAAATAACTAATAATAAATAAATAAAACTGATGGCTTTTTCACATTTTTAACACACTTCCTTAATATAATATTATATTTATATATATAATTAACTAAATGCCATTGTTTTATCGTGCAGTAAAGTCATCATTTATGAGTTTTTTTATAGAAGTGTGATTATTTTTTTTTACTCATTTTCTACATGCATATATATTTAATTAAATAAGTAATAATAAGTAAATAAAAATGATGGCTTTTTGGCATTTTTAACACACTTCTTTAATATATGTATTATATTTATATATATAACTAGCTAAGCCCCGGTGTGCTTCGCTACCCCAATCATAGTAAAATTATTCAAATATGTTAACACAAAAGAATTTATATTTTTTTAAATTTATTGGTTGCCCCACATAAGTTGCAATAAATAATAAGTCAGCCCTACTATTTACTTAGCTCATAAAAATTGGAAATTTACCAGACTTACAGTTTTGGATATTCAGAAAGTTTTAATAAGCAAAAATAATTTATAAACTTCTATATATAATCTTAGCCCCTTACTTCCAGACTTTAAGTAACTCGCTGTAAAAATTTCAAAAAAATCGATCCACTGGTGTGGACAGCTATAAATTACAAACATACATACATATGTACATACATGTATGTACATGAATACATACATACATACATACATACATACATACATACATACATACATACATACATACATACATACATACATACATACATAAATACATACATATATATATACATACATACATACATACATACATACATACATACATACATACATACATACATACATACATACATACATACATACATACAGACATACATACATACATACATACATACATACATACATACATACATACATACATACATACATACATACATACATACATACATACATACATACATATGTACATACATACATACATACATACATACATACATACATACATACATACATACATACATACATACATACATACATACATACATACATACATACATACATACATACATACATACATACATATGTACATACATACATACATACATACATACATACATACATACATACATACATACATACATACATACATACATACATACATACATACATACATACATACATACATACATACATACATACATACATACATACATACATACATACATACATACATACATACATACATACAGACATACATACATACATACATACATACATACATACATACATACATACATACATACATACATACATACATACATACATACATACATACATACATACATATGTACATACATACATACATACATACATACATACATACATACATACATACATACATACATACATACATACATACATACATACATACATACATACATACATATGTACATACATACATACATACATACATACATACATACATACATACATACATACATACATACATACATACACACATACATACATACATACATACAGACATACATACATACATACATACATACATACATACATACATACATACATACATACATACATACATACATACATACATACATACATACATACATACATACATACATACATACATACATACATACAACCTTTCTTTATATAATATAGATACAGGGATCACATATCAAATATTTTTCAAAAGGTGTTCAAACTTCTCTTATATTGTTAAATTCAAATTTTATTATGCTTTTGTGCAAATTTTTGTGCCTCACCAAAGAAAAAGGTCTGAGACCCATAATTTTGGTTTTCAAATTTTATTAAGTCGAAAAAAAAACTTTGTTGTGTGTTGGAATCAAAAAATATGACTGACTTTATTTTTCCAAATTCTTAATCTAATATACTAAAATTTTACAGTTTACAAAAGAATTGCTTATTGATAATTCTTATGAACTATTTGGAAATCAATTGTTTACAAAAAGAAAGTGATTTTACAGTTTACAAAAGAATTGCTTATTGATAATTCTTATGAACTATTTGGAAATCAATTGTTTACAAAAGAAAGTGTATGGTGCAATAACTTCAAAGAAATTTATATTGATCCACTTAAGGTTTATTGGCCACCCAAAATATACATATTAAAAGTGCAACAAGTATTCTTTGAAAAGAACAATTAAAATATTTTAAGTGTTTTAGTACATGTATGTTTGTACACAGTGTTGTGGACAAATATGCATGTTTATCATTTAATATTTCAAGTGTTTAAATATATGCATGTTTGTACACAATGTTGTGGACAAATATGCTTGTTTATCATTTTAATTTTTAAATGGGGACGATTAAAGTGAAATTTGAACGTAAGTATATTTGTTTAAGTGTCGGTGTTAGTTTGCTTTTAATAAAAGAAATAATTATTATTGTTTTCCTTTGTAAACATTTAATTCTGAAATTATTATATTTGTCTTAGTGTACATTAGAGAAAGTTTTATAGATAAAAATGTAGAGTTATATGATTATTCTATTAGGGGTTACTATAACTCCCCCTTCGTTAGAGTGAGGCTCCGACGAAGAAACAATGTAAGTGTTAGTTTTAAGTGTTCTAACATAAATTATAATAAAAATAACAATCAAAGTAACAGAAATTCCTAAATTACTGCCAGTATTAATTAGAGTATTTTTTAAAAGTTTATGTTTAACATTTTTTATTGTTTCGTTAAAATGTATTTCTTTAATATCTAGGTCGGCAAATGAAGTATTACTTTCTTTAATTTTTAAAATAAATTTCTCTAAAATGAACATTTCTTTTACATTTATTTTATAATTTTCATAAGTTTTTAGTTTTGTTTTAACAATACAGTTTTCGAATTTTATTAGGTACGTCTTAAAATTTTCCAATTTGTATGGGTTCTTACAATTAGTTTCAATTTTATCTTGAAAGTGTTTAAATATAAGTAAACCAGGGTAAATTTCTTTTTCTTCTTGATCTTTTGTTATATTCATATTACATTCAGGTTCTATATTTTGTACAATATGTGTTAAACAAGCATCATTTATCTTTTCTAGGTTTTTGTACTCTAACGTGTTTGGTTTATATATTTCATTTTTGTTAATAAGAACAGTGTTTTGGTTTAATATTAAAGTTTTATTTTCATTATTAGGAAGTGGTTCAAATGTTACTTCAGAAAATGATTCATTTAGAAATTTTGGCACACTCAATGTTAAAACTACGAGATTTTCTCTATACTTTAAGGCTACTTTTGTCTGAAGATAAGATTCTATTCCATCTATGAAATTAAATTCTTCCTTTGTCAGTATGTCCGATGGAACTATTCCCAATTTGGAATTAAAAATAACATGTCCAATTTCATTTACGTGGTCCATTAATAGATTAACATCATTATTTATTTGAAAGACATTTTGAAGAAAAACGGTTTCATCTTCTAAGTCGAGTATTTTATTTTGTACCTCTGTCTTGAATTTATTCACATATTTTTGTACGATTTTTTGTTGGTTATTTATGTGGTTTGTAATATTTGATATTCTGTCCGACATAGAAGTGCTTAGGTATGAAATTTCGTCTAAAGCTATCATTGTGTCTCCGTTACTTTTCTCTAGTTCTGTAATTTTGTCGAATATTTCTTTTTCGTCGTCGCTGTCCATTGTCCCTGCCACATATTTTAGTCCTTTACCTATTGCGTTTACTAGTCCTCGTTTTTGTCTGAATTTTGGCGTCAAGTTTTTGATTTTTGTTTTACATATGTCCATACTTCTGTTTACACTGTCTAAAAGTGGGCTAATGTTTGTGTAGGTGTTTGATAGTTTATGAATGTTCTCTTGTAGTATATTTGCTGTTTCCAAATATTGTGTTGTATTAATAACGTGTATTATTCTAATATATTTGTTGATAATCTTTACGTCCTTTATTTTAATTGGTAGATATCCATGATTATTTGTCAAGTCTTGTATGTCGAAGAATTGTGCTTTTGTGGTCATAAAAAGGGTTACGAGATATATCCAAGATGTCATCTGGAAAAAAAATATCACGTGTATATGTGTAATAAAAATGGTTATTACTTAACTTTTATCTTAGGATTATTTTTATCTTGAAATTTTTTATTTTGTTTAATGTGTGTTTTATAATATTTGTGCCCTGTCATAGTGTTTTCAACGTGTTCTTCATCAATTTTCCTTGAATCAATTTTCCTATACTTTCGATGGTTCTTACCTCCTCGGATTTCTTTAATGTAATTTATTCCCTCTTCTATTTTTACATCTTTTCTAGTTTGGTTTATCTTATTTATATAATCTTCCTTCTTCTTAGACATTAGGTCATGTATTTTATGGTAATTTTCTTCGCTCACTTTTCCGTTTAAAAAGTCTATTGGTTTAATTTTAGTTGTACTGTGAATTGTATTGTTGTAGAATCCTATTATTCTAAAAATTTTTTCTTCAGTGGTTTCATCTTTATTCTTTTCGTCATGTCTTAATAGTCTTATGTGTTCATTTATGGTATTGTGTAGTCTTTCGATATCCGAATTCGATGTGTGATTACTATTTGAGGTAAAGTGTACATTAATATTTTCTTCCTTAAAAAAATCTTGCATTGGAATAGCTTTAAATCCTAGTTCATTATCCACAATTATTTTTCCTATTTTACCGTGTGTATTTATGTATTGCAAGAGCTTTGTTTTGAATTCCGTCCAAGTTCTGCTATTGATTTTGTAAGCAACTGCGTGTTTTGAAAATTTATCTATCATTGTCATAAACATTTCTTTCTTCAGTGTATAAAATACATCTATGTGTACAATTTCTCTTGGCTTTGAGGGGGTTTCACTTATTTTAAGTGGTACTTTTGGTGGTTTCCTATCATATTTTTCAATGGTGCATATTTCACAGTTATTAATAAATTGCGTTATTCTCAGTTTTAATTGAGGATTGTATATTTCTGTTTTTAGTTCTTCGTAAACGGCTTGTATTCCCCGGTGATTTTTACTTAAGTGTTCTTTTTCTATTATTTCTGTTAATTCTTCTTCATCTTTGATGTCTCTTAAAAAACGAGTGCATCTTACAATCCTAAATTTATTGTTGGTTGAAAATAATTCTTCGTAAGTTTTCTTGATTATGTCAAAAAATTCATCATTTACGAAAATTGCGTTTAGTTGGTTTAGGTTGAAATGGTTTTTCAGCAAGGAAATTGAAGTTTCTCTATCGAGTTCCTTGATTCCTATAACTTTCCGACTATTTTTGAATATTTTTTATTAACCTTTGAAATGTCGCTGGAGCTGTCTTCAACCCAAACGGCATTCTTAGGAATTCATAGTGTCCTCCTTCTACAGTGAAGGCGGTCTTATGAATGTCTTCCTCCTTTATTTCTATTTGGTGAAATCCTTTCGCTAAATCTAGCGTGGTGAAATACTGGCATCTTCCCAGTTTATCAAGGATTTCATCAATATTGGGGATTGGGTACCTGTCGTCTATGGTAACTTCGTTGAGTTTCCGATAATCGATGACAAGTCTCCATTTAGTTTTTCCGCTTGCGTCTGCCTTCTTCGCAACGATCCAAATAGGTGCGGAATAAGGAGAATTACTGTGCCTGATAATTTTATTGTCAAGCATTTCTTGAATTTGTTTCCGAACTTCGTTCTTATGTATATAAGGATAACGATATGATTTGGTATGTATGGGTATATTATCAGAGGTTCTTATCTCGTGTTTTATAGCTGAGGTAAAAGTTAATCTTGTATTTTCCTGATAAAAAATATCTGAGTAACTTTTTACCAATTTTAATAGTTCTCTTTTTTCTTCAAAATTAAGGTGCTCTGTTCGAATTTGTTCCATTAATGGTTTCATTTCTTTTCCTTCAATTACGCTGAAATTCTCGTGATCTACCTTCTGCGTAGATACACTATTATTTTCAGATACTGAATTAATTTCTACTTTTCCATCCTCTGTGTCTAAAATGCCTTCTCTTAAAATTTGTCCATCAAATTCCTCTTTAAAATAAATTAACTTAGTGTCGTGTGGAGTTGGTTTACTCTTTTTATTTGTCGCTTCATTTTCAAAAAGCATTGGTAATGTTCTATTACCTATGGTTATTTTCTTATTTTTATAATCTATGCATGCGTCTAGTGGTTTTAATATGTCATTGCCTATTAGTCCGTCATAAAAATTGTGAAACTTAACTATGTAAAATTCAAGTGTTTTGTCTGACCTGTTAATGCAAAATTCCTCAAAAATAGGTACTATAGCTTTTTCCTCTACGTAAACTTTATGTTGGAGTGTCTTTATAAGAATTGGATTTGTTGGAAAGATCCTTTTTGGATTACAAATTCCTGGGTTCAGGATGGAATTCGTAGCCCCTGTATCTATTATTAATCTAATAAATCCTAAATTAGTTTTTATTGTTATAAATGGTAATTTATGGCCAAGGCTGGTTCCCGAAAATTTTCTGATACCTCGACTTTACTTATGTCCATTGGCTCGGGTTGGTTCCTAAAGTATGGCCTGTTCAAGTTAAAAGATGTATTTTGGGGAGTTTGATTTTGTTGGTTTGTTTGTGGGTATGTGCGTGGTTGTTGAAAGTTCCGGTCATAATTTGGGAATGGCTGATAAAAACGTCCTTGAGAATTTTGTGGTGGTAAATTCCTTCCATGGTTTTGGTATGAAGAGTTATTTCCTTGGTTTTGAGAAGCGTGCGAAAAATGTCTTGGTCCTTGGTAGTTCTGCTTAGAATTATATGTTTTTTGATTTTGTTTTTTATTTTCCTGTCTATTGTAAAACTGTTGTTGAACATCTACTCGGAGATGAGCATATCCTGCCTCGAAAAGAATATTGTAAACGTTCATAATTTTTGTTTGCATTCGTAAACCCTTTTTGTTACGTACACATGAATTTATAACTTATGTTTTCTTTAGAATAGTCAGTCTTATATTAGTTGTCAAACGAGCAACATAAAATATATTATTTTTATTTTTAAAACTACATTTTTCGTTTTAGTTCAGAAGTGGGATTAAAAAACCTGCACAGAAATAGGTACATCTGTATATTTGTACGCGCATGACAGAAAACAGAAACGGACAACTGAACGGGTAATAGTTGTAGACATTTAAAGGATAACATTAAAATAAAATAACGAAATCAATATGGTTAAAGCATCGGAATTAAAAGTTGATCAGTTAAAGCAAATACTACGAGATCGGAACTTGCCAAGTACGGGTAACAAAAATGAGTTGATACAGCGGTTAATTGAAGATACGGGATCTGATGAAGTTGATACAGATCTTCCGGAAACAAACATTCAAAATCAAATAGACGAGCTGCGTAATATGATGCAACAGTTAATGTCGACAATAAGTTGCATCGTTAGGGAGTCGTCACAGCCAAGAGTTTCAGTAGCTGTGCCTCTTAGGGAAAATGTTTCTTTGCCCGATTTTCCTGAATCAACTAGTCGTAGCTCTTATTCCGTTAAGGAAATAGCTGAGACGATTCCGGAGTTTAATCCGACTGATGATAGGTCATTATCTGCCGAACAATTCGTGAATCGGGTTAACACTGCTATGTGTGCTTATCGATGGGAAGAAAAGAGCCTGTTGTTGGCAGTATACAGTAAATTGAAAGGGTCAGCTAAGTTTTGGCTCGATGGCTCGGTAGACATGTATTCCAACTGGCAGGAGTTATCAGCAAAGCTTGTCGAAGAGTTCGGAGTGCGATTAAATGAAGCGGAAGTTCATAAGAAGCTATGCAACACTCAGAGAGAGCCCAACGAAGAAATCATAGATTACTGCTTCAGAATTTCTGCTCTGGGACGAAAGTTTGGGTTAAGCGATCAAGCGATAATAAAGTATACTCGCGACGGGTTGAAACACAGAGATCTTCAAGCAGCAACAGCAGCCATTCGATTTACGTCATTGCGCGAAATGCGAGAAACGTTCTCAGAATATTTGCGTAATATGCCACCGAGAGGCAGTGGGGCTACATCCGGCGGTTTAAAAGGTGACCCTGTAGCAAGTAGAATAAAATCGAAAACGCCTGAAACGGTTAGGAAAAATAATAAGTGTTTTAACTGTTTTGAGGATGGGCATTTTTCGTCGAATTGTCCAAAACCCCAGCGACGTCCACGCTGCGTTGATTGCCAGAAGGTTCACCGGCGCAACGAACCACAAAACTGCGGCAGACAAACTCAAAATATTCGTAGTGTCAAGACGCACGACGATATATTTATTCGCAAGATACGATTAAATGGCGTAGAACTCGGAGCGTTTGCTGATACAGGTAGTCAATGTAACATAATCCGGAAAACCGCTGTAAGCAAAGCTTTATGCGAATCGTATCCTTGTTCAATGACGATAAAAGGAATTTGCGGTGGACAGCGTACACTCTACCAGTTTATTAAGGCCATGTTGGAAGTTGATAACGTAAAGTTCGAAACGATATTTTATGTTGCAGAGGATGATTTTTTAGATGCTGACGTCCTTCTTGGGCAAAGTATTTTTGTTAGCAAAAAGGTAAGAGGGGTAGTAGGGGATGGTTACTTCCGATTTGAAACCGATAATGAAAGCTTGGGAAGTCTGCCAGTCGATGTTGTAGTTGGTGACGTAGAAGTAGAAACAAAGTCAGCCTTGGTGGGGTTGATTACCTGTTGTAAGGACGTGGTTGCTGTCGATTTAAGTCAGATTGGGAAAACAAACGAAGTAGAGCTTAAAATAGACTTGGATATAAATCAACCCATCGCGCAGGCCCCTTACCGAATCCCGGAACCTAAAAGAAGAATAAGTAACGAAATGATAGAAGACCTAATGTATAATGATATAATTGCACCATCGGAGTCAGAATACGCCAGCCCAATAGTGCTCGTGGGGAAAAAAGATGGAACTGACCGATTTTGTGGCGATTACCGAACGTTAAACCGTCGTATGAGTAAGCAGATTTATCCAATGCCTAATATAGAGGAGAGATTGCAGGAAGCAGTGCAGTATAAAATATTTTCAACGTTGGATTTAAACAGCGGCTACTACCATATACCTAACGAATCTCAAAGCCGAAAATACACAGCATTTGTCACAACCGACGGCATATCCGAGTTCAAGAGGATGTCTTTCTGGCTTAAAAATGCCCCTGTGGCCTTCCAACGTCTGTCGGTGAAGTTAAGAGACAATGTGAACCGGGAAGATATGATCCACTACATGGACGATGTACTTGTTGGAGCGGAAACTGAAGTTGGGGTGCTGCAGAAGTTAAAACGCGTGTTTATGGCATTACGAGAATTTGGGTTAACCTTAAACCCTCGAAAGTGCGATTTTTTTAGACGCAACATACCGT
Organism: Melanophora roralis; assembly: GCA_963583895.1. NCBI lineage: Eukaryota > Metazoa > Arthropoda > Insecta > Diptera > Rhinophoridae > Melanophora > Melanophora roralis. Next base: position 2,206,031 of record OY757192.1, on the reverse strand, counting down.
TTCTCGGGCATCAGTTAACTAAAGATGAACTTACCCGGAACGAGCCGAAAGCAGCGACACTATTGTTCCGTATACGCCTCAGATGGACTAAAACCCTGGGGTACCTTACCACCCTCAGATGCCGAAGATGATGTGTATTACTTCAGCGAGGACGCTGAGTAGTCAGGAAAGGCCGAGTTGTAAACGTTCATAATTTTTGTTTGCATTCGTAAACCCTTTTTGTTACGTACACATGAATTTATAACTTATGTTTTCTTTAGAATAGTCAGTCTTATATTAGTTGTCAAACGAGCAACATAAAATATATTATTTTTATTTTTAAAACTACATTTTTCGTTTTAATATTCATAGCTCCTTCCAATGTTGTTGGGTTTCTACATGCTAATATTGTCTTCATTGGTTCGGGTATTTTTGATTTAAATACGTTTAATGCTGTACGGGAGTTATTTAAGGCTACTGCGTTCAATGCTTCTTGCTGTATTCCTTGTCCCATTACGAACAATGTTTTATTATTAAGTCGTCGAAGTCTACTTTTAATTTCCTCGTAAAATTCCAAACTAGTTGTCCTAAATGTTACTGCTCTGAGTGAGTCGAAAAGTTCGTCGCAACTGAGTCTGTCACCAAAGTTATTCTGTAATACTAATTTAATATCTGCCCAGGAAATTGCTTGGAAGTTAATTTCTATTACATCCCTAGCTTTGCCCTTCAATTTACTTTTAATAAGGTCAGAGAATAGTCCTTGTGACAATTCATCATAACCTTGTAAGTTGGGGTGTACTCTATCTATTAAGTTTATGAAATTCTGTAATTCCCTACCATCTCCGTTGAATTCAGGGAGATTTCCCAAATACTTTAGAGGGTCGAAATTGATTTGTGCCATTATTTAAAAATTTATTATTATTTTTTTTTTTTTTTTTTATTTATTGTTATATTTTTTCTCTTCTTTTGAAACCACTTCTTTTACAAAAGAAAACAGTTTTATTTGATTTTCTATAAACACTTTAACTTTACAAGGAAAAAAAAATTTTTACAAATGCTGAAGGCAGTAATAATAATAAAAAAAAATATTGTACTATTAAAACTATTCACTTATTTTACCTTAATGGTGAGGATGTGATGTCCTGTGTCGCGGGTTCAATATTGGATGTCCTGTTAGAGAAATTAGAGGATGGTCCTGATCGGTCCTGATCCCTTGGATGTAAATCTTCTTAGAAAATTTTTCTCTTCGGTGGAAAAAATTCGGCTGGTTGGTTTATGCTTTTAATCAGTCTTTTTTTCTGTTTTTCTTTATTTGTTGTAGGTAATTCAACTTTATTCCTTTTATTGTTCTTAAGTTTATGATTAGAAAAATGTTTTTTTTTTTTTCTTTTTTTTTTTTATTAAACGTCTTGTTGCTACGATCTTTCGTAGTCAACGCACAACACACTATTTCAAAAAAAAAATCAAAAGTTTTGCATTGATATGATCATTCGTATCCTGCTTATAAAAGTTCGAAATTTTGCAAAAAACAAATTTGCAAGTATTTTCGTTCACTTTTTTTTCGATTTTTTTTTTTTTTTCGCACTTAACGATTAAAAATGGTATCGCATTAAGAATTAAGATTCAATCACTACCGCTTTTAAAACATAAATCTTTCTATGTTGGATAGGACTTGCGATATCCTACCGACTGCGCCAATTTTGGTTTTCAAATTTTATTAAGTCGAAAAAAAAACTTTGTTGTGTGTTGGAATCAAAAAATATGACTGACTTTATTTTTCCAAATTCTTAATCTAATATACTAAAATTTTACAGTTTACAAAAGAATTGCTTATTGATAATTCTTATGAACTATTTGGAAATCAATTGTTTACAAAAAGAAAGTGATTTTACAGTTTACAAAAGAATTGCTTATTGATAATTCTTATGAACTATTTGGAAATCAATTGTTTACAAAAGAAAGTGTATGGTGCAATAACTTCAAAGAAATTTATATTGATCCACTTAAGGTTTATTGGCCACCCAAAATATACATATTAAAAGTGCAACAAGTATTCTTTGAAAAGAACAATTAAAATATTTTAAGTGTTTTAGTACATGTATGTTTGTACACAGTGTTGTGGACAAATATGCATGTTTATCATTTAATATTTCAAGTGTTTAAATATATGCATGTTTGTACACAATGTTGTGGACAAATATGCTTGTTTATCATTTTAATTTTTAAATGGGGACGATTAAAGTGAAATTTGAACGTAAGTATATTTGTTTAAGTGTCGGTGTTAGTTTGCTTTTAATAAAAGAAATAATTATTATTGTTTTCCTTTGTAAACATTTAATTCTGAAATTATTATATTTGTCTTAGTGTACATTAGAGAAAGTTTTATAGATAAAAATGTAGAGTTATATGATTATTCTATTAGGGGTTACTATAACTACCCATCTCCAATTATACCGATCGACACAGAATCACTTTCTAAATCGATTAAAACCTGTCAGTCCATCCGTCCGGCTTGGAGTTAGGTGGAATTCCAAAACGCAGTTTGCTTTGCATCACGAAATTTCAAGTTTTTCCTGAAATCAAAGATGATGTTTCTGGTAATATCTTCTACTTCCAAATGAGTGCTTACAGTTATATTAATGTCCTGGAAGCAAAAAACGTTGTCCAAATTGTAAAGAGTGAATAAGTGAAGAAGAAGAAAATTTTTAATGCAAAGCAAACTGCGTTTTGGAATTCAGCCTTATTAATGTATTCTTGTAAACAAAGTAGAGACCGCATTTTTGCAGATATTTCGATGAAATTTGGAACAGATAAGTTTTTTGGCATAAGAAAAAAGCATGTTGTTTGTGGTGATGATCAGTTAATTTTTCGACAGAGCTCCCATACAAATGTCCTCCCGGATTAAGCGTTTTGGGCTATAACTGGCTCAAATATGGCCTTATCTTCACATTATTTTTCACGTTTGTCTATCTTTATGCCACCCATTTTTGTACCGAAAATAAATATTATCGGTCTATTTTTGAGCTTCATAAAAATTGCAACAATAGAAGAACCAGCATGAAAACTCACATTTTTGTGGGCGCTGCAATCCTCCATTTTTGTCCTTTAAAATTCCGGAATTAGAGGCCTTCTATATGTGTGCCAATTTTAAAAAATCAGTGCAATAAAAGTACCAGCATAATAAGTTTAACTTTTACGGGCGTGGCACCGCCCACTTTTTTACCTTCAAAATTTTAACTTTAAAAGCCGCTTATGTGTAAACTAATTTCCAAAAATCGGTCTGGAAGAGGAATTTAAATTATGTTTCTATCTTAATTGATTTTAAAGTTACAAAAAGTACTAAAACCTAATTTTAACCCTTTCTTGCCCTTAGGATTAAATAATTAAAAAAGTATCTAAAAACGTACTCATATTTTTTAGACCTGTTACACTTAATTTGAATAATGTTCCTATCGTTATTGGTTTAGAAGTTACAAAAAACGAATAAAAAAATCAAAATATATTTTTAACCCTTTTTTTACCCTTTGGGCCCAAAATTTGAAAAAAGTACGAAAAACGTAATTATATTTTTGTAAAACCTATCGAACGCAATTTGAAAAATTTTTCTATCTGTATTGGTTTAAAAGTAACAAAAAAGTACCAAAAAGTACCAAAATATAATTATAACCCCTTTTTTCGCCCTTTCGGACCAAAATTTAAAAAAAAACTGCAGATACCTGACTGTTTATTTCTTAAGGAAAACGCTAAACTTTTTAAATTTTGTTTCTATCTTATATACATCAAAAGATAGTAGGTTACAGATTTTTCCCTTTTTGTCCCCTTTTTATCCCTTTACGGGCCCAATGTTTAAAAATTCATGTGCATTTAAACAAACATGTAGAGCTTAACACGTGTTATAAATTTCATGTATTTAGCTCTACGCGTTTGATTAATATGGCCTTGGGTAATTTTGTTAGGCCATTCATAACCTAACCTTCCCACACAAATGGGCGTGTTGTGGGCGTGGCAGCAATAGTTTTTTAAAAAAAAGTAGCCTATTGTTCCTTCCAGACTTGAGATAACTCCCTGTAAAAATTTCAAAAAAATCGGTCCACTGGTGTGGCCAGCTATAAAATACAAACATACATACATACATACATACACACACACCCCTTCTTTATATAATAGATTAACTAAAAGCCATTATTTTATCGTGCAGTAAAGCCATCATTTATGAGTTTTTTTGTAGAAGTGTGATTATTTTTTTACTCATTTTCTACATGCATATATATTTAATTAAATAAATAAGTAATAATAAATAAATAAAAATGATGGCTTTTTGGCATTTTTAACATACTTCTTTAAATGGAGAAACCTGTGCTGCAACAGCCTGTGACATCGCCTCAGGTCCAACCAGAGTCATGAAAACGAAATAAAATTGTTTTATAAATAAAAATATTATATAAACTTAAGCCAAAATGTTTAATAAATAATTTTAAAAAACCAACCACATATATTTTTTGTTTTTGTGTAATTCTTACCATATAAATAAGGGAATAAAAAACTAATGGTAGCCTGTAATACATTTGAACCCTCTAGGAGCACTCCAAAAGCGGTGGTAACGAATTTTAATTTTACATACAAATTTCATACTTTTGTATGGAAACACCCATAAGGAGTAGAGATAGGGGGTAAGTTTATTTGCACAAAACGTAGGGAATAGAAAACTAATGGTAGCCTGTAATACATATACATTTGAACCCTCTAGGAGCACTCCAAAAGCGGTGGTAACGAATTTTAATTTTACATACAGAGCAATTCCATATGAAAACGATCAAAATTGGCAAATTTTTGGACGACCCCTCTCCGATTTTAAAATAAATAGTCTCAATCGATTGCGCAGCAAAAAATAATGTACCTACATATTTTTTTTTTTTTTTATAGTGACTGGTTTAGTGGTGGTGTACACCACTGTCATGTGACAAAATTGAAGAATTCTTCATAAGGGACCTCATTGAAAGTTGTTTTAAAAAAAAACTACTAAAGCGATCGCAACGAGTGATAGCTCGTTGGAAAGGTATTAAATCAGGCTTTAATTGAAAAATAAAATTTTCCTAATTTTTCTTAGAAATTTACTTTTAAATTTTCCCATGAAAATTAAATTTTCCGATTTTCCACAGAAGCTCCTAAATTTTCCGGCTAATTTTTTTTTTTTTGGATTCCTCATAATTTTTGCTTTAAGAATCAGCAATAAAAAAATGGGCCCCGACTCCTTGTTTGGACAGGAGAAGAGCATTTAAGAGACCACCTTAATTGAAAAATAAAATTTTCCTAATTTTTCTTAGAAATTTACCTTTAAATTTTCCCATGCAAAATTAAATTTTCCGATTTTCCACAGAAGCTCCTAAATTTTCCGGCGCATCACCACATCAGTTCCCGGTCCAACAATATTATTATATTGGCGCTTTAACTTTATCTATAAATCTATGATCTTATATACCTTGTATCAGAAACTACTCTAGGTCAGCGGTGTCATCTACACTGGCAACAGTATTTTGTAATTAGGAGTTTCCTAATTAGGATTTTCCTAATAAGGATTTTCCTAATTACCTTTAATATTATTTATATCTCTAATTGTTCTTATTTCTACGAATATATTTCTCTTCATCATCCCTTTACTTTATCACTATTTTATACGGTATTTCCCGTACTAACAAGAAACAAAAAAATGTGCATGGACTTGTGTGTGCAGGTAAACAACCGATTTATTACCTTAAATATATTTACCGAAAACGCAGTTTTTATTAACTTAGCAATTTGTATATTACATATGAAATAATAATAAGTATAAGATAACACATAAAAAAAATTAACTATAGGATAAGCGCCAGCGTTCGAAATTTCGAACAGTCAACTTTACACATATGTGGAGCCAGGCAAATGTATGTTAGACATGTGTTTTAAGTTTTATAAAATAATTACATATATTGTCAATAATTTCTTATGATTATTTTTTTATTTTTTGTTTTTATAATATTTTAAAAAAATTTATCAAAAAGTGCCTAAAAAATATGGGTTGAAGAAATTTGTCCCTGGGCTCGAGGGGGAGGGGGTGGTCATTGTGTAATAAAGTTTTTTTTTTGCTAACAAATAAGACTTAACATTTGTATCAAAATTTACCTGTAGTTCTACCTTTTTAATACTTAAATATTTTTTTGAAAAAAATATGATTTTTACTGTTCGAAATATCGAATACCGGATCGAAATGGGTTAAAAATACATTTATGAAGAAAAAATCAATTTTTTTTTCAAGAGCCCCAAGTTTAGTGTGTAGTGAATATGGTCTGCCTGCCTTCACAAGATGGGCCATAAATCCATGGATAATAGCAGCAGTGGCATGTAATGGCACACCAAACCCGACTGAGGCTACAGGTCATAAAATGTTTTGTAAATTTTTTAAATTACCAGGTAATAAATATTTCGCCTAAAATGACACGTGCAGAAACAAGTCATAAAACACGGATTTTCCATAAATATGGCGAAATATTTATTACCTAGTAATTTAAAAAATTTGCAAAACATTTTATGACCTGTGGTCGGCTTATTGGCAGTAACCAATTAAGTCCCTCTTTAAAAAACATTTTATGACCAGTAGTTCACGCAAATTTTCCTATTAAAGAAAAGCAGATATCGCTTATTTTTTTTTACCTATTTTTTACCAAAAAATAAATATAAATACTTCACACACTCTGAGTCAAATTTCAGTTTAATACTAAACGTGAAAGTGTTAAAGTGTTTTTTTTTGAAAAGTAAAGAGTGAAGCTGTAAAGACAATTTAAAGTAAAATGAATAAATTTTGCTGCAATCCGTTTAACAAGAGTGGACATCGTTCGAAAAAGATAAAAGTATTAAAATTAACTGGTGTTTCGAAGCGATACATGAATGAATTAAATATACAATACGGTGAAGAAGCAGAATTCATTTGCCCCAAGTGTAAAATCGATTTGTCTCAACAAGCAAATGCATTGAAACAAATGCAGCCACAATCCGAGAGTGAAATGACAAGTGAACAAAATATTTCATCTGATAGTGAGGCAGACATTCCGATGGTCAATATGTCTTTGAGTCCTTTGAATGATGCTATTACCACTTTAGGTGAAACGCCTATTAGAAAAAGAAAGTTGCGAAGTGAAACATACAGGAAAGAGAAAAAAGGCAAGGTGATGAGTGCAATCGCGACAATATTTGATGAAGGCTTTGATAACGAATGCAGTCAAGCAGATGACGTTGATGACGGCAAACAAATGATTGAGCAGTTGAAAACAAAATTCAATTTAGCGACCACTTTTCCGGAGAAATATCTCATTTTATCTGTGCTGCCTCAATCATGGTCTATACGCAAGATTTCTGAACAGTTTCAAACATCTTTTTACATCGCGAGAAGAAGCAAAGAATTAGTTCGACAGAAGGGCATATTGGCGACTCCCACCAAGAAATTTGGCTCAAGGACCCTCAGCGAAGCAACGGTGAAATTGATTCAAGATTTTTACTGCAATGATGACAACAGCCGCGCCTGCCCAGGTACACGTGACTATGTTATCACACGTGAAGATGGAGAAAAAGTACACAAGCAGCGCAGATTATTATTATGTAATCTATCCGAAGCATACCATCAGTTCAATGAGAAATACCCAGCAGAAAAAGTGGGATTTTCTAAGTTTGCCATCCTACGACCAAAAGAATGCGTGCTGGCATTAGACAGGCACGGAACGCATTCAGTCTGCGTTTGCATGTTTCATCAAAACATCAAATTAATTTTCTTTCCATGCAAGAAATTGAAAGTATTTCACGGTGAAATTGAAACATATAGGGACCTCCTGTCGAAGTCGTTGTGCGCATACCCCACGGAAAATTGTCATCTGTCCAAATGCGACAATTGTCCGAAGATTGACGAGCTAGAGCAATATTTGGCGGAAAAGTTTGAACAGCTGTTAATTCAGGAGGTGCATTTCAAACAGTGGATAATTAGCAGCGGCAGATGTTCCCTTGAGACCGTGGTAAAGCAGATTCCGGAATTCATCGAGGAATTCGGATTCAAGTTGAATGAACTGAAGGCGCACCATTTCATATCCGAGATGCAATCGAAATTTCTAAAGGAAAGTAAGGAGAAATTAGCCCAAAATGAATTCATTGTGATAAGCGACTTTGCCGAGAATTACACTTTTCTCGTTCAGGATGAAATTCAGGCTTATCACTGGGCAAACGACCAGTGCACGGTGCATCCTTTTTGCATTTATTTCAAAAACGAAGATAACGAACTACAGACCGTAAGCCTTGTTGTTGTCGGGGAGAGTTTATCTCATAATTATGTGTCCGTTTATTTATTTCAAATGAAACTGTTTGAGTTCTTAAGATCAAAATTCGATGCAATCGACAAAGTAACGTTTTTCTCAGACGGCGCGGCTTCTCAGTACAAGAATAAAAAAAATTTTTACAATCTTTGCATAATTGAAGAAGAACAAAACTGCAAGGTCGAGTGGCACTTTTTCGCGACGTCCCACGGCAAGGGCCCATGCGATGCGTTAGGGGGAACCCTAAAACGCATGGCGACTAAGGCAAGTTTGCAAAGGCCATATACTGACCAGATCTTAAATGTACAACATTTGTTTTCGTGGATTCAAAGCAAGGAAATTGCCATTAACACAGTTTTATGCACTCAAAAAGAACACGATGCCATGGAGCGACGAATTCAAAACAGATATAATAAGGTCAAAACTATAACTGGAACGCAAAAGTTTCATTGCTTCATACCAAATATTTCTGATATGTCAATTAATGTAAAGCGGTACTCTTCGTCTGCCGACGTGCTAAATTTAAAGTTACTTTAATTTTATAATGATGCCAAAACAATTGAAATTTTTAATAAATATTGTAATTAAGTATAAGCAGCAAAATAAAAAAGATTTTTTCTTCATAAATGTTTTTTTAACTGTAAAATAATTTTTAAAATGTATTTTTAACAAGGTGGTCTCTTAAATGCTCTTCTCCTGTCCAAATAAGGAGTCGGGGCTCATTTTTTTATTGCTGATTCTTAAAGCAAAAATTATGAGGAATCCAAAAAAAGAAAAAATTAGCCGGAAAATTTAGGAGCTTCTGTGGAAAATCGGAAAATTTAATTTTGCATGGGAAAATTTAAAGGTAAATTTCTAAGAAAAATTAGGAAAATTTTATTTTTCAATTAAGGTGGTCTCTTAAATGCTCTTCTCCTGTCCAAACAAGGAGTCGGGGCCCATTTTTTTATTGCTGATTCTTAAAGCAAAAATTATGAGGAATCCAAAAAAAAAAAAATTAGCCGGAAAATTTAGGAGCTTCTGTGGAAAATCGGAAAATTTAATTTTCATGGGAAAATTTAAAAGTAAATTTCTAAGAAAAATTAGGAAAATTTTATTTTTCAATTAAAGCCTGATTTAATACCTTTCCAACGAGCTATCACTCGTTGCGATCGCTTTAGTAGTTTTTTTTTAAAACAACTTTCAATGAGGTCCCTTATGAAGAATTCTTCAATTTTGTCACATGACAGTGGTGTACACCACCACTAAACCAGTCACTATAAAAAAAAAAAAAAATATGTAGGTACATTATTTTTTGCTGGGCAATCGATTGAGACTATTTATTTTAAAATCGGAGAGGGGTCGTCCAAAAGGTGATCGCTTTCATATGGAATTGCTCTACAAATTTCATACTTTTGTATGGAAACACCCATAAGGAGTAGAGATAAGGGGTAAGTTTATTTGCACAAAACGTAGGGAATAAAAAACTAATTGTAGCCTGTAATACATTTGAACCCTCTAGGAGCACTCCAAAAGCGGTGGTAACGAATTTTAATTTTACATACAAATTTCATACTTTTGTATGGAAACACCCATAAGGAGTAGAGATAGGGGGTAAGTTTATTTGCACAAAACGTAATACATTTGAACCCTCTAGGAGCACTCCAAAAGCGGTGGTAAAGATTTTTAATTTTACATACAAATTTCATACTTTTGTATGGAAACGCCAATAAGGAGTAAAGATAGGGGGTTGGTTTATTTAAACAAAATGTTGGGAATAGAAAAATAATGATATTCGGTTATAAATTTGAATCCTCTAGGAGCACTCTAGAAGCGGTGGTAAACATTTTTAAATTTACATGAAAATTTCTTACTTTTGTGTGGAAACACCCATAAGGAGTAAAGATAGAGGGTAGGTTTATGTATGTATATACAATGTATAAGTTTATTGTCTGTTTTTTTTTAATCAATTTTTTTTTAAGAAGAATACATAAATAATAAAACTAGAAAAAAAAGCGCTTGTCTATCAACAACAGGCTGTAATGTTTTCCACCAAAGATTTGACCCCAACCAATTAAGCTGAAAAAAAATTACAAATTAAATTTATTGAAAAAATTTTATTAAAATGTATATTTTTGGGTACATACCACCAATGTTTTTATGCGCGACTATTAAGAGCAATTTTTTCACCCTTTTCCGTACATACAGTTGTTAAAACAATTTTTGCGTAGCTATAATACGTCCACCCGTACTTAAAGAACCAATGTTAACTAAAAGAATTTCGGCCCTTTGAAGTTTCTCAAGACGTGCCCCTTTTATCGCCATCTGTAACAAATAGTAGGAAATTTCGGGTAATTGACCAACAGCAGCTAAAACTTGGCCAACCAAACGATCAGAACGACAGAGGGTAGGATCTATTTTAGTTCCAACGCCAATCAGCATACTATGCGCGAAAAGATGGGACGGACGACATGTAATGTTTCTCTCACCGTCCTTGGTTACATCGGGGAGTACTTCGATTTCCTGTGCAACTTTTAAAAAACACCGCACAAAACCTTAAATAAAACAAGTAAGAGCGCTATATTCGGCTGTGCCGAATCTTATATACCCTTCACATTGGTCTTTAAATATATCCAGCCGAGTAATTTTGCACTGCAAATAATTAAATAAAAAACCTTGTGCGAGTTTTAAAGCCCACAGAAAAAATAACAAAATTTTAACGTTCGTATGAATATAAGAAATAGATGAAGAAGATTTGAGGTCGAGAGTTTTAAAAGTTTTCGACATTATTCATATTTAAAGGTTAATAAAACTTGTTAAATGTTCTAGTCCCCCTGCTCTTCTCCAACTTTTTCTCCAAAATGTATGAATTATTTGATTATTACTTTTTGTAGAATATTCGAAGTCGATAGCTGTAATAGTTTTCCGGAAGTAGCGTATCGAAAATTTTATAAAAATTGTTAATTTGTATGGGAGCTACCCCTTCTTCACCCCCCATACGAAAATTTTTTTCTTCAGAGCGTAGCCCTTGATGTCCAATCACTTTTTGTAGAACATTTGATTTCGATATCTGTTATAGTTTCCGAGATATAGCATATCGAAAATTTAACAAAAATTATTAATTTGTATTGGGGCTACCCCTTTTTTTGCCCCCACTCAAAAATATGTTTCTTTGAAGCGTAGGCCTTCTTGTCTAATTACTTTTTGTAGAACATTTCATTTCGATATCTTTTATAGTTTCCGAGATATAGCGTATCGAAAATTTTATAGCAATTGTCGATTTGTATGGGAGCTACCCCTTTTTTTTCCCCCACTCAAAAAAATTTTTCTTTAAAGCGTAGGCCCTATTGCCCAATTACTCTTTGTAGAACATTTGGTTTCGATATCTGTTACAGTTTCCGAGATATAGCGTATCGAATATTTTATAACAATTGTCGATTTTAATGGGAGCTACCCCATTTTTTGCCCCACTCAAAAAATGTTTTCTTTAAAGTGTAGATCTTTGCGTACAATTACTTTTTGTAGAACATTTTATGTCGATAGCTGTTATAGCTTCCGAGATATAGCGTATCGAATATTTTATAATAATTGTCGATTTGTATGGGAGCTACCCCTTTTTTTGCCCCCACTCAAAAAATTTTTTCTTTAAAGTGTAGATCTTTGCGTACAATCACTTTTTGTAGAACATTTTATGTCGATAGCTGTTATAGTTTCCGAGATATAGCGAATCGAATATTTTATAATAATTGTCGATTTGTATGGGAGCTACCCCTTTTTTTGCCCCCACTCAAAAAATTTTTTCTTTAAAGTGTAGATCTTTGCGTACAATCACTTTTTGTAGAACCTTTTATGTCGATAGCTGTTATAGTTTCCGAGATATAGCGTATCGAATATTTTATAATATTTGTCGATTTGTATGGGAGCTACCCCTTGTTTTGCCCCCACTCAAAAAATTTTTTCTTTAAAGTGTAGATCTTTGCGTACAATCACTTTTTGTAGAACATTTTATGTCGATAGCTGTTAAAGTTTCCGAGATATAGCGTATCGAATATTTTATAACAATTGTCGATTTGTATGGGAGCTACCCCATTTTGTGCCCCCACTCAAAAAATTTTTTCTTTAAAGTGTAGATCTTTGCGTACAATTACTTTTTGTAGAACATTTTATGTCGATAGCTGTTATAGTTTCCGAGATATAGCGTATCGAATATTTTATAACAATTGTCGATTTGTATGGGAGCTACCCCATTTTTTGCCCCCATTAAAAAAATTTTTTTCTTTAAAGTGTAAATCTTTGCACACAATCACTTTTTGTAGAACATTTTATGTCGATAGCTGTTATAGTTTCCGAGATATAGCGCATAAAATATTTCACCAAATTTGTGCAATTGTAGGAAAAATACCCCTTCCCCTGGTCCTATCTGAAAAAACTTTTTCCATTATTTAGGTCCCTTCTTAAGGAGTATCCGTGCCAAGTTTTGTGGCAAGAGTGACTATACTTACTGAGATATATAGGGATATATGCACGGATTTTGTCCTAAAAAAATGGGTTACTCTGGGTTTTCGCTTATATCTCGGTCAATAGTGAACCGATTTTGCTGATTTTAAATAGCGATTGTTAGCGGGATATTTCTGATCGGTTGACACCATTAACTGGTCTGTATCTTTTTATTTGACTCCGGAAACTTGATTTCAACAGACGGACAGACGGACATCGCTAAATCGGCTTCCCTATCTATAAGGATCCAGAATATATATACTTTATGGGGTCGCAAATGAATAATAAAGAAATTACAAACGGAATGACAAAGTGATATATACCCTATCACTATGTGAAGGGTATAAAAACAATTATTTTAATGTAAGTTTTTATTTTCGATATTAATAAGGTACTTACATAATTATTACATTTTAATTGGGCCGATATGGGAATGATTTGTGCAACTTCAGCCACTGGACCCTGCACGAATTTTGTTGTTTTTGTATTGTTCCTTGGCTCCAATTCCCAATAGCATTTAAATGTTTGAGGCTGGGAACAATGCGTTGCCATAAAAAGACGGTTTAAATTAGTCCTAAAATGGTTGATTTAAAATAAGTATAAAATAAAATGGCAGCCGGTTATTCATGCTGCCGTACTGCACTATAATTAAAACGTAAGGGGGCTGCCACAGTAACTCTGGAACGCATAATAATGAAACTCACCACGATGATTTATTTTACATAAGCTAATTTGGTAATATATACGTATACATATTGTTCAACTTTCAAAAGTTTGCTCATCAATAAATTTTGATCGCAAGTCTTTTGGGTCTATAGCTATATATCAAAAGATGCGAACTAAAATCCTCTATCAACTGATATAGGTGTCATATGCGCACCCAGAACTGTTTTTGAGTTATAATAGGAAAAGTGAAACAACTTTTTCAAGCGATTTTTACCAATTTTCAAAAGTTTGCTAATCGATAACTTTTGATCGAAAGTCTCTTGCGTCTATAGCTATATATCAAAAGATGCGCATTAAGGTCCCCTATCAACTGATATAGGTTACATGTGCGCACCCGGAACCGTTTTTGAGCTATAAGTGAAAAAGTGAAACAAGTTTTTCAAGCGATTTTTTCCAATATTCAAAAGTTTGCTAATCGATAACTTTTGATCGAAAGTCTTTCGGGTCTATAGCTATATATCAAAAGATGCGCACTAAAATCCTCTATCAACTGATATAGGTGACATATGCGCACCCAGAACCGTTTTTGAGTTATAATAGAAAAAGTACAATGACTTTTTCAAGCGATTTTTTCCAATATTCAAAAGTTTGCTAAACGATAACTTTTGATCGAAAGTCTCTTGCGTCTATAGCTATATATCAAAAGATGCGCACTAAGGTCCCCTATCAACCGATATAGGTGCCATATGCGCACCCAGAACTGTTTTTGAGTTATAATAGGAAAAGTGAAACAACTTTTTCAAGCGATTTTTACCAATTTTCAAAAGTTTGCTAATCGATAACTTTTGATCGAAAGTCTCTTGCGTCTATAGCTATATATCAAAAGATGCGCATTAAGGTCCCCTATCAACTGATATAGGTTACATGTGCGCACCCGGAACCGTTTTTGAGCTATAAGTGAAAAAGTGAAACAAGTTTTTCAAGCGATTTTTTCCAATATTCAAAAGTTTGCTAATCGATAACTTTTGATCGAAAGTCTTTCGGGTCTATAGCTATATATCAAAAGATGCGCACTAAAATCCTCTATCAACTGATATAGGTGCCATATGCGCACCCAGAACCGTTTTTGAGTTATAATAGAAAAAGTACAATGACTTTTTCAAGCGATTTTTTCCAATATTCAAAAGTTTGCTAAACAATAACTTTTGATCGAAAGTCTCTTGCGTCTATAGCTATATATCAAAAGATGCGCACTAAGGTCCCCTATCAACCGATATAGGTGCCATATGCGCACCCAGAACTGTTTTTGAGTTATAATAGGAAAAGTGAAACAACTTTTTCAAGCGATTTTTACCAATTTTCAAAAGTTTGCTAATCGATAACTTTTGATCGAAAGTCTCTTGCGTCTATAGCTATATATCAAAAGATGCGCACTAAAATTTTCTCTCAACTGATATAGGTGCCATATGCGCACCCAGAACCGTTTTTGAGTTATATTAGAAAAAGTACAATGACTTTTGCAAGCGATTTTTTCCAATATTCAAAAGTTTGCTAAACGATAACTTTTGATCGAAAGTCTCTTGCGTCTATAGCTATATATCAAAAGATGCGCACTAAGGGTCCCTATCAACTGATATAGGTGACATATGCGCACCCGGAACCGTTTTTGAGCTATAATTGAAAAAGTGAAACAATTTTTTCAAGCGATTTTTACCAATTTTTAAAAGTTTGCTAATCGATAACTTTTAACCGCAAGTCTTTTGGGTCTATAGCTATATATCAAAAGATGCGAATTAATGTCCCCTATCAATTGGTATAGGTGCCATATGCGCACCCGGAACCGTTTTTGAGTTACAATTGAAAAACTAAACCAATGCTTTTTTTTGTATGCTTTTGCTAACTCTTTCGCACTATAACACCCGATATTAAGTCTGTCAGGGAGTGCGTGATACTGCAAAAGATTCGTATTAAACTTCTCTGTTGATCGGTATATAAATATTAAGTATTATCTAAATAGTTAACTTTTTACAAGGAAAAACTTGAAAATGTATACAGTCAAATTTACCTCGTCATACACTACATTAGGTAAAAATGACGTAAGTGACAACCAAAAAATTAGATTCTTGGGACTTCAAGCTATGTTTTGTCATTTTTTAATGTTTGTTTTAATTAAAATTGAAATAATTATAGTCGTGCAAAAACACGCAATTATTTTCATGGTTTGTTTACATTTTCCTATGAAAAAGTTTGCTGCGGAAAAAAAGTTTGCCAAAAACGCGTTTTTAAAAAAGTTGTTTTCTTCAGCGAGGTGTTTTCTTATCGTGTGTGTAACAGAGAAACAAGCCGAGGCATAATTTTCGGCGGCGGCGGCTGGTCTGTTTTTCTTCGGCGGTGGCGGCTCCTTCTTATAATTTTTGGCGGCGGCTATATTTGCGGCTCATTGTTTAGTGTTGTCATTTATGTATGTATTTTTCTGTGTTTGGGGAACACAAAAAACAATAAATAAGCAATTGTAGTTAGCCAAACTGTTGGGAGAGATATTGGGTGGCTAACTACAGGTGCTTATAGAAATTATATTTACTCGTCCGTAAATATAATTTTTGGGTTGGGTGAAAAGAAAAAGAAATAAAAAGAGGGTTAGGGTTTCTTTTCAATTTCAGGGTTATTTATTATTTTACCTTAGAGTATAGAGCAAAGACAACGTTGCGAGCACCAGTGATAAAACGGAAGTAAGTATCTTAGAGTTTCTTGCAGAACCAAACCTTCGGTTTTCTACGAAACTTTCAAACCGATTGGAAAGTTAGCCAGTGTGGGCAACGTTACATTAAAGGTAAGTATTGTAGGGTTTTAAGGTAAGTTTATAATTTAATTAATATAAGGTAAGTATAAACAGGTAAGTATTATAAGATAAGTAATATAATTTAATTATTATGAGGTAAGTATTATAATTTAAGTGAAATTCATTTGTATTAAGGTACAATTCAACAATATGTGTAACTTACTGATTTATATATATATGACAATTCATGGGTAAAGTTTATGTTTAATTCATGTAACAGCTTGTATATACAAAAAAAATAGCTACATATTTATGTGTCCAACGATGAGTTTGGACATGCCGCCGGCCTTGGCCTCAGGCAACAGCTGCCGTCTTATCGGTGCCACAAAGTACCTGAGCCAAAGACTTAATGGCTTCGGCGAGGATTTTGGCGTTCGGTGTGGTTGCAGAGCCATCTTGGTGATGCTGTGGTGCTGGGCTTGGGCGTCTAGATTTTTGACGTCTTGGTGGAGGTACTGGTTTACTAGACCTAAGCTGCTCTGATTGCTGTCTTCGATGTTTGGTAGTTGACGATTGATGCCGGTGACGATGTTGGTTGCTGGTATAAAGGTTAACCCGGTTTGGGTGAAGTAGGGTATGGTGCAACGAGTCGCATTTCTTGCACGTGTCCATCGAGGTGCACGACCGTATAGTATGACTTCGTGCCAAACAGTTTGAACAGTACTGGTATTTCTCCACCATTAACTTTCTTTTATTTGGGCCCATATCAAGGAACTTCCTGCAAAACCGTAAAGGATGGTGCCTTTTGCACAGCAGGCACGTGAATAGGTCAGACTTCCGATAACGATTCAGTAGTGGCTTACGATGGCGACTGGAGCTGTCCTGCTTGTTGTTTTGTTTGGACCTAGAGACACAGTAAAAAAGTGTAAACAAAAGGATATCGTTAGTAAAGTAAAGAGCTTGGGAAGCTTGGGTTAAAATTTGAACAGATTTATAGGTATATGTAGATATTTCAAATTAACTTCAAATATACCAACTCGCGTGAAGGAGCGGTTAGCGTAACATGCACGTAAATTGTATAAATCAAGGGGACCTATCATCAAGTAATGGAAGGTAGCACAGTTTTGCAATAGGTCTAGTGATCACCCCCGAGGACACCCGTACGTCTGCGACGCGTACATTTGCATCACTCCCCGGATATACCCTCTGAATTCTTCCCAACCGCCACTCGTGAGGTGGCAGTAGGTCATCCATAACAACTACAAGATCCCCTACTTGAATATTGGGAGCGGAGTTCCGCCACTTGTAACGCTTGTGCAGAGACTTAAGGTAGTCTTCCTTCCACCGAATCGAAAACTGGTGGTGAATGGCCTTTAGTTTTTCCCATCGATTTACCACAGCCATGTCATGAAAGCCTTGTTCTGGGAAAGCCATAAGGGGGGCTCCGCGCAGGAAATGCCCAGGAGTAAGTGCGGTTATGTCCGAAGGGTCTTCAGATTGCGCAGAGATAGGTCGAGAATTGAGAACCCCTTCAATTCGCGCTAAGACAGTACAAATTTCCTCGAAAGTAAACTTCTGGGATCCTGCGACTCGCCTAAAATGAAACTTGAAACTTTTTACAGCGGCTTCCCATAAGCCGCCCATATGTGGTGCGTGGGGTGGAATAAACTTCCATTCGAACCCGTGAGTTAAATACCTCTGGGATACATCCTGTGCTGAGCTTTGCACAAATGCAGTAAATTCACGCTCGAGCTCCCGGCTGGCTCCTACAAAGTTTCGGCCATTGTCAGATATAACCCTTTGGGGGAGCCCCCGCCTCCCAACGAAACGGGCGAACGCAGCCTGAAAGGCCGCTGAGGATAAGTCCGAACATGCCTCCAAGTGGATGGCCTTGGTACTGAAGCACACGAAAACGCTGACATATCCTTTTATAGTGGGCGATTTTCGTAAGGGCAAGGACTTCAAATCGAAGGGTCCTGCGAAGTCAATCCCAGTTATTTGAAACGGTAAAGACAAATTACATCTGTCGGGGGGTAAAGGGGCCATAATTTGTGAACAGGGTTGTTGTTTATGAACTATACAAGTTTTGCAGTGGCGTATTATCTTCTTTATTCGGGGTTTAAGTCGAGCAATATAAAATTCAGATTGCACCATTCTGCACATTTGAGAACATTCGGCATGAGCCAAAAAATGATGCAGATGAGTAAGGTACAATTGGCAAAATCGGGAGTTGCCAGGCACTATCACCGGGTATCGCTCATTATATGGCAGAGACGATTGGGTTAATCGGCCATTTACTCGCAAAATTGAGTTGGAGTCCAGAAATGGGTTCAAGCTCCTCAAAGGACTCTTATTGGGTAGAGGTTGTGACTCTAGTAACATTTGATACTCCTCGTGATAAAATGTTTTTTGAGCTATGGTGATAAGTTGCCACTTTGCATACGTCATTTCTTTCTGCGTTAAGCTTTCACTAGCCGGGTATTCTATATTTGGCTTTGAGGTTTTCCTACATTTGCCCAGAAATCTAAAAACGTAACACATTACCCGAAGGGCTCGAGTATATGACGAAAACCTATTTATAAGTTCATTTTCCTCAACTTCTGCATGCAATGTCTGTACTTCATTAATAGGAGTCCCTGTAGGGTTCAGATTACTCCTTTTGGGCCAATCTGTCGGAGGTCTGTGCAGCCATGGTGGTCCATGCCACCAAAGGGAGTTGCTAACAAGATCTTGAGGCCTACAGCCACGGGTTCCAAGATCTGCTGGGTTGTCATGAGTCGAAACGTGTCTCCATGTTGCGTGTGGGACTAAGCTGTGAATTTGACTGATTCGATTGGCAACATACGTTTCCCACGACGAAGGGTGTTTCGATAGCCATCCAAGAACGATTGTCGAATCAGTCCACAAATGAATCTTTTCAATGTTGAGATTCAAGGATGTTATGACATATTTTACTAAATTCGCAAGTAACACTGCCCCATTAAGTTCCAACCTTGGGAGACATATTGTCTGTATAGGGGCGACTTTACTTTTTGCTACCAGTAGATTCGTGAATGTATTGTTGTTTCCGTTTCGACATTGAATATATAGAGTGGCGCAATACGCCGCCTTGGAAGCATCTGAAAACCCATGAATTTGAATACTGTCCGACGGAACATATTGTACCCACCGAGGAATTGTGATCTTTTCTATGTGCGAAAGATCCTGTACGAGATTATTCCAGTTATAACGAGATTCAGCCGAAACCTCTTCGTCCCAGCCCAGGCCCTCTAACCAAAGCTGTTGCATTATCATTTTTGCCCTAATGATTACGGGAGCGAGCCAACCAGCGGGATCAAACAGCTTGGCAACGGACGAAAGGATCTGACGCTTTGTAACCCTCTTGGATTGATCAATCGGGGAAACTTTATAAGTAAACGCGTCCGTGAGTGCATTCCACCGAATACCTAGCGTTTTTGTTAAACTTGTTTCGTGAAAGCGAAGAAAATCTGAATCATAAAGATCTTCTTTTGGAAGATGTTCGAGAAGTTTCTGATCGTTTGCCGTTATTTTCTTCAAAGGGAACCCTGCTGATTTTAACGTTTCAATAAGCTGAGTTTGGGAAGTAAGGGTCTCTTCTATCGAATAGCCTCCAGTCAGTATGTCATCTACATAAGTTTGGGTACGTAAAATGTCTGCTGCTTTAGGGAACCCGGATTCGGAATCGGAAGCGAGTTGTAGTAGGGTCCGAATCGCAAGGTATGGAGCACAATTGACTCCAAAAGTTACGGTCTTCAGTTCATAATCTTTTGTGGGGCCATTAGATTCAGGTTGATATAAAATGCGTTGAAAAGACCTATCAGATGGGTGCACCAATATCTGGCGATACATTTTCTGTATATCCCCACTGAAAACATATTGATATTTTCTCCAATTGAGAATTATCGACATCAAATCATTTTGTAGAGTTGGGCCTGTATGTAGAACATCATTGAGTGAGTAATTCGACTTTGTTTTCCTTGAAGCATTAAAAACCACCCTTACTTTTGTTGTCTTATGTTCCGGGCGTGGCAAATAAAAAGAGCTGAATTTTCCCTGAGAACTTATCTCCTTCGATGGAACTTCTTCCATATGATCAAGAGTCAAATATTCTTCTAAAACTTCCCTATACTGAGCCTGAAGCTCCGGGTTTTTGGCCAGGGTCCTCTCCATGCTAGAGTATTGAGCTAGAGCTGTGAACCGTGATGTGCCGAGATATATTTTCTCAGGAAATTCCTCCTTAAATGGTAGCCTAACAACGTACCTGCCGTTTTCATTTCTTATGGTCGTTCGGGTATATAACTCTTCACAAAATTCCTCCTCAGCTGATTTTGGGCGGCCTACAGGAATTTCCTCCTGCTCCCAAAACTTCCTCAACATATTGTCAAGAGCGGGTGTCTCAGATGTAAACACCGAGGTCGTAAAAGCCTGAACATTTTGAGTCTTTATGGGCCCACTTAAAACCCAGCCGAAAATCGTGTTATACGCTGAAGTTTGACCACATATATTCTTTTTCATGCCCTCAATATTAAGAAAGTGTTCATAATCATTTCCCAGAATCAGATCTATTTGGGAGGCCTTATTAAAAGTCGGATCTGCCAGATCCAACTCTGCGAGTTCCTTTGTAATTGTCACATCGAAACTGTGAGCCGGAAGCTGTTTCGCAACTTTAGGCAACACAATGGCTTTTACGGGAATGCGTAAATCATGCTTTTTAGCATACAAAACAAATTCACATTCTTTGTTAGCACATTGTTTTTGCCCACCGATGCCAACAATTTCAAATCGAGAATTTTCATAGGGAAGCTGGAGGCGATTTCGCACTCTCTCAGTTAAAAACGTTCTTTGAGAACCAGGATCAATTAGGGCCTTAACTGTGAATAGTTCACCCCTGTGCTCAATCTGGATTATTGCCGTACGCAACAAGATATTCTCACTACTAGTAGAATAGTTAGATTGAACTTGTTTTGAGGTATGGGGAAGTTCATCCTGGACGTCGTTTATAATCGTTTTGGGCACTGCTGCTAACGGGGTGTTAGTAAATTTTCTGCGACTATTAAAAATTTCATTAGGTCGAGAACTGTCAGGGGTTTGCGCTGTACCAACGGGGTTTTGCCTCATATGCAGTAACGTGTGGTGAGATTTCCTGCAATAAAGGCATTTGTGTTCACTGCTGCAGTTTGCTTTGAGATGGGACGAGGCTAAACAATTATTGCAAAATTTGTTTCTAAAAACGTAGTCTACTCTTTGTTGCACACTAAAATTTTTAAATTTGGGACATTTTCTCAGCGAGTGATTCTCGCTGCAGAGTTTACAATTTGGAAAGCTTACGCTCTCATGAGAAGCATATGTTTGCACGCTAGATTGCTTGTTAAATGAATTTGATAGCCTGAAAGAATCCTTCGTGTTTCTTATACTCGTTAGCCGTTCTACGGCCTCATATCTACTTATCAGAAATTGTGACATTTGGGACCACTTCGGAAGATCGCGGGGGGATGTAAGCGATTGTTCCCACAGCGACAAGGTTAAATTTGGCAGTTTTGTTGAGATTAATCTAATTAAAATTGGGTCCCAGCTTTCCACGTCTACACCTAGTGTCTTAAGAGTCGCCAAGCAATCATTAACGGTTGATTGAATCTTCCGTATTGATTCACTATCCTCATTCTGGGCCGCCTGAATATCGAAGAGTATCTTTATCTGAGTATCCACTAGGACCCGTTTGTTCTCGTATCTTGTTTTCAGAGCGTTCCAGGCTAGGTCAAAATTGTCATGAGACAATGGGTAACGTTTTACAATATCACCTGCTTCTCCTCTAGTTTTGCTTCTAAGGTGATAAAGCTTTGTGACTGGGGAAAGTTTCGCATGATTAATATATACTGCCGTGAACATGTCACGGAATGAGGGCCATTGTTCATAACTACCGGTGAATATTTCCGTATCACACGGCGGAAGCTTAATGCAATCATCAAAATTATTTTGTGCAAAGTTATGGGCCATAGCCTGTTGGGGTAATGAGTTGCGCGTTGATGCATTAAAGGGTTGTATATTGGACGATTCTAGCCTAAATGTTTTCATTAGTTCAAGCATTTGCGAGGTGCAATGGTAGTAAGCTTCTACGCATGCATCGAAATTTGCCTTTGCCTCCTCTTTGAATTCAGGTTTCACGGTTTCCGTCTGAGCTAGCATAACTTTTTCATAAGAGGATTCAGCTTTGGCCCATCTTGAATCTAAATCTTTCATTTTGACTTCAAGAACTGATTCCGTGTGATCTTCGAAGTGAGTGGTATTGAATTTCTCACAAAACTGAAGCAAATATTCACAATCGAACACAAATCGTTCTTTGATTGGGGGGCAAGGTTCAGCTTTAGAGGTAGTAGCCATATCTGCAGTAACAAATTTCAAAAGCGTTTAAATTTACTTAGTCTTTTGGGGACTGGGTGTGCTAACCGTATAAAGGATGCCGAATGTGACACTTGATGTCAAAGAATCAATAAAATATCAAGGCCAAAGAAATATGCAATACCAAAGTTTCATAGAAATATTGTCCGATTGGCCGAACCTTCCTTTTTTTTTTTTTTATCAGTGTTATTAAAAAAATACTGCTGGTAAGCCCGAATTGAAACTATGTATTCAGGTATAGAGCGTTGTAGTTTTACCTTTCCTTCAACCTTTAATTTCCGGAAATTTATTTCAAGGAATTTAATCTAATTTTTGTATTCCTCTAAAATTTATTTTATTACAGTTAAAATCTTAACAAAATTAGTCCAAAAGGGATAATACGGCTTTTCAAAATTTTAGTGATTAGCCAAAGCAGAATTTTAGAGAAACGTTTGAGTGTATTAATTGAGAAATTAGTAATAGATAAAAATTTACTTTGGTCAAACCTCTTTATTTCATATTTTTCAACAATCAAAATATATTGGACTTTCCGTCCCTGGCTTATTTCCTTTATTTAAATGTATATAAAGAAATTAACTTTGTTTTGTTAGTGAGTGGGTATTATCAGTGTTGCCGTGTTTCGTGTAACACTCTACCTACGTTAGGTTCCAAATTGATATGTTTCTTAGTATCAGCTTTAATTTCTCTACAATTTTACTGTTAAAAGCAGTAGTGATTTTGTAGAAATTTAAGAACTTTCCGAATCAATTTATATGCGAGAGTTAATTTTGTCACTTATCTTGTAGTAAACCGACTTCAGACTACTACAAATTTACATAAGGCTTTATAAGTGATTTTTTCCGTTTTCTTTTTGTGAAATATTCTTCCTTTTCCTTTTGTAGAAAAATTCGAATGTCAAAAATTTTTCCGTTTTAATTTTGCTACTTCAAATAACCTCACAAATCTAATTAACTTTAAGTTGCAAGTTAATTCCTACTTTCCTTTTCTGGTTGTAATTTAAATAAACTTTTCGGGTAACTGAATTAAATATATATTGTTGTAGGGTTTTAAAATGAGTATCTAGTTATTTTAAGTAGAATTTCTACTTAATTTACATAAAAAATATTCTGAGCAAATGTTTAAAATCCCGTGAAACCCACTTTTATTGCGCAGCTAAACGTTATTTAAAAATCACTGCAGCTGAGCTTTGCAATCAAAATAACTTCCTGGCAACACAGATTATATTAGTAAATAAGGGTTGAAATATTTAAGAGAACAGGTAAATTTTTTATTTCGTTTAAATTCACCTATTCTTCTTTTTTTTTCTTGAGTGGACTGTATGTATGGGAATTGTAATTATCTCTTAAGTGAGTATGTAAGAGATGAGAAGAGTATGAGATGGTAAGTATATATATATATACATATATATTCATATATTTTATTAAATTTATGTTAAAGCTTAAATCTTCAAATACCTGTAGGTTTGTTTCATTCCGTGTAATTTCATGTATGTATATGACTTTTGTTGTGAACCCAAAATTGTGTACATATATACCAAGAATATATGGATGTATGTATGTATGTATGTATTTATCACTTTTGCTAACTATTAGCGGTACTTTTTTTCTGTATGCCTTATTTTTATATACTTATTTAGAACTGGGGCATATGCACTTGGTTTTACACACGTACTTACATATGTAGGTATATTCAGCAAATATGTATTTATATTAATTTTGCTTTTTAATTTAATTTTTCTTTTGTATTTTCTTATATACTTTCTTTTTCCTTTTTTGACCACTTTATAAAAATTTTAACAATTCTTCATATGTATGTAGGTATTTAAACTGTACCTTCTTGTTTTATTTTCACTGTGCACAATTTCCCGCTTTTTTATTCTACACTCTTTTTTACTTGTTTGTATAAATTTTTGCACAAATTTATAAACATACATACATACATATAATTTATTTTTACTTTTTAATAATTACGTGCTTTCTTGTCGAATTACATGCATCTAAATCCCGACATTACCTACTAAACAAGGTTTCTCCTTCCATTTGTGCGTTTTTAGTTTGTTTTAAGTTGATGGTTGTGGTGAGCGCAGTTTACCAAAGGTGACCATGAATTTTTTACGGTTGCGAAAGGACCATGTATTTTTCTGTGTTTGGGGAACACAAAAAACAATAAATAAGCAATTGTAGTTAGCCAAACTGTTGGGAGAGATATTGGGTGGCTAACTACAGGTGCTTATAGAAATTATATTTACTCGTCCGTAAATATAATTTTTGGGTTGGGTGAAAAGAAAAAGAAATAAAAAGAGGGTTAGGGTTTCTTTTCAATTTCAGGGTTATTTATTATTTTACCTAAGAGTATAGAGCAAAGACGACGTTGCGAGCACCAGTGATAAAACGGAAGTAAGTATCTTAGAGTTTCTTGCAGAACCAAACCTTCGGTTTTCTACGAAACTTTCAAACCGATTGGAAAGTTAGCCAGTGTGGGCAACGTTACATTAAAGGTAAGTATTGTAGGGTTTTAAGGTAAGTTTATAATTTAATTAATATAAGGTAAGTATAAACAGGTAAGTATTATAAGATAAGTAATATAATTTAATTATTATGAGGTAAGTATTATAATTTAAGTGAAATTCATTTGTATTAAGGTACAATTCAACAATATGTGTAACTTACTGATTTATATATATATGACAATTCATGGGTAAAGTTTATGTTTAATTCATGTAACAGCTTGTATATACAAAAAAAATAGCTACATATTTATGTGTCCAACGATGAGTTTGGACAATGTATATGAATGTTTTTTTTTGTAACAATAGTTTTATTCATTTTTTTAGGAATACATAGTTTTATTGATTGCAAATAAATTTGATATTTTGCAATCTGAATGATCGCTTTGATTGGAAAATTTACGTGAATTTTATTATTGTAACAAAAAACACGCAAAATAGCTACTGTAAACGATCGTTCACATTACAAAAACAGCACATAAATATTTTATTAAAAAAAAAACAGTTTTTCGTATGTCCATTTCAGAAAGATATTTTTTCAATGACGGTTTTTTTAAATTTGTTGTTCTTGAGTCCATTTTATTAACAACTATGCTAAGGATACCTATAAAATATAATAAAAATATATATAAGTTTTAAATTACTTCAGTTTTACAAAAAGTATAATACCAGCTTATAATTGTCATGTATAAACAATTGTTTTTTTACGGCTGATGGGTTAAGCCTAGATCTTTTTTCAGAAATACACGATCCAGCTACTGAAAACGCAATTTCGGATGCGGCTGATGTTGCTGGTATACTGAAACACAAATTGGCTAATTCAGCAACTCTGGGGAAAGTCTAAAAGTGTAACAAATTTAATTTCAATGACAATTTTGTTCCAAAATAAGAATAAGGTAAAAAATCTTAAAATTTTAAAGTCATCGCTAATGGAATAAATGTTAAATAAGGCTATCTATCAATGGCGAAATAAAATTAATAGAAATACATATTTGAGTATATTAATTACCTTTTGGTTATCTCTCCAACAGTCTAAACTTTCAGCGTCCTTACCGACAAGATTGATTTTCTGACTCTGTCATAAACTCCAACATTTTTTTACGAGTTTCAGAAATTTTCTAAAAACAAAATTTTTAAACATACTTATTTTGGAATTAAAAATGATGTAATATACATATATACAAGGCATATTTATTTAAGCTGACTTCACACTATTATACTGAGTATTATGGCTTATTATAAACTCAACTAAAATGAGAAAATATAATATAAAAGCGTATACACTATGTTATGAAATATTAAAAAATATGATAGTTCAGAGATTTTCTTTATTTTGAATTATTTTGTATATAAATTATGATTTTTGAAGCTTAAAATAACTGGAAAAGATTATAAGCTTACTAAAAGATAAATAAATATGCCTTGGTTGCATATAAAAAATTTTACAGAAGCAAAAAAAATTAATTTATTCTCATAATAAAAACGTGACTACTTACCTCTTTTTTTTAGGGGTTTCATTGAAAATAGAACATGCTGGTTTCTTATCGATTTCTTTGTTTTTTAGTTCTTGTAATATAAATTTTTCTTTACTGGTACAATTATCTACGTCACGTTCAAGAACAAAATCATCCGGTAAAAATTGTTCATCAGGAATCCTGTTCAAATAGGTATTGAGTTTCATTCAGTTTTTTTGGGATGGGTCCATAAGCGCCGCTAATACGTGGATTTTACAAATTTTAAATCTTTTATAAAAATGTTGCTTAGCATAATCGTATAAATGGATTATGATTCCAAATCTAGCCATTTCTGCTTTTTCAACTAGTAAAGAACATATATTTTCAAAAAAATAAATGCATTTTGAAAAAGTAGGATATTTTTGGCCTTGTAAATACGTTGTGGCTTCTGCATAAACTTTTAAAAAGTCTTCTAACTCCTTAAGAATCTCCAACTCCATGTCGTTAATTATTAAAGTGTCTCTTTTTATATTTAAAAGAAGTATATTTAAAATTTCAACATTTTTATTAAAACTAGAAACCATGTTTAAAATAGAATTCCAACGTGTTTCTACAGAGTTTTTTAAAGACTCTAAACGTGTTTTTTTTTATAGCTGCCTCTAGTTCGGTTTCCAGATATCCTATTGGAAAATTTTCATCGGTGTTTATGCAGTTGTATACTTTTTGAATATTGATAATAATATTATAAACTTGCTCATGCTCTATCAAGAGTTGAAGTTTTCGCAATTCATCGCCTCTATACGTTAGTGTTCTAAAAATTGTCTTTAGCTTTGAAATAATTAGGTTTAAGTTTTCAAACAATGAATTGTTAAGTATATCGTGAGCAAGAAAACGATGAAGTGTGTGGGCTATACAAGGAAATCGTGTTATATTTCTTATTTTGAAGGCTGATATTATGTTTGAGCCTGAATCTGTAACTGCTTTTATGTTTTTATTTTCCAGGTTAAAGAAATTTAAAGTTTCCAAAACTTTGTCAGCTAAAAGTTTACCGGTGTGTGGATGTGGAAAGTACTCTGTTGTTAGGGATACGCATTTTAAAATAAACTCGACTGAGTAACATATTTTAATATTTATGTAAGAAACTTTCTTATATCTATCAGTCCACATGTCCATTATTAAGCTGATATCATTTGGGCATTTTTCTAGCTCCTTTTGGACAGTATTAAGATAATATTCATACACATCATTTAGAGCAGATGTAGAGACAGTTGTTGAAATTGGAAATGTTATGTCTGGATTAAAACTAGAAACATATTTTTGAAATCCTGGTTTTTCCACAATATTAAACGGCTGGAGGTCGATACAACACATTTCACAAAGACGTCGGGCATGAATAAAACTAGTATTTCTTGAGGTTGTTGTTATTGACTTTGATGTTAAAAATGCTGTTTTTTTATTTATTATGCTCTTAATGTTTATATTGTGGCAAGATTTCAAATGATTCGAATAGTTAGTTGTTGAAGTTGTTGACTTAAATCAATGAAAAAAATTTATTTTGTTTATTTTTAATTTTGTTTTTTTTTTTCATTTCATATATTGTGAAGCGAAAAGGGTGTTATATGTATGTACAATATGTACATTCTTATAACTAGTCCATGACTGCATCATATAGGACTATTTTTTAACTATTTCACTGCGGCTAAAATGGACTGTGCACTGCAGTGTGCAGGAGAACGATTTTTGTAGAGTAGCGAGAAAACGATCAAACTTAATTTTTTGTATCAGGAATACAAACTTTCAAATTACATACAACCTGTAGCTACATATGTATACATACATACTTTATGAAAAAAATGGGTATATTGAAAACATATTAATTGCAGCATTTTTAAATGAAAGTAATTAAACTTAATTAAATATTTTTTTTTGTCAATTCTGATTTAGGAAAAAAAATCAGATTGAAATTCATTAATTAGATATTAAAATGTGTAAGAGCCTTAGCTTTTACGTTTGCACCATTTGGATGATCGTTTTTTGAAAAATCAAAAATTTAAACTTACCCTTTTAGTGTTGTATTTTCAGTGTTAAAACATAACTGACAAAATCGAAAGTTTTCTAAGACAATTTTATTTGAAACATACAAACTGCCAAAGTACTTCCAGCACTCAGCTATACTACCAGCTTTCACAACAACTTTTGCATTATTTTTTACTTCAGATTGCTTTCGCAGCAACATTTGGTAATATGCTAGGGTTTTTCAGCACCGAAAGCTTCGCAACAACATCAGGTTGTTTTTTAAAAAAATCATTTAGGGTACTTTGTGCCATTTCTATATAGGATACGTAGGATGAGTTTTCATTCTTATTGCGGGTTTTCACACTAGACTAATTGTGCTGGCATAAAATCGCAGTTTGTTGGCTTTTTTTTCGGTGAAGAGAGTGGTATTTGGTTGGCACAATTTTTCAACCAGCTTCAACCCCTTACAAGCAGAACAAAACTAACACATACACACTTAGGCAAACGTGAAATAAACAAATAAAAAAATAACACGTGCACAATTTTATGCCAGCATAATTAGTCTAGTGTAAATACGAAAGAACAAAAAGTGTGTACAATTTCGCAATGAAAAACGGTTTTTAGTACTATCGGCGGCTCTGTTTTAGCCGACTAAAACGGCGGCGGCTGGAAAAACAGAAAAAGGATTTTGAGCCGATCAGCTTGTTTCTCTGGTGTGTTATTTCACAAGTAAAAATTTAACAAAAATTATTTTAAAGTAAAGTACAAAAAACAAAAATAATAATAATAATTGTGCAATTTAACGTCTAGTGGGCCGCTAAAATAACAAACTGGGAAAGTAAGGTAAGTAAAGAAGTGATACAAAATCAAGAAAAACAAACGCGTCGGAGATGGAAAAGTGTCAAGTGTTTTAAATATGTGTAAAATGTTAACTATTTATTTAAATATATTCAATTTAGCCAACAAATTTTAAGCTTATATTCGTGAAAATATGTATAAAAAATAAAATGATAATTATATTTAGAAAATTCTTGGACATGTAACTTTTTTCTATTTTCCATCCTCGGTTTAACGTTTTCATGCAACAAAAATTTAAAAAAATATGACAAAAAACAAATGTAAACAAAGAAAAATAGAAATAAAACTTACTTTGGTATAGTAAAATTAAACAATGAAAATAAAAAACATAAGTGAACAAAATATGGACTAACAGTGAAATGCATGGACATTTAACAATTATAAAATGTGCAGGCTTCGTCCACCAAAATAAAACAAATTCAAAGTATGTAGTGTAAAACAAAATTAGAAAAAAGAAAAGTTCATTGACCTTCACTAAAGGTTATTAACACAAATTTCAAAATTAAGTTTAATAAAAGTTTTAACAATCAAATCATTTAATTTTTTAATGTGCAAAATAAATAAGTGTTTCAAACGTTTAATACATTTTTTTTTCAACTTGTTAAAAAAACTCTGAATTAATTAAAAAAAATAAAGGTGAGTAATAAAAACAACAAAAATTGTAATACATAATTACATGTTATTAAATTTCTTAATGCCAAAATCCAATAAAAAGCAGTTCTTGTTTGAATTTTTAAATTAAATCACATAAAAGAATTTTATTAAACTCTTGGCTTTTAATTCATTAACGCTAAACAGTAAACTCAGCATGGACATAAAACAAAAATAAGTTTATAAAACCATGTATTTTACTTTATATAAACACTAATAAACGTAAAAAATACACCTTTTAAAGTTATTATATAAAATTTTGTTTTCAGAAATACAAAAATTATATGCTTTAGAAAATCTTTTACCAACACGAGATGAAAAGGAAAACGGTAAAAACCAGTACGATGAAGCAAGTGCCTGCAGGGTTATTGGTGCTGAAGCAATTTACTATTTGGGGTAAATGTTGCATTTACTGCAGCCGGAAGATTGAATTCGATTTTACAAAGGCATTGGAGTATAATTCGAGCAACACATTTGAATGACCGCCGTACGACACAGATTAACGGGAAGTATAAAAATAAAATAGAGTTCCCATAGAATTGGTACTTTGTTTGCGATTTCGTTTTTTTTTTCCTTTCAGGTACAAATAGTAGAGTTAAAATATCACAGGCGTAATAAAATATGATGTTTTAAAAAAGCTGGACTTCACGAAATACACAAAACAATAATCTGGCAGATAAAAACTTAAAGGACTTTGCATATATACAAAAGAAAAAAATATAAAAGACATCTAGTAAATTATAATATTTCACTGTTCCTTAAGCTAATATCACAGATCATTGTTTTAAGTCCTTAGCATGAAAAACGCCTAAACTCTTGCCTTTAAGTGTTTCCACTTCGTACATACTATTTCTCACGACGCGACGAATCCTACCGGGTCTAAATTTTGGGTCGAATTTGGCATTGAAATTCTTTTTGAAGCTGCTTTGTGCGAAATTCCTCACATATACTTCTTGATCAGGTACAAAATTAACTTCCTTGCATCTTTTATTATATTGTTTTTCTCCTTTTTCATAAGCTTTATGTAAACATTCCATTACAGCTTTTCTCTTTAACTGTACTTCATCCTTTCTTTCCAGAATCTCTATTTCAGCATCTCCCAAAGCCTTAAACTTTCTGGCTAATTCATAATCATGGCCAGAGTTATACATTTGCTGGGGAAAAAACAACAAAATAAGGACTAGTACCTATAGCTTCATGATAGGAGCTGCGAACGGCACACTCTATTCCTGGAATATGTAGATCCCAATCACGGTGGTCACCCTGTAAATATGCTCTAATGCCAGCTAATATAGATTGGTTTTCTCTTTCTGAGGCATTTGCCTGCGGACTATAAGCGGCATTCCTTAGATGCTTCACTTTAAAAGTTTCAAGCATTCTCTTGAATTCTGAGGAAGTAAATTGTGCCCCGTTGTCCATATGTATGATCTCGTGTGTACCAAAAGTGTAAAAAACATCCCTGACAAGAAAATCGACCACCTGTTGCGCCACTGCTTCTTTCATTGGTCTTATAAATATAAATTTAGAGAAGTGATCCAAAACTACCAATGCATATTGATTTTTTCGTTTTGAAAGTAGATATTTACCTAGAAAATCAATATACAGTTTTTGAAACGGACGGTGAGTAACAACCTCATTTCCCATTTTCGGTCTTGTAACAAAGTTTGTCGGTTTTATTTGCTTACAGGTTCTACATTTGGAGACATAATCCTTAACGTTCTGAGCCATTTTAGGCTAATAACAAAATTGCCTGATCCGGTTTAAGGTTTTGCTTATTTCTCCATGACTAGATGTTACATCGTCGTAATACTTAGAAATGATGGTGGTTATTAAATTTTCTGGTACCAATATCTTCCAATCTAGACCACTGTCGTCTTTAGCAAAAGCAGTTTTCTTGTAGATTGCACCTTCTGAAACCTTCAAGTCAGGTAAACGATCTTGATTTCCTTCAATGGTACGTAAAATCTCTTTATATTCTGGTGATTCGAACTCTGCAGTTTCAAAACCTAATATGTCGATCTCATTTATGTTTAGGTCGTCTGAATCTGGCACTGATATGGAGAACATATCTGTCACTACGTTCTCGGAACCCTTTCGATGTTCAATGTAAAATTCATAGGCCTGGAGCTGCAGAGACCAACGAGCTAGACGTCCACTTAAATCTTTAAGGCTCATCAGCCATTTTAAACTGGCGTGATCAGTTATTATGGTGAACTCCATCAGCTCAATATACGTTCTGAATCTCTTTACGGCCAATACGGCCGCGAGACACTCTTTTTCCGTAACCGTGTAATTTAGTTGCGCTCCATTCAGTTTCTGGGAAAAGAACGCAATCGGTCTATCGAAATTATGATCATCTTTCTGAAATAGCTCCTACACCTACATGAGATGCATCAGTCTGGGTGGACCAGTAACGGAGCTGTTGTCAATGCTCTTTTTAATTCAACAAAAGCCGTGAGGGCCTTCTCATTCATTGAGAATTTTATCCCCTTTTTTAAGGTGTCACTAAGGGGTGCAGAAATAACGGCAAAATTTTTTATAAATCTGCGGTACCAGCCGGCAGTACCAAGGAAGCTCCTAACTTTTCGAGGCGTTTTAGGTACGGGTATATTGGCTATGGCCTCAATTCTTGAAGGATCTGTACGCAGAGTACCTCCACCGATGACAAACCCTAAATACTTGAGTTGCTTAAAGCAGACTACGCTCTTATTTATGCCGATGGTCAAGTTTGCCTTACGTAAACACTGGGCCACCTCCTTTAATATTGCAAGATGTGAATCAAAATTTTTAGAGATTATCAACAAATCATCTAAATATGTTAAAACGTTGCTTCGAAGTCTTTGCGGAATAACTCGGTCCATAAGGCGGCAGAGCCTTTGGGCCGCATTACAAAGGCCAATGTGGCCTGCCTGGAATAGTGAAGGCTGTATATTCTCTACACTCTGGCTCCAAATCAATTTGCCAGAAAGCATACTTGAGGTCAACGCTGCTTAAAAAAATCGTCTCATCGATCCTGCTTAAAATGCCTTCAATATTCCGGATAGAATACGCATCCTAAATGGTTAAATCGTTAAGTTTTCTAGCATCTAAGCATAGCCTATTCTTCCCAGGCTTGCGCACTTATGTTACACGATAATTTAAAGGGCTTTCGCTTTCTTCAATTACTCCGAGTTCCAATATGTTATCCACCTCCTGATACAACAGTTTCTGCACTTTCGGTTTAACAGGGTAATGCTTATCTTTAAAGGGCACCGCATTCGGAACTAGTTGATTCAAAAGTGATAGAACAAATTTTAACTTCATCCAGTTGTTTTTGCTGTAGGGGTGTTAATTTATGCTTCTCAAGCGGTCTTTCGTTAGAGGTTTTCATGTCAGCTGCTATCTTTTCAAAGTCTATCTCGCTAACACCTATAACATTTGGTGCTAAACCAAAACTTCTCCAAAAGTCAATGCCCAAATAGACTGAGAGTTCCAACGACGGACAGAGATAAAACAGAATGACTTTCTCTTCCCCGCGATATTTTACAGGCAGTGCAATTTTACCAATGATTCTATGAACGTTGCCTGCAGCAGTTGTACATGCAGACTGATACCTATCGGCTTTTACACCAATATCTTTCAATAATTTTTCACATTCTTTTCCTTAAGCGCTTATTGTTGCACCTGTATCTAACAAACCTTTAATTTTCTTGTCTTTTAGCACAACGTCAACAAAAACTCTAGGGTCTTTTGTAAGATGAGAATCTATTTCGCGAATGGATTTTGGATCAGTATTTGTACTTATACTGCGGACGTCCGCACGGAACGTGATTTGTCCGCTTCCATCAGGCTCTATCGGTTGTGTTCTGGTTTAAACTTTGGACATTTGGGATACACAGTACGTTCTCAACCGCACTTGTAGGAGAAAATGTTACGGACAGACGACTCACACTCCATATATGTGTGACCTATTGCTTTACAATTCCAACACTTTACCTCCCGTTTTTCTTGTTGGGTCACTGCATCAACTGATATTGCATCAGGATCGTATTCTGCATATAATATTTTGACGAGTGTGGAAACGCGAAATTTGGGGCGCGAATATTTCGTTTGGGGAACCGTTGTTCTATTACCTTACATTCTTCTCTCCATTGCTCTATCGTATAAATGGTCATGGGATAAATCATTTTAGCAAGGTTCTCCCTAAGGTTACCCTTTATTATATTGATCAACTCGTAATCAGGTACGGGTGTTAAGAGCTAAACGACATCATCGTATGGAAATAGGAGTCTATAGATTTATCTGTTTGTTGTTTCCGTCTAGTCAACTCTATCATAAGTTCCAAATCTGTGCGAGAAGACTGAAACTGTTTCAAGAGACTATAGCGTAAGGTGGGCCAATCCAATGATTTATTAGTAGGTTCTATACCAGGTTGTGACCTAATCTACATATATAGCATTTATAGAGTTATTAAAATTTTGTAAATATAACCAATACCATTCTATCGGATGACCTTTTAACAAAACATGAAAATCTCTAAGGACCTCTTTCCAGGGAATTGCGTAATAAGCTTGTAGGTACTCTATTCTAAAAATAAAATCTTCTACAGAAGGCGAACTACCTCCATCGAACACTATATTCCATTTATCAATGTAAACATTTCCTACCACTGGTTCTACATTCTTTCTCATGATTTCACTGGAAAATACTGGACTTGGGGTCAAAATGATCGAGAACCGCAGTCCTTTATCCCGCGAAGTTTCAAAGGAATTTGGTCTTCTATTTGGAAACTGTGGGTTTGAAAAGGGCTGAGAAGTATTTTCAGGATTTGGTAAGGGCTAATTTTGGTACCCCATATTAACTGGACGATTAACTAGATCTTGTGGTTGTTGATGGATAGGACATTGGTGAAATTGGTTAATATTAGGTGGGGGATTCTGGAACTGTATATCCAAATTTAACTCATTTGAACCCGCCTCACTTCTTTGCCTCTCCCTACTGTCACGGACCGATGAGCCTTCAAAAGGGTTCACAAGGTCTCTTCCCTCTTTAGGGGGTCTAATAACCTCATCTACTTCAATTCGCATTTTCAGAAAGTGTTCATAAACTGTATTCGATACCCACTTGGACATTTCAGTCTTTAAATAGTAGCTTCTTTAAAAATATTTATCATTTCGCTCCTAGTATTTCGACATATTGTTCGCGGAGCTTCCAGCCTACCCTCATGTGATAAATTCCATAAACCTTGACCTTCATCCATTTCATTCAATTCCAAAGAGCTCCCAGTAACAACACCAGTATTTCTAACATGTTCGGTATGAGATTTTCTTATATCTGTTATGGTCTCTGTCAAATCTGTGACTGTGGGGTCCTCATAAATAGACGGTCTGCCAGTAGACAATTCATGACCAGTTGTCGAACGATAATTATCGTATTCTAACTGTCTTTGCGCCCTACGACTTTTCTCAGGCTGTGTCAACTGTATGGGGCTGTGTTGGACCCTTGGTCGCTGAGCTGTAGTAAACTGTAGACCTACGTTTTGATCCTGCGACATTTTTTTTTCTTCTCTTTCTTTTTTTATTACCTTATTTTAAACAATCAGCAAAGCAAAGAGAATGACAAAAACAAGTTTAATATAAGCAAAGAAATTCTAAATATATATGTATATTAGATTCTAAAATGGGGAATTAAGTTTTAAAATTATAATTGCACGTAAAACAAATTTCAATAACATTTGGTGTGTTAGATAACCGGTATATGTAGTGGGTGACTTTTCATAAATTCGGATAAAACAAGTTTATCCCTGCGCTAGGGTTCTTAAAATCTATATGACAGTCCTATTATTTTGCAGTACTATATACACATATATTTTAAACTACTGCAGATTACCCGATTGAATACAATGCTGCCTAAGTATTTTCCCCGAGGCCACCGTATTCAAAAACTAGATGAGCAACTGTGGTCACCAGCCTACTCCACAGGCCATCATCTAATTTTATTTCAGCTACTGGCATTAAACTTAATTTGGGATTGAAACGAGTTGATGAACGAAGGCGATGAAATAAGCACAACTTGTTACAATTTGCCCACCCTGTCCGCGATAGCCAATGGGTTATGTATTTCATCTATAACTAAGCATCAAAAAAAACTAATGTTTACACTCTAACTTCACATTTCTCTTCTATCTATTAAAGACTACCCGATTGAATACAATGCTGCCTAAGTATCTTCCCTTCTCGAGGCCACCGTATTAAAAAACTAGATGAGCAACTGTGGTCGCCAGCCTACGCCACAGGCCATCATCCAATTTTATTGCAGCTACTGATCAAAAAAAATTTTCTTTTTCCTTTTATTTTCTTTTGGGATGGAAACGGAATAATGTCAACAAAAACGCGGAAAAATTTACACAGCTTTGACAATTGGCCCGCCCTGTTCACGATAGCCAATGGGTTGTGTAGTTATTACTAAAAGAAATGATGTATTCGGGTCCCAGGTTGGTCGCTAAGTACAAGCTTAAATTGCTGGGGATTTCCTTAGGGCGCCATTTATTGTTGCAAAAACCCAAAAAGCCGAATTGAAAGTGGCCACACTCGCGCCAGCTAGCTCACGACGCCAGGGGGAGTAAGACCCGCCACTTCCAACTGAGGGGCAACAATAAAAAAATGTTCCAAAAAGTATATAGATACTTTTGACAAAACCAAAAAAATAAAATAAAAAAATGTACATATGTATATGTATATATATACGAAAAATATGCAATAGAAAGCTTTCGTTAAAAAAAATTAGCAAAAAAACACTACTCAATCATCTTATTTACATATATGTGTATAGCACCGCATCTCTCTAAGATTTTCTTTCTTTAGGGAACGACAGACGTATGCATTCCCCTCATCTACATACACCTACACTAACACACACGAGCAATACCTTAGCCAGACATCATCTTCTCTAATGCTCAGCCAAACTAAAATAATATGATTTCTATGCAAACAACTCAAAAACGAATTTATTTAAAATAAGCAATACAGAGATATGAATATAACTTAACTTAAATATCAAAATCAGTAAGAAATCTAAATAAAAAAACAATAATCAAAAATTTTGAATAAAGGATAAAAAAAGTATTACCAAAAATAACTCCCAAAATTCACATCAAATGCCAGTTCAATATATATTTTAAAACTAACACGAACAGACCTAATCGGAAGAGCTCTCCAAATTGGTTATGTGGACAATAAACAAAACAACAAACGCGACTTTATTGCAAATAAATGGATAATACAAGTTTCGGGCTCACAAATAATAACAAAGAAATTACATATGTATGTCATGAAATAACTAAAAACTAAAAATTTAAGGCAAATATTTCTCGAATAAAACTTTCAATTTGAATCTTGTTTTTCATTAATATCCGGTTAGAATTTTAAAAAAAGCGCCATATATTCTGTAATACAAACATAAAGAATTTAAGTAAGTACTGTATAAATACAAACAACAATGCGGAAACCAAACATATTCAAGCACTTAAATATTAAAATAAAATAAATTTTTAATTTTTAGTTTGGCTTTAGTTCATATAATTTCTTTTTTATTAGAAGAAATTATTATTTTCCGTTAATGTTGAAAGAAACTTTCAATTTGAAAAAAGCTGATTTTTCTACCGCTACTAGCCGAGTAGAATGCATTTTCGAAAGCAGCTACGCAATTTCATCATCAGTACTCTTTGAACGGTAGTAGTGTATATGGTTGTAAACATCACCTATTTAACTTACATGTAACAGAGAAAAGTATACGGTATCAGTGTTTTCCTTCTGTTTTTATTTTGTAAGTTAGGACGAAGTTTTTATTTTTCATATAAACTATGCTTTTTTCCATTAAAAGTCTCTTTGGCAACACTTGACTAACGGACAAGCATTTGTCCATCTCTCAGATGGAACGAAACGCTTTTTATTATTGTATATCATACAATAGGGGTAATCACTTTTTAATTTCTTTTATTGTCAACGACAAATTGATAGAAATTATTAAAGATCATTTTGCACCGTGCCATGTGTGAGTTATATGTTAATTTTTATTTATTGTTGAACTAATTGTTTTTTAATACAAATTTTTAATTTTTAGTTTGGCTTTAGTTCATATAATTTCTTTTTTATTAGAAGAAATTATTATTTTCCGTTAATGTTGAAAGAAACTTTCAATTTGAAAAAAGCTGATTTTTCTACCGCTACTAGCCGAGTAGAATGCATTTTCGAAAGCAGCTACGCAATTTCATCATCAGTACTCTTTGAACGGTAGTAGTGTATATGGTTGTAAACATCACCTATTTAACTTACATGTAACAGAGAAAAGTATACGGTATCAGTGTTTTCCTTCTGTTTTTATTTTGTAAGTTAGGACGAAGTTTTTATTTTTCATATAAACTATGCTTTTTTCCATTAAAAGTCTCTTTGGCAACACTTGACTAACGGACAAGCATTTGTCCATCTCTCAGATGGAACGAAACGCTTTTTATTATTGTATATCATACAATAGGGGTAATCACTTTTTAATTTCTTTTATTGTCAACGACAAATTGATAGAAATTATTAAAGATCATTTTGCACCGTGCCATGTGTGAGTTATATGTTAATTTTTATTTATTGTTGAACTAATTGTTTTTTAATACAAATTTTTAATTTTTAGTTTGGCTTTAGTTCATATAATTTCTTTTTTATTAGAAGAAATTATTATTTTCCGTTAATGTTGAAAGAAACTTTCAATTTGAAAAAAGCTGATTTTTCTACCGCTACTAGCCGAGTAGAATGCATTTTCGAAAGCAGCTACGCAATTTCATCATCAGTACTCTTTGAACGGTAGTAGTGTATATGGTTGTAAACATCACCTATTTAACTTACATGTAACAGAGAAAAGTATACGGTATCAGTGTTTTCCTTCTGTTTTTATTTTGTAAGTTAGGACGAAGTTTTTATTTTTCATATAAACTATGCTTTTTTCCATTAAAAGTCTCTTTGGCAACACTTGACTAACGGACAAGCATTTGTCCATCTCTCAGATGGAACGAAACGCTTTTTATTATTGTATATCATACAATAGGGGTAATCACTTTTTAATTTCTTTTATTGTCAACGACAAATTGATAGAAATTATTAAAGATCATTTTGCACCGTGCCATGTGTGAGTTATATGTTAATTTTTATTTATTGTTGAACTAATTGTTTTTTAATACAAATTTTTAATTTTTAGTTTGGCTTTAGTTCATATAATTTCTTTTTTATTAGAAGAAATTATTATTTTCCGTTAATGTTGAAAGAAACTTTCAATTTGAAAAAAGCTGATTTTTCTACCGCTACTAGCCGAGTAGAATGCATTTTCGAAAGCAGCTACGCAATTTCATCATCAGTACTCTTTGAACGGTAGTAGTGTATATGGTTGTAAACATCACCTATTTAACTTACATGTAACAGAGAAAAGTATACGGTATCAGTGTTTTCCTTCTGTTTTTATTTTGTAAGTTAGGACGAAGTTTTTATTTTTCATATAAACTATGCTTTTTTCCATTAAAAGTCTCTTTGGCAACACTTGACTAACGGACAAGCATTTGTCCATCTCTCAGATGGACATATAACTCACACATGGCACGGTGCAAAATGATCTTTAATAATTTCTATCAATTTGTCGTTGACAATAAAAGAAATTAAAAAGTGATTACCCCTATTGTATGATATACAATAATAAAAAGCGTTTCGTTCCATCTGAGAGATGGACAAATGCTTGTCCGTTAGTCAAGTGTTGCCAAAGAGACTTTTAATGGAAAAAAGCATAGTTTATATGAAAAATAAAAACTTCGTCCTAACTTACAAAATAAAAACAGAAGGAAAACACTGATACCGTATACTTTTCTCTGTTACATGTAAGTTAAATAGGTGATGTTTACAACCATATACACTACTACCGTTCAAAGAGTACTGATGATGAAATTG
The DNA here is from genome assembly GCA_963583895.1 of Melanophora roralis. Taxonomy (NCBI): domain Eukaryota; kingdom Metazoa; phylum Arthropoda; class Insecta; order Diptera; family Rhinophoridae; genus Melanophora; species Melanophora roralis. The sequence continues at coordinate 2,165,940 of OY757192.1, read as the reverse complement.
CGTAGCTGCTTTCGAAAATGCATTCTACTCGGCTAGTAGCGGTAGAAAAATCAGCTTTTTTCAAATTGAAAGTTTCTTTCAACATTAACGGAAAATAATAATTTCTTCTAATAAAAAAGAAATTATATGAACTAAAGCCAAACTAAAAATTAAAAATTTGTATTAAAAAACAATTAGTTCAACAATAAATAAAAATTAAAATAAAATAAATAAAAACTATTACCGCCCATATAACTTTCTTACTAAATTTTCCGGGGGCTTCTTTGCTTCACTTATCCGATACAAATTAAATACTTAAAGGGGTTACATGGTTGTATGGTGTTGTTATACTGATTTCATTTTTGCTTTTAAAACTTGCGTGCTTTCTTCTACTTCTTGGTTGTGCCTTCCTCTTGTCTGTGCCTACCCTTCATCCACGTTCCTATAGCGCACACTAGCCTTAGTTTGTCTACAACCAGCTATCAACGACCAAAGAAAATATCGTAAAAATATGTTACCAACTGAACTATGGATTTTTTACTACACAAGATTCTCACTTTAATTTTTCCCCTTTTTACTTGTACAAAGATACTTCTATTATCCCTAAGATGAGGTTTTTTCCAGAGTTCACCAACCACAATATCTGATTTGAATCACCTTTTCGGCACTTTATTTCCATTTAGTTTTCCTTTATAATTGTTTACCAATTCCTAGTTTCCTTTTTCCAAGCTTTTGTCTTTCAATTTTCTTTCTTTTCTTTTTTAAATTTTTCAAAATAAATTTCCTAACATTTATCACCAATAACTCTTTCTTCGAGGAAGTTTTGGGTAGCACACCCTTTAACACGCGATTTTATTCTACCCTCACCATTAAAACTTTCTTTAATTTTTCCCTTAAATTTCCTTTTCCCATTTCCAAAGGTTCATGCTGCCAGTCCGACATCTTTATTTTCTTTTTACTTCTAGAACTTTCCTCCCAAGAATTCTCTTAATATTTTACTTTATTTGAAACAACCTCCATTTGCCTGTTTTTATAACTTCTTACCATTTTTTTAACAAATTTTCTTAAAATACTTCATTTCACATTTTTCTTCTACCTGTGTATCAAAAAATTAGTAAGGAACGTTTTTCATTGATAATTTTGAAATATTTAAATTTCGCGCAATTATCGCCTTTTTACTTGTTTACACATACATTCCCGCGACTGTAGTGTATGCATAACAAAATTTTCTTCTTTCTTTTGCACCATCCAACACTACACCAACAATCGCTGCTGGCAACTGTATTATGCGTATACCAACAAAAACGCTGCAACAACACACTGATCTCACAAAAATAAATATATACAAAAGAAACAGGTAATGGTGGCTGTTCATCACAAATCTAATTTCATGTACTCTTTCGAATTATCTAATTATATATTTTTAGATGTCGGACATGGACGTCAGGGGTCTTGTTTCCATTAAAAAAAAGTAAGTAAAACATCATATTTAGGCTAGTACGGGCAATTTTTTTCTAATTTCCATTCTTTCCTTTTCCATATATTCACACCAGAGTCCTGCGCCGAACATTTTCGACGGCGGCGGTGACACGCAAACCGGTCGTATATCACCACAAAAAAAAACATAAGCAACCTTCTGCCCAAAAACAATTTGTTGCCTTACGAAATAAAGAAAACTTATTTGTAGTCTCAAGTCAGGCGGCAAACATAAAATAAACCAGTATAAAGATATTCAAAGGTACAATATTGGTCCATATCAATATTCATTTATAAAATCAAGACGATGTGAGCTGAAAGATTTCTGGCAGCGGTTCAAAAACCAATAGCTTCCGCTACAATGTATGTTTGTTTGCAATTAGTAAACAGTTAGTAGGGTCTTTGAATGTATGTATGTATGTATGTATTGTGTTTTTAAAAAATTAATGTAATGTATCATTACAAAAAGGTGCCGAAAAATATTTAAAATATTTTTTATTTTATATTGCTGTAAAACGACCTAAAATAGACTTAAAATAGATATTTCATATAAATAGGGAAATGACTTATATTTAAAACAATTAAATTAATTAAGCAATTGTTTGGGATCTCTAGACAATTTTACAAAATATAATTAAAAAATGTATTCCTTAAATATCAAAATTAGAAATGCTACTCAAGACAAGCAATATGTTTTTTATTGTCTACCTGTTATTAAAGCTTTAAAGTCGTTTTATTATAAAACGGATTTAAAGTTTAATGTTAGTAAAATATCCCTACCAGTGATCTGCAAAAATAACATTTTTGTTGATTTGTGCATGCACACAAATTTTCATATATAATCGATCAAGACACTCGACCGAAAAGTTACGGGCAAAATCACACACAACATGCAGTTTAATAGTTACGATAACACATAATAAAACAATTATATAACACACTATACAACCACAATATAACACCTTATACATATTTGTATATATTATACATATATACAAATGCATATACCTTAAAACAACCAAAATAATTTATTTACAAAATTCTTAATAATTGAAATTGCACACTACACAGTTTAAAAACAACCCAAATATTTACAAAATTCCTAATAATTTAAATTGCACACTACACAGTTTAAAACAACCCAAATAACCAAATTCTTAATAATTAAAATTGCATACTACACAGTTTTAACTGAGTTCATTCAATTACTAAAATTTCTTCACCTTGCACAACCATCAACCGGAAAACAAAATTCTTACTAATTTTGTTTTCTTTATTCTTTTTTTATACAATTATACATTTTTAGTTCTAAGCAATTTTAAGTTATAAGTATAAGAATTTACAAAATTAAAGTTAGTAATAATTCACTTCTCAATTAATAAAGTTTTATACAACCAAAAAAATTACTTGTGTTTTTTTTTTGGTCAAAGCGGAAACCAAAACATTTCTGGCGACGAGGATGGTATAGGTATATTAATACCAATTCCTTTCAATAGGAAAAAAAAACAGTCATATCCTTTGACAATTAGTAAATAAAAGTAGTCATATCCTTTGACTAAGTGAAAGTGTAAAAGTTACCTTTTTCGCGTAGAATCAAAACAATAAATTAATTTTGTCTTTGACTACGAATTTAAAAACAATAAATTACTTTTGTTTTAAAAGAAAAAAAGGACTAAAACAATAAATAAACTTTGTTTTGTGTTGTGAATTATAAAACAATAAAATAATGTTGTTTAAATTAAAACAAAACAATAAATTAACTTTGTTTTGTGTTGTGAATTATAAAACAATAAAATAATTTTGTTTAAATTAAAACAAAACAATAAATTAACTTTGTTTTGTGTTGTGAATTATAAACAAAAAATAATTTTCTTTATAAGTTATCAGGCTAATTAGTTTAAGTTTATTGTGATAAGATTTTCATTGAAGAAATATTTGCCGAGTGGAATGCATTTTCAGAGCCCGCTACAACTCCTCATCAGCACTTAGTGAAATAAATGAGTAATGTTTCTGTGACCCATATATCAATGTTCTGAAATATGATCATACAGTGTAGTCACTACAAGAAACATTTAGACACACTTTGAGTCCGAATGAATAATGTTTCTGTGACCTACTTAAAATATAATTGTCTGAAATATGATCATACAACTTAGTCACTGTGGGAAACATTCAAACAAAGAATAACACACTTTAAGTTCAAAGACTTAAAGTTAATAGTTATTTGAGCCTTTTCATTTACCCCAATTCTTTTGTAATAAAAATATTATTGTAATAGTTATTTTATGTTAGTATATAATAAGTAAAAGTAATTAATAAAACGATTCATTGTTTAAGCAGTAACTGGTGGCTATGCCACGTCTTTTTATTAAATATATTACATGGCGACCGTGACAGTTTTTGTGTTGTATGTAATTCTTTTAAATTTCGGCTTTATAAATACAAAGACAAAAGATATTAATAAGATAAAAAGTGAGAAAAACTTAATAGTTCTATAAGTTAAAAAAAAAAAAAATTAAATGACCTGGTGGAAAAAATATTGTCCACCATACCACTATTCGTAGCAGGTTATGAAGTGGGAAAGTCCACAGAAGAAAATGAAAATAAAGAACTGGTGCAGATACTACGCCAAAATATACAACAACCTGTTACAAGTGAAACAATGAAAAACAATAGCATGAGTTACGTGGAAATTTTCTCAATAGTGATGGTGGTAATATTAGGTGTTATCTATGTGATAAAAATAATATGTAATGCCTTAAAAAACAATAGTCGCAACGCCCCACAACAACAGATATAAAACATAAGAAGGCATATCCTTAAAGAACAATAGTAACAACGTCATACAACAACAGATATAAGAAGATATCAGAAGACAACAAAGGAAAGCCAGAAGAATGGGAAGCAGTAAATCAACCAAATCCGATAAAATTTGCCAAGTGTGTTGTGGCTATATCACACCTTATCATGAAATCCTGATGTTAGGGAGCTGCAAACATATTTTTCACCTTGTGTGCATCGACACTTTCTATGACATGTATAGGGAATAGCCTGAATGCTGGATGATAAATAAATTTAATAAGTATTAATATAATAATAAACAAACGTATTATTTATAAGGTATGTAGTGAGAAACCATTAGTAGTAATAAATATTAATATAATAAACAAACGTATTATTTTTAAGTTATGCAATGGGAAGCCATTATTAGTAGTATAGAACCCTTAGAAATCAAGTTTAGACAATCTTATAAATGCCTTAACCAAAATAGACCGATACAATCAGAAACCTTGAACAAGCATATTACTATTTTAATAGAGTCATTTAACAATATTAGAGGAATCTTAAACAGACAATACGATAGATATTCCACACAACACAAGGAACAGGCTGACAAGATATTTTTCAAATTAAGGGATAAATTATTAAAAAATTTTCATAAGTATAATATTCATATTAAAGTTCCTCTTACCCTAAGTTGCGAGGTAGATAAGAAAATCAGTGAATCAGACGATAGCGAGCAAGAAGATTTTGAGGAAGACAAAGAAATACAACCAAACACAATGGCACGTTCAGAGGACGACGTAATAGATAAGACAGCGAAGATTGTCCCTACGTTTGACGGAAATGTAGACGAACTCCAAAGTTTTTTGGATGCGTTAACAATAGTTGAGAAAATAAAGGATACGCATGAGGAAATAGTGATAGGAGTAATTAAGACTAAACTTAAAGGACAAGCTAGGAACTTGATTACAAATGAGAATTCGATAGTGGCTATAAGCAATAAATTAGCATCTAATATTCAGGATGAATCGTCTGAGGTTTTATGTTCAAAATTAATGAATATAAAACAACAGTCGAAGTCAGCAACTTTATACGCTGAGGAAATACAGCAAATTACAAAAAAATTATGTGGTGCCTACATACGAGAGGGCCTACATATCTCTGAGAAATTAATAAAACCAAATGTCACTAAAGCGATTTCTAAAAATGCAGCAAATGAGGAAGTTAAATTGATAATGAAAACAGGAAACTTTGCTTCATTGAATGAAGTTGTTTCGAAATTAATAGAAGCTAGCACTGAAGCGGTTACCTCAAATTCATCAGTGTTTTACTTTAAACGCCCTGGGTCTGCAAGGCAAAATCATGAAAACCGATTTAATAACTACCGGGGAAATGGTCACTCCTGGCGTAGAAATAATCATTTTATTGGTTCTAATAATAACAATAATTTTAACAATAATAATAGTTGGCGACGCGGAAATAACCATAATAGAAATCAGGCACACCATTCACGAAACGGGGGGCGTGTGAGAGTAACTCAAGGAGTCTCGGGAAACAAGATTCCCCCTCAGGATATGGGGGGCCAAAGTTAAAAGGACAGATAATGAAGTATAAATCAATATTTCATTTAAATCTCAATTTAAGTAGCTTTATTGAACTTCCAATTTCAACTAATTCCGATTTAAATACATTTCTAGTGGACACCGGAGCGGATGTCTCACTAATCAAACTGAATGCAATAAAATCGTTGAGAATCAACTCCCAAAATATTATTCAGATAACAGGCATAGGAGAAGGAAATATAAAATCTATAGGTACAATACAGATTGACCTTGGAGTCAAAAACTTTTTAATTTCACACAAATTTCATGTTGTTTCAGATACATTTCCAATACCATTTCAGGGTATATTGGGTTTAGACTTTTTTAAAAAATACAATGTCACTATACAATACGGACAGGAAATAAATTCAAATTTAATTTCTTTGAGACCACATAATTTAAATTATTCCAAAAATATACCACTGCTGGAAAGTATAAATGATGATTCAATTACATTACCAGCTCGATCAAAGGTGTTTAGACCTACAAAATTCAATAGCGAAACAACTGATTTAGTAATTCCGAATCAAACTATACAAGACGGAGTGTATGTCGCTGGAGGCATTATATCTAAAAACTTCCCATATGTGAGAATTGTTAACACAAGCTCAGAAAACAAGTTTTTAAATAATGTATCAATAAAACATGAAGAATTATCTGATTATGAAATTATTGGTACCCACAACACTGACAAAAATAGAGAGCAAATCATTTTAGAAAAATTAAGGAAAAATTCTCCTGAACTGGTTAAATCCGAATTATCACTATTATTTTTGAAATATATTGATATTTTTGCGTTAGAAAGTGACAAAATAACTACAAATAAATTCTACACACAAAAATTAAGGTTGTCTGACGAAAATGGTGTATACATGAAGAATTATCGTACACCACATTCACAAAAGTCTGAGATAATTAGGCAGGTTGAAAAACTTTAACAAGATGAAATTGTGGAACCGTCAGCGTCTAATTATAATAGTCCAATTATGCTTGTACCGAAGAAATCATTACCAAATAATCCTGAAAAACGTTGGCGTTTAGTGGTGGATTATCGGCAAATAAATAAAAAATTAATAGCGGATAAGTTTCCTTTACCCAGAATTGAAGATATTCTAGATCAACTGGGTAGAGCAAAATTTTTTTGCTGTCTGGATTTGGCATCTGGGTTTCATCAAATAGGGTTGGATGAAAGATCACGAGATATCACGTCATTCTCAACCGAAAATGGTTCATTTCGCTTCACGCGCCTACCATATGGCTTAAAAGTAGCCCCAAATTCATTCCAGAGAATGATGAATTTAGCATTTACAGGTTTAGCTCAATCTGGAACTTTTATATATATGGATGACGTTATCGTCACAGGTTGTTCCGTAAAGCACATGCTTAAAAACTTAGAAACGGTTTTCCGAAGATGCAGGGAATGTAATTTAAAACTGCATCCAGATAAATGCATTTTTTTTCGATCTGAAGTTACATATTTAGGACATAGGTGTACTGATAGGGGAATTCTGCCGGATAGTAGCAAATATGATGCAATAAAAAACTATCCCAGACCATCGAATTCTGATGAAGTACTTCGATTTGTAGCTTTCTGTAATTATTACAGACGCTTCATAAAAAATTTTGCATTTTATTCAGTACTTTTATCTAAACTAACTAGGAAAAAAGAACAGTTTATATGGTCTAATGATTGTGAACATGCATTTCAACACCTGAAGGCAGCACTGTTATCACCACAAATTCTGCAATACCCAGATTTATAAAAAACTTTTTATATAACTACTGATGCCAGTAAAACTGCTTGTGGCGCAATATTATCACAAGAAAAAGATGGTATACAACTTCCAGTTGCATACGCATCACGAGCATTCACCAAGGGTGAATCAAATAAAGCAACCATAGAACAGGAGTTAATAGCTGTTCAATGGGCAATTAACCATTTTCGACCATATGTATATGGAAATAAATTTATAATACGTAGTGATCATAAACCATTAACATATCTATATTCTTTAAGAAATCCATCTAGTAGATTAACCAGAATTCGACTGGAATTGGAGGAATATGATTTTATTATAGAACACATTAAAGGAAAAGACAATTCAGGAGCGGACGCGCTATCTCGAATTGACTTCAGTGATATAAAATCAATTGATAATTTATTTAATCACGTACACATTGAACATTTTAAGGAAAAAGCTAATGAACTTATAAGAGGATTGCAAATAGCGTTAACATCTAGAATACGCATAATTACAGATATAAAGGAAAAGGAAAATTTATTAAGAAAATTTCATGACAGTCTTCTCTTTGGAGGACATTCTGGAACGACTAGACTACTTAAAAAGATACGGCAATTTTATTATTGGAAAAATATAACTAAGGATGTTTGCCGATACGTAAAGAAATGTGTTCAATGTCAAACCAATAAAACCACAGAGAATATGAAACCAAATATGATTTTAACCGAAACACCCCATAAACCTTTCCAAACAGTAGTAATAGATACTGTTGGTCCACTTCCAATATCAGAAGCAGGAAATCAATATATAGTAACTTTAATATGTGACCTGACAAAGTATCTGATAGCAATACCAGTAACTGATAAGAGCGCAAAAACAGTAGCAAAGGCAGTAGTAGAACATTTCATACTGATTTATGGACCTTTGAGTAAGATAATTAGTGACATGGGCACCGAATATAACAACCAAGTTCTTTTAGAACTACTAGAACTTTTGAATATTGACAAGGCAATATCAGCTCCTTACCACCACCAAACTTTAGGGACAGTAGAAAGGTCCCACCGCACCTTTAATGAATACTTGCGATCATATTTTAACACTTCAAACAACGATTGGGATAAATGGGTAAAATACTTCGCATGTACCTTTAACACAACACCATCTACGGTGCATGGATTCTGCCCATTCGAATTAATTTTCCCTGCTAGCCCACAACATACACCATTGATACCGTTTGACACAATAGATCCTTTATATAATTTTGATAATTATTCAAAAGAAGTTAAATTTCGTCTACAAACCGCATTAACTAGGGCACAACACTTAATTAACAAGATGAAACTAAATCAAAAACAGATACATGATAAAAACATCAACAGTACAGACATTGCAATAGGACATGAAGTGTTTATTAAGAATCATACAGCACACAAACTAGAACCACTTTACAAAGGACCATACAAAGTAATCGACATTGACGGCAGAAACAATATATTCATATATTTAAAAGGGAAAAAACAGAAAATTAATAAAGAAAATATTAAAGTTTTTAGACAATAAAATAATAGTAAAAAAAAAAATAAATAGATAAATAGATAAATAAATTCTTTTTACACAAATATGTATGTATATAATTATTCCATAAGTAATTAGATAACTTCATGACATAATTTTGTTAACATTAAGATACTACCTATTAACTTGTTATTTTATAAGAATAAGACTAAAATTTTTTTTGTTAAAGTTAAATATGTAAAGAAAGCTCTTATCGACACCACTTGATCAATGGTGTCAATAAGACCTTTCTCTTTAAAAGGGGAGGTGTAGTGAAATAAATGAGTAATGTTTCTGTGACCCATATATCAATGTTCTGAAATATGATCATACAGTGTAGTCACTACAAGAAACATTTAGACACACTTTGAGTCCGAATGAATAATGTTTCTGTGACCTACTTAAAATTTAATTGTCTGAAATATGATCATACAACTTAGTCACTGTGGGAAACATTCAAACAAAGAATAACACACTTTAAGTTCAAAGACTTAAAGTTAATAGTTATTTGAGCCTTTTCATTTACCCCAATTCTTTTGTAATAAAAATATTATTGTAATAGTAATTTTATGTTAGTATATAATAAGTAAAAGTAATTAATAAAACGATTCATTGTTTAAGCAGTAATTGGTGGCTATGCCACGTCTTTTTATTAAATATATTACACTTTGTTCGGTACTGAGCATTGGTAGTAAATATCATCTATTTAACCCAAGTTTTAATTGAAATTTGAATACGGAAATACTATTTGTATTTTACACATACTCCTATTAACAATTGTTAATTCTTGGGTTAGAACGAAATTTACGGTCTGCCATTAATTTTTTCATATCACGGAAACACCTTTTCTTTTATATATTCTTCATCTCACCACTTTTTAATTTTTGTCTTATTCATCTCTATTTAGATGAGTATGAAGGCAGCATGCTTTTGCTTTTTCCAAATATTTCTTTAATGAAAATCTTATTTTTATACCCTTCACATAGTGATTTTGAGTTTGTAATTTCTTTATTATTCATTTGCGACCCCATAAAGTATATATATTCTGGATCTTTATAGATAGGGAAGCCGATTTAGCGATGTCCGTCTGTCCGTCTGTTGAAATCAAGTTTCCGGAGTCAAATAAAAAGATACAGACCAGTTAATGGTGTCAAGCGATCAGAAATATCCCGCTAACAATCACTATTTAAAATCAGCAAAATCGGTTCACTATTGACCGAGATATAAGCGAAAACCCAGAGTAACCCATTTTTTTAGGACAAAATCTGTGCATATATCCCTATATATCTCAGTAAGTATAGTCACTCTTGCCACAAAACTTGGCACGGATACTCCTAAAGAAACGACCTAAATAATGGAAAAAGTTTTTTCAGATAGGACCAGGGGAAGGGGTATTTTTCCTAGAATTGCACAAATTTGGTGAAATATTTTATGCGCTATATCTCGTAAACTATAACAGCTATCGACTTCAAATGTTCTACAAAAAGTAATTGTACGCAAAGACCTACACTTAAAAGAAACAATTTTTTGAGTGGGGGCAAAAAAAGGGGTAGCTCCCATACAAATTAACAATTTTTATAAAATATTCGATACGCTATATCTCGGAAACTATAACAGATATCGAAATCAAATGTTCTGCAAAGAGTAATTGGGCAATAAGGCCTACGCTTTAGAGAAAAATTTTTTTGAGTGGGGGCAAAAAAAGGGGTAGCTCCCATACAAATCGACAATTATTATAAAATATTCTATACGCTATATCTCGGAAACTATAAAAGATATCGAAATGAAATGTTCTACAAAAAGTAATTGGATAAGAAGGCCTACGCTTTAAAGAAAAATATTTTTGAGTGGGGGCAAAAAAAGGGGTAGCTCCCATACAAATTAACGATTTGTATGAAATTTTCAATAAGCTATAACTCGGAAACTATAACAGAAGGGCTACGCTCTGAAGAAAAAAATTTTCGGATGGGGGGTGAAGAAGGGGTAGCTCCCATACAAATTAACAATTTTTATAAAATTTTCGATACGCTACTTCTGGAAAACTATTACAGCTATCGACTTCGAATATTCTACAAAAAGTAATAATCAAATAATGCATACATTTTGGAGAAAAAGTTGGAGAAGAGCAGGGGGACTAAAACATTTAACAAGTTTTATTAGCCTTTAAATATGAATAATGTCGAAAACTTTTAAAACTCTCGACCTCAAATCTTCTTCATCTATTTCTATTATTCATACGAACGTTAAAATTTTGTTATTTTTTCTATGGGCTTTAAAACTCTCACAAGGTTTTTTATTATATTATTTGCAGTACAAAATTACTCGGCTGGGTATATTTAAAGACTAATGTGAAGGGTATATAAGGTTCGGCACAGCCGAATATAGCGCTCTTACTTGTTTTATTATTATTTATTTATTATTATTATGCGGCTTTCTAATGCAACAAGATAGAATATCTTATAAATGACAGCATTAGAATCTGACTCGTTATACACATTAAACACTATAATACATACATACATTAATCAAAGAATAGACAATAATGAACAACAAAAAACTTAGTTGTGCTAAATTTATATTACATAATAACCTTTAACAATAATTTACATAACAAAAATTCAGAAAAAAACAATAAAATATTTTTAAATCATAAAAGTAAATGTAAGACGGATTGTTTAAAACATTTATGCGTAGTGCGTCGTTAATAGTTTTTTAAATTTTGTTACGTCGCTGGTGAGTTGAATGCTTGTAGGTATATGCTTCCAGAGATATATCGTGTAAATGAAAAATTGATTAAAAGATGCGTTTTTCTTATATTTAAAAGTGTGGATGCTATTATTTCTTGCGGACGCCGTAACTGTCAGTTTTTGATAAAGATACTTGGGTTTCCTTGTAGTAACGATTTTGTGCAGCAACAGTCAACTTTTAAATTTTAAATAGTCATCGTGAGATATTCCAAGAAGTCGTTTGGAGTATGCAGATACGCTGGCGAACCTATGTAAGCCAAAAACAAAACGCGCTATATTGTTGAAGGTAGTGTTAAGCTTTCGTTTATCATTAGCATTACAGCGCGTAAAGACTTCAGAACAATAGAGAAGGTTTGGTATTAGGTAGCACTTAGCTAATGTCAACCTTATGGGTAGTGGTGTAAATTGCTGGGTCTTCCATAAACTTCTCAACATACCATATATTTTACCACATGATTGGTTTACGTGGTCCGACCAAGTAAGCCTTTGATTAAAAACAACACCCAAATTTTTGGCTGAGTTAACAACACCAATTTTATGACCACCAAGACTTATTTCCATATTATCAGCAACTTGCACTTCCTTATTGCCCATAGTTAAGCATTTAGATTTATCTGGATTAAGACGTAAGTCGTTTGCATTTGCCCATTGGTATATTCTGTTAAGATCCAGGTTTAGATTACTAATTTGTTGCCGCATGGTTGCCTTGGTGCAATCAATGTATAACTGAACGTCATCCGCGTACATATGTATGTTCGCATGCTTGATCTGAAGAGGAAGATCATTTGCATACAATGAATATAATAGTGAAACAAGAATAGACCCCTGAGGGATACCTCTAAATACCCGCAAGGGACTAGATATATTTCGATTACACACAACCACTTGCCATCTTTCCGAGAGATATGACGAGACTAATTTAACCGCTGTTTCTGAAAAACCAAACATTTTCTCAAGCTTCATGACTAGCATTTGGTGATCTACCGTATCAAACGCTTTCGAGTGGTCAAGCAGAACTAAAAATGTGGCCTTACCATCATGCATACTCTTCCGTATGTTTTCAACAACTTCAGTAGTGGCAGTAGTGCAACTGTGCTTATGTCTAAACCCAGACTGGTAATCAGTAAGGAGGTTGTAGTTGACGATATGTTTAAAAATTTGGTTGTGTGCTACGCGCTCAGGTACAGGAATAACTTTGACCAGTTTCCACTCGGCTGGAAAGGAGCTGGAGGTTACAACAAAGTTGAAGACATGAATAATATATTGTATGATCCATGGCAATATCATTTTTACAAAGCGAGGTTGAATATCATCGAGGCCAGTTGCATTGGATTTAACAGCTCGAAATTCTTCAACTGTAGCACATATTGTAAAGCACTGAAAACAAAATTTGTTTGTTGTCGCGGGAAAAGAGGTTTAGTCATAATATCAAGCTGAACCGTTGGCTGTGTAATGTTTGCAAATGAAAAGTTGAGCTCATTAACATTTAGGATTTCCGTATTAATATTTGCTTCTGAACTACCCAAGCCTATGTTACGAATAAGCTTCCACTTTATCTTAGTGTTTAGTGCCGCACGAAATTTTTCACCATAGTAAGCTGATTTATCATCTCTTATTTTTGAAACAACAGCTCTCCTAGCCACTCGAAAATCATTAAGCAAGTCATTAGTTTTACAACGTTTCCATCGGTTATAAAGTTTGTCACGACGTTTAATCAATAATTTTTTTTCCAAAGTAAACCATGGGGCAGTTTTCCTTTTAACGCTTTTAGACTTTAATGTGACATGTTTGTTAAATAATGAAAGAATTTGACTGTTCACTAGCAGTTGGCATATAATAAATTGGTTCCCAATTGCCCATATTAAAATCGTTCTCTAATGATAACATATTTATGTTTTTATAATCACGATACGTATGTACATTTTTCAGTCTTATGTGTAAACTGAAAGTCAGAACATAAGTAGATAAGATCATGCTTTGAAAAATTCGGCACTGCCAGTTGGTCATAGTTTATCTTTTTATGCTTATTAGACACAAAAAAATGATCTAGTAGGGTATTGCATGTTGTAGTGAAGTGCGTAGGTCTTGAGTTATTTACAGAAAATAAATCTAGTGCCGTCATAGCCGAAGTGAGATCAAATCCAGATCTCGTTAACGAGTTAGCATTAAAGTCACCAGAAATAGTTATATTAGAGTACCCAACAGTTCGTGACACCAATTCAAAAATAAGCGGATCAAATTTGATATTATTATTTGGTCTATATACACATCCCAGCAATAGTTTGTCGACACTTGAAGTTATTTCCACTAATATAAATTCTATATCGTTATACTCATTAAAAGAGCAGATGGGCTTACAGGAAATGTTATCTTTTACATAAATTGCCACTCCCCCAGCATTTTCTCTGCGATCGGATCTATAAAGTTTGTATCCATTCAGTTTGACAAGATTGTCATTATGCGATACGAAAAACCATGTTTCAGAGACACATACAGCATCTACACCAGAATCTTCGAATAGGTAGCGGAACTCTTCTATTTTGCAATAAAGGCTCTGAGAATTGATGTGGCAAACCTTAAAATCCGAATTTAGCTGAGTAAAAATCCGCATCATGTTATAGTTGCTTTCTCTGGAACCAATAAGGCTAGTAGATAAGTTTGTCATTAAAAATAAAAGCAGCGCAACAAAACTAAACAGAACACAAATCAGGAAATTTAAGGATTGGAAAAGTTATTGTTACATGATTGTATTATGCCTATTTGGCAACCCTGTAAATATTCTATAGAGATATTTAAGTTAGTTGATAAGCACAGATCGATGTATAAAGACTTATAGAGAAAGAAAATAAAAGAACTTAAATTATAATAATTAAACACTTGTCTTTTATTTATCTTGAAACATGGTGTCAGGTGTTAAATAAGAGGAGATAATAACGCAGGAAAAAGAAAAGTTATGTCTGACTCTGGAAATACGGGAAAAAGTAAAGAACCAGAAGAAATAGTGAAAAGTGAATTTGGACAAATTGATAATTTTTCAATGAATGCAAACACTAATGCTGTGGTTATTAATGGCCCGGATGCTATGCAGTTTGATGATCCGGGAAAGTACTGGCCAATATGGAAGCAGCGGTTTAATATTTATTTGCTGGCATCAGGCAAAAAGGAAGAGGCCGAAGATGTTAAGATTGCGCTGTTGTTACACTACATTGGTGAAAAGGGGTTGGATGTTTACAACTCATGTAATTTGTCGGGAGAAGATGAAACAATTGAAAATGTTTTAAGAAAATTCGATGAATATTGCAATCCGAAGAAGAACATAACAATTAAAACTTTTAAATTTTTCAACATAATGCAGCAACAAGGTCAGCCATTTTGTGAATTTGAGACAGCGCTGCGCAGACAAATTAAATTCTGCGAATTTTCTTGCTCAGCCAACTGCAAAAAATTTGAAGAGCGTATACTTCGTGACAAAATAATTTTGGGTGTTTTTGACAAAAGCTTGCAAACGAAACTTTTGGAGGCAAAAGAAAATGAATTGGATGATGTTATAAAGAAATGAAAAGTAGCAGAGTTGGCAGAAAAAAATAGAAAAACGCTTGAAGAAAAATGTGAAGTTAACGTTGATACATTGCAGCGTATGGATAGAGGTAGGAATGTAAAGCATAAGGAGAAAATATGCTATCGATGCGGTGGTAAATGGAATTTTGAACATCGTCAGGCGTGCCCGGCAATGAAAGATGGTCGTAAATGTAACAAGTGTAAGCAGCCTGGCCATTTTGCATCAATGTGTAAAATTAAATCAAGTATAGGAGGAACACACAGTCGTCGTGTTAATGCTGTAGAGGCTTTAATGGGAGAAGAAGTGTCGGGCGCAGTAAATACCGAATATTTTGATGAAGGTAAATTGAATGTAAATGATGATAGGCAAAACTGTAGTATAAGTGTAATTGGAAAAATTTAAAAGTTTCCATTGTTATGTTCTTCTTCGGATTGCAATATTCATCGAATTTTCTTAAAACATTTTCAATTGTTTCATCTTTAGCTTTAAAATGGATACAGGCGCGGACGTTAATTGCTTGCCAATCAAATATGTAAGGAAAATGAATTTGGAAAATAAAATTGTTAAATCTAATATTCGCTTGTTTGCTTATGGTGACGGGGAAATAAGGATATATGGGAAAATTAAATTACGTTGTATGGTGGATAAAGGCAGGGACTCGGGATCTATTGAATTTGAAGTTGTTGACGATGAATATCAGCCAATATTGGGAAGGGGGTCGTGCGTCAGTTTAAATTTAATTAGGAGAATAGATAATGTACGGAGTGACAATGTTACTGGCGGTAGACTAAGTTCATCAACAGCTGGTAACGTGAGTTGTGGGAAATTGCCTGAGGGCAAGGAGGAATTTGTCTGCACCTATCTTGATGTTTTTGATGGACTTGGTCAAATTCCTGGTAAGTGTCTTATAGAATTAAAGGACAGATCTGAACCGAGATTGAATTATAAGAAAAGGATACCATTTAGTTTACATCATAAGTTGAAGAAACAATTAGATTTGATGGTTGAGGATGGTGTTATTAGCAAGGTGAATAAGCCTACCGAGTGGGTGAATAATTTGCAAATTGTTGAGAAATCGGATGGAACTTTGAGAACTTGTCTTGATCCTAAACCACTTAATGAATGCATTAAACGGGAGCAGTGCATTATACCTACGTCTGAGTCAATAATAAGTCGGGTTGGTGGTGCAAAATATTTTACGGTGATGGACCTTAAAAACGGGTTTTGGCAGGTTGTGTTGGATGAAAGGTGCTCAGAGCTTACAACTTTTATAACCCCCTTTGAACTGTATAAGTGGAATCGAATGCCTTTTGGGTTGAATAACGCTCCGGAAATATTTATGCGGTATATGATACAGATATTTGGGGATCTTGAGGGCGTTGAGGTATATTTTGATGATTTGTGTATTTTTGGGAGAACGGAACAGGAACATGATGAGCGGCTGCTCAAAGTGATTAGTAGGGCAAGGGAATTTAATGTGAAGTTTAATAAAAATAAGGTACAGTATAGGTCAAAGGAGGTGTGTTTTATGGGACAGATAATTTTGGCGGGCACTATTAAACCGGATGGGAAATATTTAAAAGCAATTGAGGAGATTCCTATGCCAAGGGACAAGCAAGACGTGCTGCGTATATTAGGGATGTGTAAGTTTCTGGGAAGGTATATCCCAAATTTATCGGCGCTTACGGCGAATCTAAGAGAGCTGACTAAGAATAACGTGAAGTGGCAGTGGACTGATGACCATATTAGGGAGATTGAAGTATTGAAGAGGATAATTTGTTCGTCTCCGGTACTGAGGATTTATGATCCTAAGCTACCACTTGTTATTCAGACAGATGCATCCAAGGATGGTATTGGATGTGTGTTACTGCAAAATGGTTGTCCTGTGGCTTTCGCTTCCCGCAGTCTGAATAAGTCGGAAAAGAGATACGCACAGATAGAGAAGGAATTACTTGCTGTGGTTGTTGCTTGTACGAAATTCCACTACTTTATTTACGGTCGGGACATCGAAGTTCATTCGGATTACAAACCGCTCAAAACCTTGATTAGGATGGATTTGGATAAGGTCACAGCTGGGCTTCAGAGGATGTTTATGCAGTTATTGAAATATCCCTCATTGACGATAAAATACGTGCCGGGGAGGGATATGTTAGTAGCTGACTGTTTGTCACGGGCGTTTTTGCCGGAAACTGAACCGGAGGATACAGTTTATAAATCTGTTGTGCATTCGGTAGTGAGGAAGTGTTGCATGTCGGACGACAACAGATTGGCTTATGTCGGTGCTACTGAATCTGATCGGTGTTTGAATAATGTGTTATCGTATCTTGAAAAGGATTGGCCTATATACAGGAATCTGAACGTTGAGGAGAAGAAGTTTTATAAAATTAGGGATGAGTTGAGTAGTGAAGATAGGTTGTTATTTTTTAGGGATAGATTAGTTGTTCCGTCTGGGCTCAGAGTGCAGACTTTGCGGTTGTTGCATTCTGCTCATCTTGGGATCGAAAAGACGCGGATGCGCGCAAGGGAGCTTTATTATTGGCCTGGGTTATCGACCGATGTTGAGGAGTTTGTAGGCGCTTGTAGAATATGTGAGGGATTGCGTAGAAGGAATCAAAAAGAGCCATTGCAACAGCATCCTGAACTGGCGTATACTTGGGAACAAGTTGCAATGGATATTTTTGACTATTCAGGTGCATCGTACTTGGCTATTGTTGACTCATACTCCGGTTGGTTGGTCTCAGAGAGGCTGAGGAACAGGTCGATTCATGAGGTGATCGGGATTTTGAGGCAATTGTTTTTCAAATTTGGACTTCCGACTGAGATAAGATCGGACAATGTTCCATTTAACAGTTATAAATTCAAGAGTTTTGCGAGAAATTATAATATTAAATTAAAATTCTCGAGTCCGAACTACCCACAGAGTAATGGGCTGGCGGAAAAAGCAGTTTCAATTGCTAAAAACATTTTGAAAAAAAATATCCTTGATGGAAGGGATGATTATCAGGAGCAAATTTTGGAATATAATGTTACTCCGTTGCAGGAAATGCTTTTATCGCCAGCACAGTTATTTATGGGAAGAACACTTAAGACTAAACATCCTGTCTCTAATTGTTTGTTGAACGAAAGGAATGTAGATGAGGACCAAATCAGGGACCAAATAGTAAGGAAAAGAAGCAGACAACAATTATATTACAACAGAACCGCGAAAGTATTAGGTAAGCTGAAGATTAATGACAAAGTTTTGTTTTTGAAGGATAACGACTGGCAATATGGTTTAATTGTTCAGATATTTAATGATAGGTCATATATAGTTAAGGATGCAAATGGTAATAAGTATAGAAGAAATAGGCGATTTTTGGTGAGTACGAAGAACGAGGCTGAAAATATTTATTTGGATTACATGGATGAGAATGATACTGATAGTGAACGAAATGTAGACGATAGGGAGAATTATGACAATATTGAAGGACAGGAGAATGATGACAGTGTACGAAGAAGGGGGGTAGTAGTAGATACCGGGAATGAGAACAGGTCTGATGAGTCGGATTATGAGGATGCTGACAATGGGAACATTACTGATACTTCCAATAGTGTAGATATTCTACCGGTAGTGGAGGGATATGTAACACGTACTGGGAGGGGGATTCAAAGGCCACAGTTGTATGGCGAATGGGAACACTATTAGAAAAGGAAAAGATTAGGAAAAGGGAAAGCATGTTACATGATTGTATTATGCCTATTTGGCAACCCTGTAAATATTGTATAGAGATATTTAAGTTAGTTGATAAGCACAGATCGATGTATAAAGACTTATAGAGAAAGAAAATAAAATAACTTAAATTATAATAATTAAACACTTGTCTTTTATTTATCTTGAAACAGTTATAACAGACTTTATAAAACAAGATGTAGCAGAAAGGAACATTGTACTTATGAAATTAACATTACGAAAATTATAAAATAAAAATACAAATAAAGAAATAGAAGATGCATTTAAAAAAAGGCACATAAAGTAGCTAGTCCAAGAACAAAATCGCATCATACTAACGAAAAAGCCAATCGAGTTCATCTGTAAGTTCAACTAGAGTTGGTTCATCAGTTGCAACCTTTTTTATATAAACAAGTCCTCTCAGAGTATATGCAGAATGTATTTTTCGGTATTTCCTCAAGCACAATGCCTCTTTAAAAACCCTATGGTTATGCGGAGTTAAATTTTCATTTATATATATAGGCTGGTCACTTTCAATACCCGCATGGTGTAATTTTAAGGTGGTGTTCTTATCACGTCTAAATTTGGCAACGGTCTTCAGTAGAACATTTTTCTCATACGCCGAATGAAGGCTCACAGCAATAACATCATCATTAGGTTTATACGGTCTATTATTTCTATATATCTTCTTAAGCCGGTAAATACTTTGAATATTAAGTGCACGTATGTTGAGGTTTTTACAAATGTTATTAAAAATAATTGTTAGATTTTCTCCTTCAATTTAAGGGACACCAGAGATTCTGACCCCACTTGCCACCAAAGAATTTTCATGTTACAGTAACTTTCTTTTCAAATCATGCACCTCGTTTTTCCGTGCATCAACTTGCACGCATTTGACTTTAAGATTATTGACCTTTTCAGTAATAACATTCACAATTACCTTAAAGATTTCAAATTCAGTCTCAACAAGAGAATGAACTCTCTGTTTACTTTTTGAAATAAGCTCTTTTATATGGTCAAAGTGCTTTCTTCCACTACTTTCAATAGAGTCCTTAAAAAATTGTGTCATTAAAGTTTCACTCTCTCGTATAAGAGCAACAAGAATGTTTTTATCTCCAGTACTAAGACTAGGTGTAGTTATGTTCTGTTCCGTATGCGGTTCGGAAATTAAAATTCGCTTACCCGAGCGTGTTGAGCGCATGTGATCAGTATTTTTTGGGGTATTTGCCATTTTCAATATATAAACTAATTTTAGTTTAAAATTTATTTTATATTAATAATTTTCTTTATTAAGAATTTATTTCAAAATAACCGACAATTACTGTATGGAAATGCAGTGCAGATTTATTTTATTAGTAGTCAAAAACTTGGCAGCACTTAGACCCAGTATTTGACAGAGCAGAACAGATGGTGATGTTTATAAATAATAACAATAACAATTTCCAATTTAAAGAAGTGTTTGTCTCTTTTATTAAAATTGAGTGGTTTTGTATTTTAAAAATTGTGGGAAATTTTGTTCTTAAATCTTAAATCTTATCACAATAAACTTGAACTAATTAGCCTGATAAATTATAAGGGAAATTTTAGAAATAAAAAATTGTTCAAAAATACGCTAAAAATAAATATGTAAAAAAATAATTTTGTTTAACTTAAAACAAAACAATAAATTAACTTTGTTTTGGATTGTGAAGTGGTCATATTCCTTGACCAAGTAAAATTAAAAGTAGTCATATCCTTTGACCAAGTGAAAGTGTAAAAATTACGTTGTCCGTGTAAAATCAAAAGGTTAAACATACTTAATTTTTGACTGTGAATAAAAAAAAAAGAGGATTAACAAAAAATATATACATATATAAAAAAAATAAAACAGCAAATCAACATTGTGAATTATAAAATAATTTTATTTAACTTAAATCCAACAACTTCAACGCAAATAACAAATCAATTTTGTGAACTATAAACTAACAAAAAATAAATAATTGTGTTGAATTAGAACCATAAATCAGCTTTATCTTGGATAGAGAAAATAACAAAATAACTCTACTAAAAGTAAACCTATTTTGAAGGAAGAACTAACATCGGAAGATTGACAACATAAAGCACAAGGAAATCAGCAAGAACAACATTACTCTATTCTATATACATACAAACTAAACCCATTTTTGAGAGAAGAAGTATCATAAACAACAGAAGACTTATAACAAACATTAAGCCAGATCAAATAATAGTAGGTGTAGCATTAAATTATAATAATTTATGTTCATAATTGTAATTATATTTATAATATTTGTTTATCTCGAAAAATTTTCCATACATATATATTCGGTAATTCAATACGTCGCGCGAATAGGATCAAAAATTTTTTTTTTTAATATTTGTTGTGAACTAACCTTAGATCTTTTTAATAAAAAAAACGTTTTATACACCCCATACATTCCTTTGCAATATCCCAAAATGGCAAACCCTCAACAGGTCAACTTAACCCCAATTAGATATTTAAACAATTTACCCCAATGACCTTTACTAGATTGATAGATAGAATTTACCCAATACTCGCCACATATGACGAGTTATCCCAATTACTTTTCTCAGATATCATCAAGAGTAGACTGGTTGGTAGGGCAAAAGAAGTAATTAAGATAAATACTCAAGTTAGATCTTGGGAAGATATTAAGAAGACGCTTCAAAATAATTTCGGTGAAAAAAAGAATTGTGAGGAATTATATGACGACCAAAGAGCTGTCGCTTTCCATACCAACACAATTGATTTCTACAATGACATTAAGTATAAGCTAAGGCGTTTGAATAATAAAGGTGTAATGGTACTAGGCGAAGGAGAAGCCGCAAACCATGTCTCAATGAATAACCAGAGAACGGCTCTACATATTTTCAAAACTAAAATTCCAAAGCCCATGAAAACCATCCTAACGTGTAGAAATCCAACATCGTTAGAAGCCGCTATGGACATCATGTACGAAAATGGATATGATCAAATGGGCAAACACAGCCGAATATATTCAAGAAAGGCTAGACAACCTAAGGATATTCAAACTGACGCAAACAATAAAAAGAAATATCAAGGAGAAAGAGGGCATAGTAACTATCAAAATAATGATATTAGTAGAGAAACCCCTAGATATGGAAATTATCAACAGAATGAAAATAGTAGAGAAAATCCTAGATATGGTAACTATCAACAGAATGATAATGGTAGAGAAAACCCTAGACATGGAAATTATCGACAGAACGATAATAGTAGGGAAAATCCAAGACGTAACAATTATCGTCAGAACAATAATAGTCGGGAAAATTCAAGACACTTTTACAGAAATAATGAAGATCAAAGATGGCAAAATAATCAAAATCACAACAACCACAACCAAATGACCCAACCACAGCAAACAAGTGTGGAACCTATGGACTTCAACATACCATTAAAATTAATGAAAAAGTATCTATTCCACTTTTTGAGGAACTTGGCGACACCAATAATAGAATAGAATTTTAAGTCTGTAATTTTCAAACGTATTATGATGGCTTAATTGGAAACAATATACTGGTACAACTAAAGGCTATTAAAAATTTAAAGGATAATATATTAGAAGTTGGAGAAAAAAGAATCTCATTAAAATACAATACAAGTGGTGTGGAATATTATTTTGAAAAAGATGGCGCATACGAAGTAGAATCGCCTGCAGAACAGAAGGAAGGATAAATATATGTATAAACCTCAAACAATATTAAAAAGCAATACAAATGTTGAGTATACGAAGCGGAAAACTTCAAAATTAATGCTCTCGTTAATGTCAGTGGAGAGATTCCAAAAAGAGTTGCATTTCAAACTCAAGAAACAGATAAAATAACAGAAAAAAATTTTTACATTAGTCCCTCAAATAATGAATATCTTAAAACCCCCCTACTAGAACGGATTCGAACCTCTCACTTGAATCTTGAAGAAAAGGAAAAATTACTACAGACCATAAACAATTTAAAAAAAATATTTTACACAGAAGAAAGTAATTTAACATTTACCAACGCAATCAAACATGAAATAAGGACAGTTAATAACATCCCAATAGCTGCGAAAACATATCGCTACCCGTATGTTCACAAAGACGAAGTGAAAAAACAAATCAAAGAAATGTTGGACAAAAAACTAATCAGACACAGTCATTCGCCTTACTCAGCTCCGGTTTGGATTGTACCAAAGAAAATGGATGCTAGTGTCAAGAAAAAGTGGAGATTGGTGATCGAGACTAAAAGAGATTTACCTTGACAAAAGTGAGTTTTTGAAAAGAGAGACCAATTTTCTTGGACATATCGTAACCGAAGAAGGCATCAAGCCCAAATCTGATAAAATAATATGCGTACAAAACTTCCCATTACCAACTACAACAAAAGAAATCAAGCAGTTCCTCGGTTTAGCAGGGTACTATAGAAAATTTATAAAGGACTATTCAAAAATTGCAAGACCGATGACTAAATATCTAAAGAAAGATACTAATATTGATATAAATGATCCAGAATACATCGAAAGTTTCAAAACATTAAAAATATTATGAGTAAATTCTCCTGTTTTTATATACCCCGACTTTAATAAAAAATTCACTTTACAAACAGACGCAAGTAATTTCGCAATAGGTGCAGTGTTATCCCAAGACGGACACCCTGTTTGCTACGCAAGTAGAACATTAAGTGACCACGAACAGAACTACAGTACCATCAAGAAAGAACTATTAGCGATAGTATGGGCAACACAACAATTAAGACCATACTTATTTGGAAGACGTTTTTTAATTGAAACTGACCATAGACCCTTAACTTGGTTATTCTCTATCAAGGAACCTAATTCAAAACTTATAAGATGGAGGTTACGGTTAGAAGAATACGACTATGAAATCAAATACAAAAAAGGAATCCTAAATGGAAATGCCGATGCGCTATCTAGAGTCGAAATAAATCTAAACGCAGGAAATAATACTTCAACATCGACAAATAATAGTTTAATTATTGAAACAACCAACCCTTTGAACTTCTATAAACAACAAATTATTATTGCTAAAACAACATCCGGCTCACTGAAAATAAAGAACGAGAAAATCTTAAAAAATAATAGGAAAACAATAGCAGCTAAAAAGTTTGACGAATCAACCCTCATAACAATTTCGAAAAATCATTTTAATCCCGATAGAGCAAATGCAGTGCTAATTAATGACGAAACTATCGCCGAACAGTTTAAAGTAGTATTAAATAAATATTTTGAAGCCAACAACAGATTTAAAGTCTTAATATGTAAAAAAGTGTTAGAAGACATCTTAGATAAAAATATTTTAACAGAGAAAATAGAAAAGGAACATAGAAAAAATAATCAGAGGGGTATTAACGAAAATTTTTCAGAATTAAAAACAGAAATATATCACCCACAATTAAAATTACGAGTAACACAATTCATAAATAATTGCGAACTATGCAAAAAGTAAAAATACGACAGACATCCTATTAAACAAAAATTCCAAATTACAGAAACACCGGAGAAACCAGTAGAAATAGTTCATGCGTCCGTATTTTATAGCTTTGAAAAACCCCTATTTCTTACATTTATCGACAAATTCTGCCTGGGCATAGGTAATCAAAATAAAAAACAGATCGTGGATCAAATTCAAAATCGCTTTAACACAATATTTGGCATCAGTTGTGAATATAAAAAAATTAATCATTGACAACGAACTAGGCTTCAAAGCGCTTCCACTTTTGGAATTCCTTAGGGAAGAAAGCATTGAAGTTCACTACACTTCAAACCATAACCATACTTCAAACTCGGATGTAGAGCGCTTGCATAATATAATCAACGAACACCTAAGAATCCTAAAACACGATCCCAACAGAGACACAGAATTAGTTGAAGAAAAAATTTAAAAAATTATTATAAATAATACTATTCATTCCACAATCAAAAAAAAACCAGTTGATTTCAGGAATGGAATTATCAGTCAAGATGACTACAAATCCATGAAAGTTAAAGAGAATAGTATAAATAAACTTAATGTAAACCGAGAAAACGTAGAAATTCAAAGAAGACCTGTGTACTTAAAAGATGAAAGAGGAGGTAAAAACCACTCTAAATTTCGTAAGATAGTAGTTTCCGAACTTGATAATAGTCATGTTATTACAAACACGGGACACAAATACTATAAGTCCCACATTAAAAGAAAAAAGAAACATCAAAATACCGAAAACCAAGCCACAAGTACATTAGAAATTACATAAATTGTATAACTATTTATTTTCAGATGAAATCAACACTAATAATATTATCAACTTTAATTATGCATCTTCTGAACGCACAAAAACTATATATCCAGGACCTTACAAACAACAATAGATACATCCCGATAAAAGAGGAAAATGATATACGGACCATTGATTACTACCACAGGGTATTTCACTTCATCAACTTAACATAATACCACCACTCTATTGAAACAATAGAGAAGAATATAAAACTATTGGACGGGTCAATTTCAGATACAAAACCATTACTGGATACAATAAAAAATGTTTTTGTTTTACTTAAAGTCAAAATATCCAACTTATCTCCCCATTTTAGGAACAAACGAGGTCTTATTAACGCACTTGGTAAAGGAATTAAATTTATAACTGGAAACTTAGACAGCGAAGACGAAAAAGAAATTAATAACGCTCTTGATGTCCTAGCAAGAGGCATGCAAAATAACTCCATAGAAATAAACTTATTTGTCCAATTAAGCGAAACACTCTCTTCCAAAATAAAAAGCACTACAATGCATATTAACAAACAACAAGCCATTGTTACGAAGTATATAAGCAAATTTCGAAATGAAATTCAAAATAAAATATCAACACTAGAAGATGAAGTAACTTTTCTAAAACACATACATATATCAAATTGATAACGATATAAACCTCTTGAGGAATCACGTAGACGACATTGGTCAGGTGATATTCACCAGCAAATTAGGTATCATTCCAACGAACATACTAGACCAACGAGAGTTGCAACTCATTGATGACTTTGAATTTTACACTAATATCAAAATTAACGTGATATATCTTGAAGACACCATTTCAATCAATCTTTCTATACCAAAATATTCCTCCAATTCCCTTTCTAAAATTACCTTCAAACCAATTCCTAACATACAAAATAAATCACTATACCTTAAAGAAAATCAAATACTACTTGATAAAAACCTTAATATTTTCCATATCAACATAATAAATAATTTAGCTAAAAACCTCAAAACATTTAGCGACCCCTGCATTGAAAATATTGTTCATAACAATGAAGCCAAGTGTACATTAGAGACCTGCACCAAGTCCTATTCAAGCTAATTCAAGAACCGCATAATTTTCTAATTCTTGTGTTATTGTGCGGTTAAACGGTTTAAGTGCTAAAATGTAGAGTAGCTAACACAGTTTTTGTGCTGCAGTGTAGAGTAGTTAAGAATAAAGAGTGGTGTCGAGACTGTGGTCGATAAAAAAAAATTACTGTGCCTATGGTGTAGCAACAACAACAAAGACTTAAGAGTAATCTTGTTGTTATGTTAACAAATAATAATACACACAATGTTGAGTGGGTACATACACAAGCAAACATATACACAAGCAGGCAAATCAATATAAAACTCATGCGTAATTACATTACATTACATACATATGAACATTCTAAATCAACCCCCATTTTTATAACTATCACACCAGGAAAAACCCGCCAACGGTAAAGTTTCGAGATAATTTGAAATGGAAGTGTGCGATCATGATGAATTGATGTGCCGTGGTTGTTTGCTTAAATGTGCTTAACTGTGAATATATTTTTCATTTAAGTTAAGTTAAGTAAACAAAAAAAATGGCGAACAATACAACGCAGTACTTAATTTTGTGTGTGCACACGTAAGGTATATGAAATGAATTGAAAATTCGAGATGATGCCTTATTTAGTGTCGTCTTGGGCTGCCCTCTAGTGTACATTGAGAAAATTTGATTTCTTAGAAATTAAAGAAATAAAACAAGGCTTTCTTTTATTTAAAAATTTTTACGGAAACTTAACAGAAAATTGCATTCATGAGAACTATGAAAAATTTTCCGGGACATTTATCTTAAAATTTGAAAATTGTAATGTAACAATAGACAATAAAACGTATTATAACGATAAATTAAATATCAAAGAAAATGTAATATCCCATTTAATCACTGACATTAAAGAAAACAAAACATTTATAGATTTAAAACTGAAAGATCTCTATATAAAACAATTAAGTTACGAAAACAATTTTAAAAATATTGATTTTAAACATAAAACTAATAAAATATTAAACATAACAAGTAATGGAATAAATGTAATTATTGTTATTATTATTATATAAACATTTTTTGTATACAAAAGAAAAATTAATGTCTACCATATTTCGTCGGAGCCTCATTCTAAGGATGGGGGAGTTACGATAACACATAATAAAACAATTATATAACACACTATACAACCACAATATAACACCTTATACATATTTGTATATACTATACATATATACAAATGCATATACCTTAAAACAACCAAAATAATTTATTTACAAAATTCTTAATAATTTAAATTGCATACTACACAGTTTTAACTTAGTTCATTCAATTAATAAAATTTCTTCACAATGCACAACCATCAACCGGAACACAAAATTCTTACTAATTTTGTTTTCTTTATTCTTTTTTTTATACAATCATACATTTTTAGTTCTAAGCAATTTTAAGTTATAAGTATAAGAATTTACAAAATTAAAGTTAGTAATAATTCACTTCTCAATTTATAAAGTTTTATAAAATCAAAAAAATAACTTGTGTTTTTTTTTTGGTCAAAACGGAACCCAAAACATTTCTTTTAATCATACCGAGTATTTACCACATTTTCAACTATGCATGTTCGACACTCGGTTTTAATATGAATGCTTTATTTAATCATTTAGAGTTATTAATGAAATTTTAAACAATGCATGAGTTTTCGTTTTTATTTATTAGTTGAACTATTTGTTTTTAAGACAATTTTATTTTCTTTATCAGGCTCAAGTTCAATACTATACTAAATTCTCATTTATTTGCAAATGAAGAAATTAATATTTTTAGTTTTTACTACTTTATTAGCGTTAGTTAAGAAAGGAAATTTTTATTGAAAAAACAAGATTTTTACCGATACTAGCCGAGTAGAATGCATTTTCGAAAAACAGCTACGATTTTCATCATCAGTACTCTTTGTTCGGTTGTTAGTTTAATTTGGTTGTAAACATCAGCCATTTAACCCACTGATCCATGTGGCGAGGTGAGTCGGCACGAAGTTTTTTCCACTTAAACCAACTAAACCAAAGCTTTTTCAATTTTTCCATTTCCTATTACTAACGCCATCTCTATTTAAGTTTTAACACTAAGTTAGAGCGTAGCGTAGCCTTAACCATCTATCAGATGGTATTAGAAGGCTACCATATTTTTTATATGTACAAATTTTTTGAAATTGTTATATATATATCACCGTGCCATGTGTGCTTTATGAGTTTTCGTTTTTATTTATTAGTTGAACTATTTGTTTTTAAGACAATTTTATTTTCTTTATTAGGCTCAAGTTCAATACTATACTAAATTCTCATTTATTTGCAAATGAAGAAATTAATATTTTTAGTTTTTACTACTTTATTAGCGTTAGTTAAGAAAGGAAATTTTTATTGAAAAAACAAGATTTTTACCGATACTAGCCGAGTAGAATGCATTTTCGAAAAAAGCTACGATTTTCATCATCAGTACTCTTTGTTCGGTTGTTAGTTTAATTTGGTTGTAAACATCAGCCATTTAACCCACTGATCCATGATACAACTAATCAGGTAATCTCGTCCCTGCAACAACTACAAATTCGTACCAGCCTGTCAAACAAAACTTCATAGAAAAAAAACGATGAGTAATTATTTTTGTTGTTTTATTTCCACAGGGAGAGCATAATTTTGACATTTTGGTACTAATCAGCTGGGCGGACGAGACTACCTTATTCTTTGTATCATGCACTGATCCATGTGGCGAGGTGAGTCGGCACGAAGTTTTTTCCACTTAAACCAACTAAACCAAAGCTTTTTCAATTTTTCCATTTCCTATTACTAACGCCATCTCTATTTAAGTTTTAACACTAAGTTAGAGCGTAGCGTAGCCTTAACCATCTATCAGATGGTATTAGAAGTCTACCATATTTTTTATATGTACAATTTTTTGAAATTGTTATATATATATCACCGTGCCATGTGTGCTTTATGAGTTTTCGTTTTTATTTATTAGTTGAACTATTTGTTTTTAAGACAATTTTATTTTCTTTATTAGGCTCAAGTTCAATACTATACTAAATTCTCATTTATTTGCAAATGAAGAAATTAATACTAACAACCGAACAAAGAGTACTGATGATGAAAATCGTAGCTGTTTTTCGAAAATGCATTCTACTCGGCTAGTATCGGTAAAAATCTTGTTTTTTAAATAAAAATTTCCTTTCTTAACTAACGCTAATAAAGTAGTAAAAACTAAAAATATTAATTTCTTCATTTGCAAATAAATGAGAATTTAGTATAGTATTGAACTTGAGCCTAATAAAGAAAATAAAATTGTCTTAAAAACAAATAGTTCAACTAATAAATAAAAACGAAAACTCATAAAGCACACATGGCACGGTGATATATATATAACAATTTCAAAAAATTGTACATATACAAAATATGGTAGCCTTCTAATACCATCTGATAGATGGTTAAGGCTACGCTACGCTCTAACTTAGTGTTAAAACTTAAATAGAGATGGCGTTAGTAATAGGAAATGGAAAAATTGAAAAAGCTTTGGTTTAGTTGGTTTAAGTAGAAAAAACTTCGTGCCGACTCACCTCGCCACATGGATCAGTGGGTTAAATGGCTGATGTTTACAACCAAATTAAACTAACAACCGAACAAAGAGTACTGATGATGAAAATCGTAGCTGTTTTTCGAAAATGCATTCTACTCGGCTAGTATCGGTAAAAATCTTGTTTTTTCAATAAAAATTTCCTTTCTTAACTAACGCTAATAAAGTAGTAAAAACTAAAAATATTAATTTCTTCATTTGCAAATAAATGAGAATTTAGTATAGTATTGAACTTGAGCCTAATAAAGAAAATAAAATTGTCTTAAACAATGCATGTTTGATACTCGATACAAATATATGTACTTTTTGCGTTGAAAATGTGGCAGACACTCGGTATGAATTAGTTACATGTTGTGCATGATTTTTTGTGTAAAGTTGACACACAATTATTATTCTGCTATATTTAAAATGAATAAATATAAGGAGTGCTACGGCATATTAAAAAGATGAAATAGAAGTAATTTGTTTTTTTGTGTGTTGAATAAGACTTACTTGTTTTTGAAACACCGGCTGCAGTACTCTGATCCCAACCCATCACAATTTTTATTTATTCTATTAGCTTGAAGTAGAAAAAACTTTAATCCTCTCATGAAGAAATTACGACAAATATTGAATGATGTATTTTTACTTTCATGTTGTTGCTTAAATACAATATATTTTTCATAAAAAACATGAAATAAACATAACTCACATTTTAGCACTAAACAAGTAAGAGCGCTATATTCGGCTGTGCCGAATATTATATACCCTTCACATTGACCTTTCGTCGCCATCCCAAACTTTTTTTTATTTTTAACCATTTTTATACCCTTCACATAGTGATAAGGTTATATATCAGTTTGTCATTCCGTTTGTAATTTCTTTATTATTCATTTGCGACCCCATAAAGTATATATATTCTGGATCCTTATAGATAGGGAAGTTGATATAGCCATGTCCGTCTGTCCGTCTGTCCGTCTGTTGAAATCAAGTTTCCGTAGTCAAATAAAAAGATACAGACCAATTAATGGTGTCAAGCTATTGGAAATATCCCGCTAACAATCGCTATTTAAAATCAGCAAAATCGGTATACTGTTGACCGAGATATAAGCGAAACCCCAAAGTAACCCATTTTTTTAAGAACAAAATCCGTGCATATATCCCTATATATCTCAGTAAGTATAGTCACTCTAGCCACAAAACTTGGCACGGATACTCTTAAAGAAGGGACCTAAATAACGAAAAAAATTTTTTCATATAGGACCAGGGAAAGGGGCATTTTTCCTACAATTGCACAAATTTGGTGAAATATTTTATGCGCTATATCTCGTAAACTATAACAGCTATCGACTTAAAATGTTCTACAAAAAGTAATTGTACGCCAAGGGCTACACTCTAAAGAAAAAATTTTTTGAGTGGGGGCAAAAAAAGGGGTAGCTCCCATACAAATTAACGACTTTTATGAAATATTCGATACGCTATATCTCGGAAACTATAACAGATATCGAAATGAAGTTTTTTACAAAAAGTAATTAGGCACTAAGGGCTACGCTGTAAAGAAAAAAGTTTTTGGGTGGGGGCAAAAAAAGGGGTAGCTCCCATACAAATTAATGATTTGTATGAAATTTTCGATACGCTATATTTCGGAAACTATAACAGATATCGAAATGAAATGTTCTACATAAAGTAATTGGGCAATAAGGGCTACGCTTTAAAGAAAAATGTTTTGGGTGGGGGCAAAAAAAGGGGTAGCTCCCATACAAATTAACGATTTTTATGAAGTATTCAAAACGCTATATCTCGGAAACTGTAACAGATATCGAAATGAAATGTTCTACAAAAAGTATTTGGGCCATAAGGGCTACGCCTAAAATAAATAAATTTTTGAGTGGGGGCAAAACAAGGGGTAGCTCCCATACAAATTAACGATTTTTGTGAAATATTCGATACGCTATATCTCGGAAACTATAACAGATATCGAAACAAAGTGTTCTACAGAAAGTGATTGGACATCAAGGGCTACGCTCTTTAGAAATAATTTTTTGAGTGGGGGCAAAACAAGGGGTAGCTCCCATACAAATTAACGATTTTTATAAAATATTCGATGCGCTATATCTCGGAAACTATAACAGATATCGAAATCAAATGTTCTACAAAAAGTACTTGGGCAATAAGGGCTACGCTTTAAAGAAAAAATTTTTTGGGTGGGGGCAAAAAAAGGGGTAGCTCCGATACAAATTAACGATTTTTATGAAATATTTGATACGCTATATCTCGGAAACTATAACAGATATCGAAACCAAGTGTTCTACAGAAAGTAATTGGACATCAAGGGCTACGCTCTTGAGAAAAAATTTTTTGATAGGGGGCAAAACAAGGGGTAGCTCCCATACAAATTATCGATTTTTATGAAATATTCGATACGCTATATCTCGGAAACTATAACAGATATCAAAACCAAGTGTTCTACAGAAAGTAATTGGGCAATAAGGGCTACGCTTTAAAGAAAACATTTTTTGGGTGGGGGCAAAAAAAGGGGTAGCTCCGATACAAATTAACGATTTTTATGAAATATTTGATACGCTATATCTCGGAAACTATAACAGATATCGAAACCAAGTGTTCTACAGAAAGTGATTGGACATCAAGGGCTACGCTCTTGAGAAAAAATTTTTTGATATGGGGCAAAACAAGGGGTAGCTCCCATACAAATTAACGATTTTTATAAAATATTCGATACGCTATATCTCGGAAACTATAACAGATATCGAAATCAAATGTTCTACAAAAAGTAATTGGGCAATAAGGGCTACGCTTTAAAGAAAAAATTTTTTGGGTGGGGGAAAAAAAAGGGGTAGCTCCGATACAAATTAACGATTTTTATGAAATATTTGATACGCTATATCTCGGAAACTATAACAGATATCGAAACCAAGTGTTCTACAGAAAGTGATTGGACATCAAGGGCTACGCTCTTGAGAAAAATTTTTTTGATAGGGGGCAAAACAAGGGGTAGCTCCCATACAAATAAACGATTTTTATGAAATATTCGATACGCTATATCTCGGAAACTATAACAGATATCGAAACCAAGTGTTCTACAGAAAGTGATTGGACATCAAGGGCTACGCTCTTGAGAAATAATTTTTTGAGTGGGGGAAAACAAAGGGGTAGCTCCCATACAAATTAATGATTTGTATGAAATTTTCGATACGCTATATCTCGGAAACTATAACAGATATCGATATTAAATGTTCTACATAAAGTAATTGGGCAATAGGGGCTACGCCTTAAAGAAAAAATTTTTTGGGTGGGGGCAAAAAAAGGGGTAGCTCCCATACAAATCAACGATTTTTATGAAATATTCGATACGCTATATCTCGGAAACTATAACAGATATCGAAATGAAATGTTCTACAAAAAGTAATTTGGAAATAAGGGCTACGCTTTAAAGAAAAAATTTTTTGGGTGGGGGCAAAAAAAGGGGTAGCTCCCATACAAATTAACGATTTTTATAAAATATTCGATACGCTATATCTTAGAAACTATAACAGCTATCGACATCAAATGTTCTACTAAAAGTAAGTACATCAAGGGTTATGTTTTAAGGAAAAAATTTTTTTTGGGTGGGGGGTGAACAAGGGGGAGGTCCCATACAAATTAACAATTTTTATGCAATTTTCGATAAGCTATATCTCGGAGACTATAACAGATATCGAAATCAAATGTTCTACAAAAAGTAATTGTACAGCAAGAGTTATGTTTTTAAGAAAAAATTTTTTGGGTTGAGGATGGACAAAGAGGATGATATCCCATACAAATTAACAATTTTTATGAAATTTTCGATATGATAAATTTAGGAAACTATAACAGAAATTGACTTCAAATGTTTTGCAAAAAGTAACAGGATAAGACCTACATTCAAAAAAAAGTTTTTTTGGGCAGGGGTAGGGGAAGGGGTAGCTCTAATACAAACTAAGAATTTTTATGAAATTTGCGATACGCCACATCTGGAAAACTAAAACAACTATCGACTTCGAATATTCCACAAAAAGTAATAATCAAATAATTCATTCATTTTGGAAAAAAAGTTGGTGAGGAGCAGGGGGACTAGAATATCCCATAAAAATTAACAACTTTTATTAACCTTTTAATATAAATAATGTCAAAAACTTGCATTACTGTCGACCTCAAACGTTCCTCATCTATTTCTATTATTCATACGAACGTTAAAATTTTGTAAAGTTTTCTATGGACTTTAAAACTCACACAAGGATTTTTATTATATTATTTGCAGTACAAAATTACTCGGCTGGGTATATTTAAAGACCAATGTGAAGGGTATATAAGATTCGGCACAGCCGAATATAACGCTCTTACTTGTTTTACTTATGAAATATTTCTAATTTTTATATAGGGGTCGGCGTCATTTTTTAAGACTCCACGGGTGACGGGGAAGTTGTAGGGGTTTTTATCCTAATTTTTACAACTTTTGTATGGCAACCCCATTAGGGCGTGCAAATAGGGGGTAAGTATATTCTAGGAACATGTTTGGGAGGGCAAACTAATGGGGGTCGGTCGTACACTTTATTGGTCTAAGGCCACTCTGAGGAAGTTGCGGGCATTTCCATATAATTTCTTGTAAATTTTGTATGGAAACCCCCTTAGGGCGTGTAGATAGGGGGTAAGTATGTTCTAGGAATATGTTTGGGAGAAGAAACTAATAGGCGTCGGTCGTACACTTTATTGCAATAAGGCCAACTCTAAAGAAGTTGTGGGCATTTTCATATCATTTTTGTAAATTTTGTATGGCAGCCCCCTTAGGGCGTGGAGATTGAGGGTAAGTATGTTCTAGGAATATGTTTGGGAGAAGAAACTAATAGGGTTCGGTCGTATACTTTATTGCTCTAAGGGCAACTTTGAAGAAGTTGTGGGCATTTTTACATCATTTTTGTAAATTTTGTATGGCAACCCCCTTAGGGCGTCGAGATAGGGGGTAAGTATATTCTAGGAATATGTTTGCATCATTTATGTAAATTTTGTATGGCAACCCCCTTAGGGCGTGGAGATAGTGGGTAAGTATATTCTAGCAATATGTTTGGGAGAAGAAACTAATAGGCGTCGGTCGTACACTTTATTGCAATAAGGCCAACTCTAAAGAAGTTGTGGGCATTTTCATATCATTTTTGTAAATTTTGTATGGCAGCCCCTTAGGGCGTTGAGATAGAGGGTAAGTCTATTCTAGGAATATGTTTGGGAGGGCAAACTAGTAGGGGTCGGTCGTACACTTTATTGCTTTAAGGCCAACTCTGAAGAAGTTGTGGGCATTTTTACATAATTTTTGTAAATTTTGTATGGCAACCCCCTTAAGGCGTGAAGATAGGGGGTAAGTATGTTCTTGGAATATGTTTGGAAGAAGAAACTAATAGGGGTCGGTCGTACACTTTATTGCTTTAAGGCCAACTGTGAAGGAGTTGTGGGCATTTTCATATCCTTTTTGTAAATTTTGTATGGCAACCCCCTCAGGGCGTGTAGATAGGAAGTAAGTATGCTCTAGGAATACGTTTGTGAGGAAAAACTAATGGGGGTCTGTCATACATTTTTTTCCTCAACTGGCGATTTCAGGGAAGTTTTAGTGGTTTAAACCTTATTTTTTAAAATTTTGTATGGCAACCATGTCAGGGGCTGGAGATAGAGAGTAAGTATGTTCCACAAAAATGTTTGGACGGATAAAATAATTCGGGTCGGTCTTACATTTTACCTTTGTAGGAAAACCCTGGAAGCCGTAGGAGCGATTTTTAAAATTTTTAAATTAAGCTTTGTATGGCAACGCTGTTTTATGTATGAACAGTAATACTAATAAAATTTTCGTTTTGGGTGTGGTTCAATAATATCAACATGACTAATTCTGTTTTTTTTTTTATTGTTTTTTTGTTGTTTTTTTATTATTACTGGCAAAAGTATGTTCTTTGTTGTTGTTGTAGACTCAAAAAAACTAGGTAGTCTTGGTTTTTTGCTTATGTCTCGGTCATTTATCGGGCGATTTTGCTGAATTTCAACACCGATTTTTTCGCGACTATCTGTGACAGTTTGATACCACATTCGGGTCTATGCGTTATCGGGCGGCTTCAGAAAGTTGATTTCAACCATAACACGGACCTATCCCTATCTATAAGGATCCAGAATATATAAACTTTATGGGGTCCCAAATGGATAATAAAGGAATTACAAACGGTATGACAAACTTATATATACCGTTATCACTTATATGAAGGGTATAAAATATTTGATGCTAAAATTTTAAATTTTTTAGAGATTAATGTGTTGTTTTTATAAGACAAGTAGTGATCACCTCGGTACGAATTATATGTATTTTTTTGTTGTAAAAAAAACAAAATATGTACATATAATTTGTGCCCAGACGATCACTCCTTGTCTTATAAAAACAGCACACAAATCGCTAATTTTATATTAGAGAGTTCGATATTAGAAAATTTTAGCGATAGAAATAAAAGCTTTATTTGCGGCGAATTTAAATTTAGAGCGGTGCTAAATTAGGCGATATAAATAACAGAATTGCACTCGTAGCTAAAAATTGCCAAAAAGCTTTTTTAGATTTTTAGCGATAGAGATTTAGCTTTAGCGAGTTACAGAATAGGACGGCTGCACCCCTTTTCTGCAATTCTCTAAGTTCAATCTCGATCGCTAAAATGCTAAAAATAAAATACGGCGAATATTTTACCTACTTTGTATATTGGTATTCGGCATTTTTTAAAGCTTAGCTAAAACTTTAAGTTTTCGCCGTAACTTATTTACTATCAGCAGACTTATTCTTTCCCTCTGCCGTGATAGTATGATGTTGAAAAGAGACAAAACCTGTGGGAGCTTTCGATACTGTATATAAGTCAAGGTGGATCTATAGAAGGTGGTAGCATTTGTACTATAAATACAAAACCAACAACCATATGGAATTTTTACATTGAAAAACCGGGGACAAACACCTAGACGATTAAAAATACAAACAAACACACAAGACAATAAACGTAAAATATGCAGTTTTTGATGTCTAGGTGTTAAAGCAAGGCAAAATAAAAAATAATCTGCTGACGAAATAACACCACTGTTAATTTTTACTTGTTCTAAATAATTTTTTGAAATCAAATTTACTTATTTTTATATGTTTAGAAATTATAATTTTTTTTATTATTTGAAATATTGTTATATTAAAAAGAAGGCAAAAACAAATGTAAGATATTTTAAATTGTTTTGTAATAAAATTTATAGCGTTATTTATTTTAGTGAATAAACATTTAAGACGGTTTATCAAGAGCTTTTTTTTTAATTGGAATTATTGACAATTTTTTATTCAATTTGAACGTACATTGACTGGTTGAGTATCCTGCCCAGATCTTAATAGTTGAAATACTTTATTGGAGCTCAGATATAGGAACTGAATGCAGTTAAGAAATCGATATATTTCAAAAATGCCATTGACTCGTTCACCTCAACGACAGAATATAGATCAAACAAATAACCCTGAACCCGCGGATGTTCATCATGAAGAAATTTTATTGGAAGATAAAAATATTATTGGGGATGTCCCTTTAGAGATTCCTAGAGCAAACCAACCATATATTGAACACGAGAATTTTGATCAGGTAAATTTAAACTTTACAAAAGTTTAGAAGCAATTCAGCGTCAAATTTGCGCAATTCAATCAATGGTATTATCAAATAACATTGAAACACAAAAGTCTATCTCCTCTCTTTCTAACGAAATAAAAAATATTGCTATACAAAAAAGTAATGATCAACACGTTTCTATAACAAATCCTCCATTATATTCTCAACCGTTGGCTTCGAATAGTACAACGTGTGCATCATCTAGCAACGTTAGTAATTTTCAGCAAACAGCACCACACACCTCTTTCACTTTTAATCCTATAACAAATACAGAGTTAAACGAAAATATACCGAATGCAATCTCTTATTCCGTTCCGCAAATTATGCCACAAACATCGGCCTCTAACACTCCACGTCCAGTACCCACAATTATCCAAAATCGTCAAAAGAAAATTTATAGTCTACCAACATTTTCCGGCTCACCTGAAGATTGGCAAACATTTTATGAATCTTTTAAAAGTTCAACTTCTGAGTTTGAGTATTCCGATCTCCATAATATTATGCGTCTTAGAGAATGTCTTGTAGGAGACGCTAGAGGCACCGTTGAAGCTCTTTTATCAAACTCAAGAAATGTAAGTTCTATAATTGAAATTCTTGCAGAGACATATGGACGCCCAGAACAGTTGATTAAGTCACAAATTCGTAAAATTCGGTCAACAGAACCAGTTGAAGAATCAGATCTTAATTCTTTAATCGTTTTTGTGAATAAGGTAACAAATATGACCACATTTTTTGAATCAGTTGGAAATAGCCATCACTTAGTAAACCCAATGTTGCTTAGTGAATTAGTTATAAAGTTGCCTATTTCAAGACGTCTACAATGGGCTGATAAATGTTTGAGCTTTGGGCGAATGCCCACTATGGTTGATTTTTCAAGCTGGCTTGGAGAACTTAGGAAAATAGTGAATATGGTAACAGATTCAGCCCCTCTATCCATTGACAAAACTCACTATGCTTGTGTATCCGTAGAAAATAAAAAATGTAAGCTTTGTAAAAATAAATGTAAGTCGTTAGCGAACTGTGAAGAATTTTCCAAACTTCCTTTAGAAAGAAGATGGGACATAGTAAAAAATTTTAAAGTTTGTTTTAGCTGTCTTAAGGAAGGTCATCAAGCAGCAAAATGTTTCCTGAAGAAACAATGTGACAAAAATTCCTGTTTCAGTTTCCATCACAAACTTTTGCATAAAGATCGCCCTATTCCATTATCTGGGATGGATTCATCTGAAAATATACTACAGAATAGTCTGTTGACAGATACAAATGTTCAAGCTCGTAATTGTTTAGCAGATCTAAATACAAAAAATAACGTAGTCCTATTTCAAGTTGTTCCTGTAAGATTGTATGGACCTAAGAATAGCATTATTATTTATGCCTTTGTTGATGATGGTGCAAATGTTTCTATGATTGATAATGAAATAGCTGACAACTTAGGAATTACTGGGAAAAATGAATATTTAGAATTGAGATGGATAAATAATCAAGTGACTCGTGAACAGACAAAAATTGTGAATATCACTGTTAGTGGTATACATGACGGTTCGAAAAAATATAATATGCAAAATGTTTATGTAACGTCCAAACTGGATTTACCTTAACAAAGTTTCAATCGGTCTATGATTCCTTCGGGCTGTAACGAATCAATTTTATCGGAAATTTTTTTTTTAAATTATGATAACGTTAAACCAAAAATGATTATTAGTTTAGCTCATGCATTTTTGACTGTTGGTATCGAGTTACCTAGAATGTTATTCCCCACAGGGCCTATTGTAACAAAAACCAGATTAGGATCGATTGTATATGGAACGCTGAAACAACCTAATCAAAAATTTGTGTCATGTCATGTATTTAAATCTGAAAATGAGTCGTTTACAGAAATAGAAAACCTAATGAAAGGTTATTTTGGGTTAGAAAGTTTTGGTGTACGAATTCCTGAAAAGCAGTTAATATCTAAAGAAGATCAAAGGTCTTTAGAAATTTTAAATAGAACTACAAAACGATGCGGTGAAAGATTTGAATGTGGACTGCTGTGGCGAGAAAATTTTGTGGCGTTTCCTGAATCGTATCAAGTGGCTGCTGCACGTTTAAGTATTGTAGAAAGAAAGATGGCCAGTGATAACAGTTTTGCAGAAGAATATTGTAATAAAATAAATGAATACGTAAGAAAAGGGTATGCAAGAATTATGCAGGAAGAGGAGGCAAATATTTACACAAATAAAACATATTATCTGCCACATTTTGGAGTTAAGAATCCTAACAAGAAAAAATTTAGATTAGTTTTCGATGCAGCGGCGGAAAGTGACAAAATTTCCTTAAATAAAGCTCTATTACCCGGTCCTGATATTAATCAACCGCTTTTAGCCGTATTATTCAAATTTAGACAATCAAGAGTGGCTGTTTGTGGGGATTTAAAAGAAATGTTTCATCAAATAACAGTTATAAAGGAAGACCAAGATGCACAACGTTTCCTATGGAGAGATGGAGATCCCTCAAAGCCAATTAAAACTTATATCATGCAAAGACTTACCTTCGGCGCTACCTGCTCACCAACTATAGCACAATATGTTAAAAATAAAAATGCCTTAGAATACATCACAAAAAGCCCACGCGCTGTGAAAGGGATAATTGAAAAACATTATGTTGATGATTATGTAGACTGTTTTGATACTGAAGAAGAAGCCATAGAAATTGTTCGGACTAATAAAGAAATTCATAAATTGGGGGGCTTTGAAATGCATAATATGCTGACAAATTCGAAGTTGGTAGCCAAAGAACTAAATATAGAAAAGGATAATGGAACAGTGAACGTCGAAAAAACCATTGAACGGATTTTGGGCATGCACTGGGTGCCAATTTCGGATACATTTATATTTGTTTTAAATTTTTATAAAGTCTCAAATGATGTTTTGAAAATGAAAAGAGTTCCCACAAAACGAGAACTACTGTGTATGGCAATGTCGGTATTTGACCCCTTTGGATTTGTAGCAGATTTTATGATTTTTATAAAAATATTAATGCAAGAAGCCTGGAGATGTAAAATTAATTGGGATCAAAAATTACCTGATACAATATATAAAAAATTTATTAATTGGTTGGTTAACTTAGAAAAGATTAAAGAATATAAAATTTCAAGATTTTATTTTGAAGGCTGTAGTGAACACAATACACAATTACACGTATTTTGTGATGCAAGTGAAGAAGCAATGGCGGCTGTTGCATACTGGAGAATTATATATCCAAATGGCATAAAAACTTGTTTTATAATAGGCAAAACATCCTGTGCTCCTCTACGCTTTCATTCAATACCAAGGTTAGAATTACAGGCTGCAGTAATGGCAGTTCGCTTGAAAGAAAATATTATTAGCCATCATGAAATATTTGTAAATAAGATATTTTTTTGGACCGATTCGTACACAGTTATTCGTTGGATATGTTCAGAAAATCGGAAATATAAACAATATGTAGCAAACAGAGTTTCTGAAATATTAGAAAGTTCAGCCGAGTCCCAGTGGCGTTGGTGCTCCACAACAGATAATCCAGCAGATAAAGGAACTAGATATTCATTTCCTATTGTATACAACCCGGAAGGTTCGTGGAAGAAAGGACCTGAATTTCTCTTAGATAGTGAAGAGAAGTGGCAAGTTGATCGTGGTGAATTAAGAAAAGAAGATAAATCGGATAATGAATTGAAAGCGAAGTATTTTGTCATGATCGCACATAATTCTTCCGAAATAATTGAAAATTTAATAAATCATTATTCAAAATATCTAAGAATTCGTAGACAGTTGGCATGGATTCTCAGATTTCTACACAACATTCGTCAAAAACAATGTAAAAGAAGTGGTGAACTATCCATCGAAGAAGAAACGAATGCTGAGTTAGTTATTTGTTGTTATATTCAAAAACGATATTTCTCGGAAGAATATGCTTGTTTAAAATCATTAAAATTAATTCCAAAATCAAGTGAGCTTTTATCACTAAGTCCGTATATTGATAGTATGGGTATTATACGAGTTGGTGGCCGACTAGATAATGCAACATTTCTTCCTGAATATACAAGAAGGCCTATTGCACTTCCAAAATCCCACCGTTTTTCTCGGATAATTATAGAGCATTATCACCAAACAAACTGTCATCAAAATTCGTCGAAGGTCATATGTGACGTACGAGAAAAATTTTTGATACCGTCGATTCGGAGGATTTTAAATAGTGTTAAATCAGGATGCCCCGTATGTAAATTGATGAAAGCAAAGCCAATGCAACCCCAGATGGGTTTATTACCTAAAGATAGAGTAACACCTTACGTCAGACCGTTTTCATATACAGGAGTGGATTTGTTTGGTCCGTTTGATGTTAAAATACGAAGAAGTACTGAAAAACGATGGGTAGCATTGTTTACTTGTCTAACAGTAAGAGCAGTTCACTTAGAAGTGGTAAACAGTTTATCATCGGATTCATTTGTGCTCTCTCTAAGAAATTTCATTAATCGACGGGGTGTTCCAGTTCAAATACGTAGTGATAATGGACGGAACTTTGTTGGGCTAAGAAAGGAGTTAAGGAATGAAGCAAATTTTTTGGATCATGATGAAGTGACACGTTTATTAACACCGTTAGGAATTAAATGGATATTCAATACTCCTCTAGACCCGAGTTCTGGTGGAGTATGGGAACGACTGGTGCAATCCATTAAAAAGACTTTGCTGGTTTTAATAAAAGAAGTTTCACCAAAGCTAGATGTTTTTCACAGTTTATTAATTGAAGCAGAAAATATAATTAATTCAAGACCGCTTACTCATATTCCACTTACTCCTCAAGATCCCGAACCTTTGACTCCAAACCATT
This sequence comes from Melanophora roralis, assembly GCA_963583895.1. Lineage (NCBI taxonomy): Eukaryota > Metazoa > Arthropoda > Insecta > Diptera > Rhinophoridae > Melanophora > Melanophora roralis. The sequence continues at coordinate 2,123,342 of OY757192.1, read as the reverse complement.
TTTTATTAGGGACAACTAATTCTACTCAAACTCCAACTGATTTTGATATAAGACTAATAAATACGAGAAAACAATGGCGAATACTTCAAAACTTAAAAAACGGATTCTGGGAACGTTGGATAAGGGAATATCTACCTGATCTAACTCGTCGTGTAAAGTGGTGCTTACCTTCAAGATCATTAGAAGTTGGAGATATAACACTTGTCTGTGACTTTAACCTCCCAAGATCTAAATGGAGCCGCGGTCGGGTAATAAAAACATATTGTGGCACTGATGGCATTGTACGAGCAGCTGATATTAAAACCGCTAATGGAGTTTTTAAGAGACCTGCGTCAAAGCTTGCACTTCTTGATTTTAATGCTGAGTTGTGAATTTTCGTATCTCAATTCACGGGGAAGGGAAATTGTTAATTTTTACTTGTTCTAAATAATTTTTTGAAATCAAATTTACTTATTTTTATATGTTTAGAAATTATAATTTTTTTTATTATTTTAAATTGTTTTGTAATAAAATTTATAGCGTTATTTATTTTAGTGAATAAACATTTAAGACGGTTTATCAAGAGCTTTTTTTTTAATTGGAATTATTGACAACCACCTTGTGCATTAATCCACTTTGTTATAAGTGTTGCCATACATTATTATTAGCGTTTGTTAAAAAATGTTATGCGTTTGCTTACAACATATATGTATATAAGAAAATATTTGTTGATAACTTATTTTGAAATATATACTTAAACATTCCTTAATTTTTGCTACATACAGTCTTAGATATTTATGTATTTTAATAAAAAGTATACATATAACTGAAATGTTGTAGTAATAAATGAAACCAAAATTCACTGAAAATTATGGCGACATATTTATATGATAACAGCTTTAATTGTATGTATGTATTGTGTTTTTAAAGAATCCCTATATCTATCTATTATATAAAGAAGGGGTGTATGTATGTATGTATGTATGTATGTATGTATGTATGTATGTATGTATGTATGTTTGTATGTTTGTATTTTATAGCTGGCCACACCAGTGGATCGATTTTTGTGAAATTTTTACAGAGTGTTACTCAAGTCTGAAAGGAACAATAGGCTACTTTTTTTTTGGAAATTATTGCTGCCACGCCCACACTACGCCCATTTGTGTGGGAAGGTCAATTAACAAAATTACCCAGAGCCATACTGCTCAAACGCGTAGAGCTAAATACCTGAAATTTACAACACGTGTTAAGCTTTACATGTTTGTTTAAATGCACATGAGTTTTTAAACATTGGGCCCGTAAAGGGATAAAAAGGGGACAAAAAGGGAAAAATCGGTAACCTACTATCTCTTGATGTCTATAAGATAGAAACAAAATTTAAAAAGTTTAGCGTTTTCCTTAAGAAATAAACAGACTGGTATTTGGATTTTTTTTTTAAATTTTGGTCCGAAAGGCCGAAAAAAGGGGTTTAAATTATATTTTGGTACTTTTTGGTACTTTTTGTTACTTTTGAACCAATAAAGATAGAAAAATTTTTAAAATTGCGTTCGATAGGTTTACAAAAATATGATTACGTTTTTAGTACTTTTTTTTAATTTTGGGCCCAAAAGGGGAAAAAAGGGCTAAAAATATATTTTGATTTTTTTATTCGTCTTTTGTAACTTTTAAACCCATAACGATAGAGACATTATTCAAATTAAGTGTAACAGGCCTAAAAAATATGAGTACGTTTTTAGATACTTTTTTAATTTTATAGACCCTAAGGGGAAGAAAGGGTTAAAATTATGTTTTAGTACTTTTTGTAACTTTAAAATAAATTATGATAGAAACATAATTTCAATTCCTCTTCGAGACCGATTTTTGGAAATTAGTTCTCAGGTAAACGGCCTTTAAAGTTAAAATTTTGAAGGTAAAAAAGTGGGCGGTGCCACGCCCATAAAAGTTAAACTTTTTATGCTGGTACTTTTATTGCACTGATTTTTTTAAATTGGCACACATATAGAAGGCCTCTAATTCCGAAGTTCTAAAGGACAAAAATGGAGGATTGCAGCGCCCACAAAAATGTAAGTTTTCAAATTGGTTCTTCTATTGTTGCGATTTTTATGAAGCTCAAAAATAGACCGATAATATTTATTTTCGGTACAAAAATGGGTGGCATAAAGATAGACGAACGTGCAAAATTATGTGAAGATAAGGCCATATTCTAGCCAGTTATAGCCCAAAACGCTTAATCCGGGAGGACATTTGTATGGGAGCTCTGTCGAAAAATAACCTGATCATCACCACAAACAACATGCTTTTTTCTCATGCCAAAAAACGTATCTGTTCCAAATTTCATCGAAATATCTGCAAAAATGCGGTCTCTACTTTGTTTACAAGAATACATTAAGACTGAATTCCAAAACGCAGTTTGCTTTGCATTAAAAATTTTCAACTTCTTCCCTTATTCACTCTTTACAATTTGGACAACGTTTTTTGCTTCCAGGACATTAATATAGCTGTAAGCACTCATTTGGAAGTAGAAGATATTATCAAAAACATCATCTTTGCTTTCAGGAAAAACTTGAAATTTCGTGAAGCAAAGCAAACTGCGTTTTGGAATACAGCCTAACTCCTAGCCGGACGGATGGACTGACAGGTTTTAATCGACTCAGGAAGTGATTCTGTGTCAATCGGTATAATTGGAGGTGGGTCTCAGACCTTTTTCTTTGTTGAGGTACAAAAATTTGCACAAAAGCATAATAAAATTTGGATATAACAATATAAGAGAAGTTTGAACTTCTTTTGAAAAATATTTGATATGTGATCCCTGTATCTATATTATATAAAGAAAGGTTGTATGTATGTATGTATGTATGTATGTATGTATGTATGTATGTATGTATGTATGTATGTATGTATGTATGTATGTATGTATGTATGTATGTATGTATGTATGTATGTATGTATGTATGTATGTATGTATGTATGTATGTATGTATGTATGTATGTATGTATGTATGTATGTATGTATGTATGTATGTATGTATGTATGTATGTATGTATGCATGTATGTATGTATGTATGTAAATACATATGTATGTATGTTTGTAATTTATAGCTGTCAACACCAGTGGATCGATTTTTTTGAAATTTTTACAACGAGTTACTTAAAGTCTGGAAGAAAGGGGCTAAGATTATATATAGAAGTTTATAAATAATTTTTGCTTATTAAAACTTTCTGAATATCCAAAACTGTAAGCCTGGTAAATTTCCAATTTTTATAAGCTAAGTAAATAGTAGGGCTGGCTTATTATTTATTGCAACTTATGTGGGGCAACCAATAAATTTAAAATAATATAAATTCTTTTGTGTTAACATATTTGAATAATTTTACTATGATTGGGGTAGCGAAGCACACCGGGGCTAAGCTAGTCTATTATATAAAGAAGGGGTGTATGTATGTATGTATGTATGTATGTATGTATGTATGTATGTATGTATGTATGTATGTATGTATGTATGTATGTATGTATGTATGTATGTATGTATGTATGTATGTGTGTATTTTATAGCTGGCCACATTTTTACAGAGTGTTACTTCAAGTCTGAAAGGAACAATAGGCTACCTTTTTTTGGAAATTATTGCTGCCACGCCCACACCACGCCCATTTGTGTGGGAAGGTCAAGTAACAAAATTACCCAGAGCCATACTGCTCATACGCGTAGAGCTAAATACCTGAAATTTACAACACGTGTTAAGCTTTACATGTTTGTTTAAATGCACATGAGTTTTTAAACATTGGGCCCGTAAAGGGATAAAAAGGGGACAGAAAGAGAAAATCGGTAACCTACTATCTCTTGATGTATATAAGATAGAAACAAAATTTAAAAAGTTTAGCGTTTTCCTTAAGAAATAAACAGACAGTATCTGGAGTTTTTTTTTATTTTTTGGTCCGAATGGCCGAAAAAAGGGGTTAAATTTATGTTTTGGTACTTTTTGTTACTTTTAAACCAATAAAGGTAAAAAAATTTTTCAAATTGCGTTCGATTGGTCTTACAAAAATATTATTTCGTTTTTCGTACTTTTTTTAAATTTTGGGCCCAAAGGGGAAAAAAGGGTTAAAAATATATTTTGATTTTTTTATACGTTTTTTGTAACTTTTAAACCAATAAAGATAGGAACATTATTCAAATTAAGTGTAACAGGCCTAAAAAATATGAGTACGTTTTTAGATACTTTTTTAGTTATTAGACCCTAAGAGGAAGAAAGGGTTAAAATTATGTTTTAGTACTTTTTGTAACTTTAAAATCAATTATGATAGAAACATAATTTAAATTCCTCTTCCAGACCGATTTTTGGAAATTAGTTCGCACATAAACAGCTTTTAAAATTAAAATTTTGAAGGTAAAAAAGTGGGCGGTGCCACGGCCATAAAAGTTAAACTTTTTATGATGGTACTTTTATTGCACTGATTTTTTAAAATTAGCACACATATAGAAGGCCTCTAATTCCGAAGTTCAAAAGGACAAAAATGGAGGATTGCAGCGCCCACAAAAATGTAAGTTTTCATACTGGTTCTTCTATTGTTGCGATTTTTATGAAGCTTAAAAATAGACCGATAATGTTTATTTTCGGTACAAAAATGGGTGGCATAAAAATAGACAAACGTGCAAAATAATGTAAAGATAAGGCCATATTTGAGCCAGTTATAGCCCAAAACGCTTAATCCGGGAGGACATTTGTATGGGAGCTCTGTCGAAAAATTAACTGATCATCACCACAAATAACATGCTTTTTTCCTATGCCAAAAAACTTATCTGTTCCAAATTTCATCGAAATATCTGCAAAAATGCGGTCTCTACTTTGTTTACAAGAATACATTAAGGCTGAATTCCAAAACGCAGTTTGCTTTGCATCACAAAATTTCAAGTTTTTCGTGAAAGCAAAGATGAGGTTTTTGATAATATCTTTTACTTTCAAATGAGTGTTTGGAGCGATATTAATGTCCTGGAAGCAAAAAACGTTGTTAAAATTGTAAGGAGTGTATAAGGGAAGAAGTTGAAAATTTGTAGTGCAAGCAAACTGGGTTTTGGAATTCAGCCTAACTCCTAGCCGGACGGATGGACTGACAGGTTTTAATCGACCCAGGAAGTGATTCTGTGTCGATCGGTATAATTGGAGGTGGGTCTCAGATCTTTTTCTTTGCTGAGGTACAAAAATTTGCACAAAAGCATAATAAAATTTGGATATAACAATATAAGGGAAGTTTTAACTTCTTTTGAAAAATATTTGAAATGTGATCTCTGTATCTATCTATTATATAAAGAAGGGGTGTATGTATGTATGTACGTATGTATGTATGTATGTATGTATGTATGTATGTATGTATGTATGTATGTATGTATGTATGTATGTATGTATGTATGTATGTATGTATGTATGTATGTATGTATGTATGTATGTATGTATGTACGTATGTATGTATGTATGTATGTATGTATGTATGTATGTATGTATGTATGTATGTATGTATGTATGTATGTATGTATGTATGTATGTATGTATGTATGTATGTATGTATGTATGTATGTTTGTAATTTATAGCTGGCCACACCAGTGGATCGATTTTTTGAAGTTTTTACAGCGAGTTACTTCAAGTCTGGATGAAACAATTGGCAACTTTTTTTTGGAAATCTTTGCTGCCACGCCCACACTACGCCCATTTGTCTGGGAAAGTCTGGTTATGAATTACCTAACCAAATTACCCAAAGCCATACTGATCAAACGCGTAGAGCTAAATACATGTTTCCTTAAATACATACGAATTTTTAGAAATTAGGCCCGTAAAGGGATAAAAAGGGGACAAAAAAGGAAAAACCTGTAGCCTACTATCTTTCAATGTATATAAGATAGAAACAAAATTTAAAAAGTTTTGCATTTTCCTTAAGAAATAAACAGACAGGTATCTGGAGTTTTTTGTTCATTTTGGTCCGAAATGGGTTTAAAATTATCTTTTTGTACTTTTTGGTATTTTTTGTTACTTTAAACCAATAAAGATATAAACATTATTCAAATTGCGTTCAATAGGTCTTAAAAAAATATTATTACGTTTTTCGTACTTTTTTAATTTTGGACCCAAAAGGGGAAAACAGGGTTAAAAATATATTTTGATTTTTTTTATGCGTTTTTTGTTACTTTTCAACCAACAAAGATAGAAACATAATTCAAATTGGATGCGACAGGCCTAAAAAATATGAGTACGTTCTTGGGTCTTTTTTGAATAATTGGACTCTTAGGGGGGAAATAGGTTAAAATTATGTTTTAGTACTTTTCGTTACTTTAAAACCAATAAAGGTAGAAACATAATTTAAATTATTTAAATTTCCAATTTTTATGTGCTAAGTAAACAGTAGGGCTGACTTATTATTTATTGCAACTTATGTGAGGCAACCAATAAATTAAAAAATATATTAATTCTTTTGTTTACATATTTTAATAATTTTACTATGATTGGGGTAGCGAAGCACACCGGGGCTTAGCTAGTATATTATAAAATCAAGGTGTAAGTTTGTTTGTTTGTCACGCAATCACGCCTAAACGGCTGGACCGATTTTCATGAAATTTGAAATGTAAATACCCTGAAGCCCTGGGTGTGCGATAGGCTATACGTTTTTGGAAAAAGGGGAGGTGCCACGCCCAAAGCACTTCAAATCTAACTGTACTTCTACTGCAAAAAAATAACTTTTAATACTGGTGCATATGTTGCACCGATTTTTTCAAAATTTTGTACACATTTAAAAGGCCTCTAACGGAAAAAAGTTTTATGAAAAAAAAGAGGCGGGACCACGCCCCCTAAAACAAATATTATATGATAGGCACTTATTCTAGACCGATTTTTTTGAAATTAGTTGGCATATAAACAACTTCTAAAGTTTAAATTTTGGAGGTAAAAAAGTGGGCGGTGCCACGCCCACAAAAATTTACCTTTTTTTGCTGTTACTTTTATTGCACCAATTTTTTTTTTTAACTTGGCACACGTATAGAAGGCCCTTAATTCTGAAATTCTAAAGGACACAAGCTAGGGGTTGTTGCGCCCACAAAAATTTTAGTCTTCATGCTGGTTCTTCTACTGTTGCAATTTTTATGAATCTCAAAGATTTACCAATAATTTTTATTTTCGGTACAATAATTAGTGGCACAAACATGGACAAACGTGCAAAGTTATGTGAAGATAGAGCAATATTTAAGCCAGTTATAGCCTAAAACGCTTAATCTGGAAGGACATTTGTATGGGAGCTAGGTCAAAAAATTAACCGATCATCACCACAAACAAGATGCTTTTTTCCTATGCCAAAAAACACATCTGTTCCAAATTTCATTGAAATATCTGCAAAAATGCGGTCTCTACTCTGTTCAAAAGAATACATTAACTCCAACCCAGACTGACGGACCGACATGTTTTAATCGACTCAGGAAGTGATTCTGTATCGATCGGTATAATTAGAGGTAGGTCTAAGACCTTTACTTTTATAGGGTATAAATATTTGTACAAAAACATAATCAAATTTGGGTATAACAATATAATAGAACTTTAAACTCCTTTTGAAAAACACTTGAAATGTAATTATACAATAAATTAAGAACGATTGATATATACAGGGTGTCCCCCGGCAAGGTATACTAATTTATTTTACCGCCATTTTGGTAAACGTTAGTCTTGACAGTTCGTATTTTGCAGTCGTGAAGTAGAGACATGGCAAATTTATTATGAAAAAATATTCAGTAACCCAACGTGTTTTAATCAATAAAACATGACAAACCCGATTTTCATGAAAAAATAATAATGAGTGCCGAGGCACATTTTCATTTGAGTGGATATATCAATAACCAGAATAGTCGGTTCTGGGTAATAGAAACCCCTCAAATTATCCATCAGTCACTTTTGCATCCATTAAAAGTGGAAGTCTGGTGTGCAGTTTGGTCAGGAGGAATTATTGGAGCTTAATTTTTTAAAACTGAAAACGGCGTAATGGGAAGCGATATCCTGATATGATTGAAAACTTTTTAATTTGCAATTTGGTCAGGAGGAATCATTGGAGCTTACTTTTTTAAAACTGAAAACGGCGTAATGGGAAGCGATATCCTGATATGATTGAAAACTTTTAATTTAATTTAAGAAATGGTGATGATGATTGGCCTGATTTGACTGCTCCGGACTTCTTTTTGTGGGGATATCTGAGCAGCAAGGTTTATGCATATAAACCAACTTTCCGGCGGACACCCTGTGTATGGCAATATTATTGGAGCAACAACACCAACAGGGTAATTCTAAGGGGAAGATATTTTTAAACTCCATATACCAAGTAATCCAAAAGGTTTGCCTTCGAATTCTTAACGCTTGCAGTTTTCAAACAAACTAGCCTTTGCTTTAACAATTAAATAATCCCAGGTTGCTGGTTTGCACTTGGAACTCCTCCCCGCTTCTCTCATGGCATGTTGTAAGTCGCCTGTTCTAGGGTACTAAGTGGATAAAATTTACACATTTGTGCACTAAATGGAAAAACTTCTAACAGAGTGGAAAATAGCGCTTTATGAAGTACCTAACGACCCGTCATTTTTTTTATAAGCTACAAACTTAACTATTAATATTTGTATAGTAATTTAAAACTTAATAATCCAGATTTGTTTTGTTAGGTTTTGTTTGCATAATTTCACACAATATTGTTTATGGGTTTAATGTTTAATGTAAAAGTTTTATTAACAACACTAAAGGGTATTTCGTATAAAAATTCACATACTAAAGGCATAGACAGCTCATCAAAACGATTAAAATTTCGAGTTTAATCGAATGCTGTAATTTTCCCTCAGTTTTATATGCACTTTTTTAAGTTAAAAATTTGCTTCCATACTTTACCTTTTAAGATTATTCCCGCACAACACCGGGACGGGTAAGCTAGTTAATATTATATATCATTACAAAAAAGGGCCGAAAAATATTTTTTATTTTATGTTGCTGTAAAACAGCTTAAAGTAGCCAGTCAATTTATGTTGAAAGATATTTTATATAATTATTGAAATGATTTATATTTTAAGCAATTAATTTAACAACAAATAATTAACCTACTTATTACAATTTTTTTTACTCTATCAGCTTGAAGTAAAAAAAAATTTTAATCCTCTCATGAAGAACTTACTACAAATATTGAATGAGTTATACCCGAATGTTCTTAAAAAGTAATTCGCTTACAAGACCTACGCTTTACAGAAAAAGTTTTTCCTGGGGGCAGAAAAAGGGGTAGCTCCCAACCAAATTAACAATTTTTTGAAATTTTCGATAAGCTACATATATTTCGGAAATGATAAAAGCTATCGTTCTAATGTTCTACAAAAAGTAATTGGACAACAAAACTTACGCTTTGAAGAAAAAATTTTCTAGGTGGGGGTGAAGAAAATTAACAATTTTTCTGAAATTTTCGATAAGCTATATCTCGGAAACTATAACAGATATCGAAATCAAATGTTCTACAAAAAGTAATTGGACATCAAGAGTTATGGCTTAAACAAAAAATTTTTTGTGGGGGGGGGGGGGGGGGGGTGAACAAGGGGTAGCTCTCATACAAAGTAAACAATTTTTATGAAATTTTCGATAAGCTATATCTCGGAAACTATAACAGATATCGAAATCAAATTTTTTACAAAAAGTAATTAGACATCAGGAGTTATATCTTAAATAAAAAATTTTTTGGGTGGGGGTGAACAAGGGGTAGCTCTCTAACAAAGTAACAATTTTTATGAAATTTTCGAAAAGCTATATCTCGGAAACTATAACAGATATCGAAATCGAATGTTCTACAAAAAGTAATTGGACATCAAGAGTTATGGCTTAAAGAAAAAAATTTTTGGGTGGGGGGTGAACAAGGGGTAGCTCCCATACAAAGTAACAATTTTTATGAAATATTCGATAAGCTATATCTCGGAAACTTTAGCAGATATCGAAATCAAATTTTCTACAAAAAGTAATTAGACATCAGGAGCTATGTATTAAATAAAAAATTTTTTGGGTGGGGGTGAACAAGGGGTAGCTCCCATACAAAGTAACAATTTTTATGAAATTTTCGAAAAGCTATATCTCGGAAACTATAACAGATATCGAAATCAAATGTTCTACAAAAAGTAATTGGACATCAAGAGTTATGGCTTAAAGAAAAAATTTTTTGGGTGGGGGGTGAACAAGGGGTAGCTCCCAAACAAAGTAACAATTTTTATGAAATTTTCGAAAAGCTATATCTCGGAAACTATGACAGATATCAAAATCAAATGTTCTACAAAAAGTAATTGGACATCAATAGTTATGTTTTAAAGGAAAAATTTTTGGGTGGGGGGTGAACAAGGGGTAGCTCCCATACAAATTAACAATTTTTGTGAAATTTTCGAAAAGCTATATCTCGGAAACTATGACAGATATCAAAATCAAATTTTCTACAAAAAGTAATTGGACATCAAGAGTTATGTTTCAAAGTAAACAATTTTTTGGGTGGGAGGTAAACAAGGGGTAGCTCCCATACAAACTAACAATTTTTGTGAAATTTTCGATAAGCTATATCTCGGAAACTATAACAGATATCGAAATCAAATTTTTTACAAAAAGTAATTAGACATCAGGAGTTATGTCTTAAATAAAAAATTTTTTGGGTGGGGGTAAACAAGGGGTAGCTCCCATACAAAGTAACAATTTTTATGAAATTTTCGAAAAGCTATATCTCGGAAACTATAGCAGATATCGAAATCAAATGTTCTACAAAAAGTAATTGGACATCAATAGTTATGTTTTAAAGGAAAAATTTTTGGGTTGGGGGTGAACAAGGGGTAGCTCCCATACAAATTAACAATTTTTGTGAAATTTTCGATAAGCTATATCTCGGAAACTATAACAGATACCAAAATCAAATGTTCAACAAAAAGTAATTCGACAACAAAACCTACGCTTTAGAGATAAAATTTTTTTAGTGATGGATGAAAAAGGGCTAGCTCCCCTAAAAAATAATATTTTTTATGTAATTCTCGATACGCTATATCTCGGAAACTATAACAGCTATCGACATCAAATGTTTGACAAAAAGTAGCTCGACAGTAAAACCTACGCTCTGAATTAAACATTTTTGGGGATAGGGGTGAACAAGGGGTAGCTTCCACACAAATTAACAATTTTTATGAAATATTCGATACGCCACATCTAGGAAACTATAACAGAAATCGACTTTAAATGTTCTGCAAAAAATAATTGGACGATAAAGTCAACACTTTGAAAAACAACTTTTTTTGTGGGGCCAGGAGAAGGGGTAGCTCCAATGCAAATTAACAATTTTTATAAAATTTTCGATACGCTATATCACGGAAAATATAACAGCTATCGACATCAAATGCTCTTAAAAAGTATTTCGACAACAAGACCCACGCTTTGAAGAAAAATTTTTTTGGTGAGGGCAGGAGAAAGGGTAGCTCCCATACAAATTGAAGATTTTTATGAAATTTTTAATATGCTTAATCTCGGAAACTTAACAGAAATTGACTTCAAATTTTCTGCAAAAAGTAACAGGATAATAAGACCTACATAAAAAAAAAGTTTTTTGAGCAGGGGCAGGGGAAGGGGTAGCTCTAACACAAACTAACAATTTTTATGAAATTTTCTATACGCCGCATCTGGGAAACTAACGACTTCGAATATCCTACAAACAGAGAAGCGGGGAACTAGAACATCCCATAAAAATTAACAACTTTTATTAACCTTTTAATACGAATAATGTCGAAAACTTTTATAACTGTCGACCTCAAACGTTCCTCATCTATTTCTATTATTCATACGAACGTTAAAATTTTGAAAAGTTTTCTATGGGCTTTAAAACTTGCACAAGGCGTTTTTATTATATTATTTGCAATACAAAATAACTGGACCGGGTATATAAAAAAACCAATGTGAAGGTTATATAAGATTCGGCACAGCCAAATATAGCGCTCTTACTTGTTTTACTTTCATTTTCTTGCTTAAATAATTTTTTTTTTTTTATAAAAAACATTAAATAAACAAATACATATATTTCCTACTCACATTTAGCACAAAAAAATATTTGATGATAAAAAAATTTTTTTAGGGGTTAAATCGCTAATTTTAAATTAGAGAATTCGATATTAGAAAGTTCTAGCGATACAAATAAAAGCTTTATTTGCGGCGAATTGATATTTAGGACGCTGCACAATTAGGCAATTTAAATAACAGAATTGCACTCGTAGCTAAAAACTGCCAAAAAGCTTGTTTAGGTTTTTAGTGATAGAGATTTAGTTTTAGCGAGTTACAGAACAGGGCGGCTGATTACTATTTTAATATGCACGTCAGATCCCTATAAGTCCAATATAACTACTTCTAGAAGATGAAAACCACGGCTATTTAGCAGAAATATTTACTAAATTGTTTAGTTAATAGTAATTTTTCAGAACTTTAGATGTTCGTTATTTTATCATTTTATGTACATTAATTAATTTTAAATTTACAACCTTACATATATTATTTTAATAATCTCTATTTTTGACTTAGTAAACCATGGCCCCTCGTATTTAAATTTCAAGGTTGGGACTTTCTTACAAAATATAAGTTTTAAATAAGTATAAGTTGCAAATTTGACTCAAAATATAGGACTTTGTGCAAAACGAACGTTTTTAACTTCACTTTTTTACCATAAATCAGCTAAAGCTTAAAATGCATTTTTACCAATTATAACCCAAAGCTAATAGTCTCAACTAGTAAACAAAAAAAATTGCGGTTAAAAATTTCAATCCAGTCAAAAGTTGTAAATTTTGAACCGCCTCTCTCGCGAAATGGTCCACTGTGCGGTCGACTGTACAATAATTTTTCTTTTTTAAATAAAACGACCAAATAAATTAGACTAAAAGTATTCTTATTTTTTTTTTTTAATTTTAAATAAAGATTAAAACTAAAGGTTTATTGTATTTGAAAATAAAATTTAAAAAATAATAATTTCGGTGTACCACATAATTTTTCTAATATTCCTTGATCATAGATTTTATTTTCTGGTAAAAAATTTCAACGATAATTGTTTTTTTTTTGTCCTTGGTTTTTGATTTATATATACAGATATACATTTACTTATGTGTACATATCGCTCAATAATATCAATAGCGTCATAACTGAAAAATAGCTTGTTTTAAGCTTAGAAATAAAAATATTCAGGTTTTTTATTTTTAGATAAGCTAAAGTTGTTCTTTTAATTTTGATATTTTTGTTGTATTTGCTAAACAAAATATCAGATTAAAATAATGAGGTTTATCCTTTGTTTAATATTTGTTACAAAACCTTTTAATACATTTTACGTTAAACTGAGTTTTTGGGTTATGACTCTTTAAAGAGAATTTACGATGTGTTTGTAATATCTCTTTAATATTATTTTTGCATTTTTGTAATATCAGTTAATTAAAAAAAATAAATAACTTATTTTTTCACGTTGCATGATGTAGTTGTTGTTGGGGTTGTATTGCATTCGATGTGTTTAAATTTGTATGATTGATTGAGTTGCAAGTCGGTTGTTGTTGCTGTGTGGCAGATGAGTTGAGGAAATTAAAGGTTCTGGTATCATTGTGCAAACGAAGTGCTTGATCTAACCGATTTTCTTGCATACGAATGGCCTCGCTTATGTCATGGGAGTTTTGATTTTGAAGTGAATTTTCTTCCGTTAAAGAGCTTCTCGCTTGATGTATTTGCTCAAGCTTATTATTGTTGCTGCTATTATTATTGCTATTTACGCATATATCATTATTTAGTTGCTGCACAGCCGAGGCTGCCAACCGAAAAGGAGCATCTGTATGACATTGTAAAATGGGATCAGTTTTTTGTTGTGGTGGAGAAAGAGGTGAGGATGATTGCAAAATAATAATATCCCGGTGACTATGATGCGGATTCAAATTTTGCATGGTACTGCTTCCGTTGCCGGTTGAACTTTGTTGACGATGCAGATGTTGAGCTGATTGAAACTGATGTTTTTGCTGCTGCTGTTGTTGTTGAGAGTCATGTTGGCCCATTTGCTGATTTGTGTTGCTCGCATGTGCAAAGGTAATGTGGTCTGTTGACTGCTGAGTATGTGGCTGGTGATGATGATGACTGATCTCTTGAGATGAATTACACATGATACTGTCCCGCATTGGAGTAATATCAGTTTCTGATGCCTCAGTATGTAAACTTTGATGTACAGGTGACAAAGTTCTAGCATTTAATTGGTTTTGAGCACTACTTGATTGGCAATGACCCAAATTTTGTGATTGCCGTAGATTTACTTCTAGAGCACTATTTGTAGGCGTAGTACTTGATGTTGAATCAGTGCCGGTTGTATGGTTCAATCTTAAAGCTGCGGCCAAATTCACCACAGCTGCTTGAACTGCGGCGTTTCCAGCGGCAGTTTGTGAGGAATCAACAGTACCAAACCTTTGTGATGGCGGTAACTCAGCCACACTATTGTGATTGGCACTGGCAGCAACAGCAGCGGCAGCGGCTGAAGCAGCTGCCATTAAGCTCATTCGATTTTGCAAATCAGCATCTACACCTGCTATTCCGCCAAATGCCTGCCCAGGTAATAAATGTGAGTGATTTTGGTGAGTATTATGTGAATGTGCTGGGGCACAAAGAGGGTGGTTTGTACCACTCCCTGCTCGTAGGATATCATTCAGCTTGTTACTTATACTCAAATCCCTTTTACTATTATCGCAATTGTTATCAATATGATTGTTATTGTTGCTATTATTATTTAATAAGTTCACACAACTGCCGGGATCCGAAGCAGCTGATGATGATAAACGACCATTTGAAGAACACTCTGAATTGGCCGAAGGCGATGGGCACGATGAGCCTCCGCCTGTGATTCTATCCCCCAAAAAAGCTCCTAGGCCACTTCCGCTTGATCCAGCTGAGGTGGATAAAGTTGCAGCTAAAATACTGTCACGATCTCGTCGTTCGGCTGCAGCTCTTGACAAAACATACTGGGCAGCAAATTGATGTTTTGGATCCATGCGCATATGTTTCATGTGCGTTAAAAGGCCTTAACAAAAAAAAATTTAGTAAATATAAAGTAGTATATTAGTAAATATATAGTAATATTTGTTAGTACATAGATACATATGTGTATAAAATTCGATAGTGTTTTTGATTAGGATTGGTTAAAATGAAATTTAACTACATATGTATATATTTTTTTAATAAAAAACCGAAGTAAATACTTTTCATCCACCCCACAACGTTAGCACATATATTTGTATTGCCCAAAAATAATAACTTAACCCCATTTTTAATTATATCGATTGACTCGGAATAACTTCCCTAATCGATTAAGTCATGTTTATCCGCCCCTTAAGTCAGCTACATTCGTTTATTTGGTGATCAAAGGGCAGGTCGCAGTTTCGAGGAAATCTTAATAAAATTTGACACAGATAAGTTTTTTGGCATGAGAACCAAGACTTTTGATAGCCTCATACAATGATTTTCATTTAAAGTTTTCTATTGACGCACTATAAGCCCTACTCCTGGAAATGACATTTAACTGCATAAGTTGCAAATAAATAATTCCAAGATACTTATATTATCACATAAAAAGAACCAAACTGACATAAATTAATTTTGTGGCGATCGGTGCATGATTTATAGCAGGTTCCCAATAGGGTTTTACCCAAAAATCATGTTAACCCCCATAAATAATTTATGCACGTCGGTATTAAAACAAACTTTTTAGATAAATTTCATCAGACATTGACAACGAAAACAAATAGAAATCAAAAATTATTATATGATATATTTTTCTAGTTTTTTGACCTTTTTAATATTAATTAATAATTCGAGCTTAAGGTCTACTTATATTTTTATTTTTCACAACATTTTTTTTTTCTTTCTCAATACATATTTCGCCACTCCGTTGTGTGGCATCATTAGGACGTTTTATTACAGGTAAATGTTCGTTATTGTAGTTAAAAAAATAGCTTTCGGCGTTTTTAATTCAGTTTACAATAAAAATATTTTTAAGCATGGGCTTCAAAATATTTTTGTGACAGAAAATTTTAACTAAAATTTAGAAAATGTTTAAAGTGTGTTATTAAACAATTGAAAGTTAGTTTTTGGATAAAAGTATCTAATAAGTCACTACTTTTGGTCTACTGATTGATAGTAAACATCTTACAAAACAATTTACATTAACTTTAATATTTTGACTTTCTTATGTTAAAATTCACAGTAAATTTTAGAGTTAAAAAACTATTTTATATGCTAATACTTTAATATATTGAAAATATAAAAAAGATTTCGGTTACATAGTAGATATTTAAAAAACAAAAATTCACACTTTTTGTTATTGCTGCCTTTAAGAAGTAACTAAATAGTTTCATTAAGTAAGTAAACAGTAGTGGAACGTTTTTTTCGAGCAGGGACACTTTTGAGATAAAAAAGTATATCATATTCGATGAGTTTAAACTTCTTTTTGTATCCAATAATTGTCATTTTGAATAGAAATGCCTGAAGGGTTAAAATAACTATATGGGGGATTTCATGTCAAGTGACCCAACTTTTTTTTTTCGATTGGAAAGAAATTTGGACCAAAGTAAGTTCTTGCAGAGAGTAGCATAGACACATTAACACGATCGGTCAAGAACTCTCTGAGCTAGATGGGTTCAAAATTTGACGTTTTCGGCAAATTGGTGTTTTTTTTTCATACATGTAGTTTGTTACCTTTTGCTTTTAACAAAATTCGTCCCAAATACTTTCGATAGCTTTTTCTTCAATCTTCCAGAAAAAAATATTTTCAAAATTAAAAAAAAATTTTTTTGTATTTTTTTTATAAAATAGAAAAAATTTTTTTTTTCCAAATATGCCCATTTTTTTTTTTTTTTTTTTTTGCTCAAAAGAAAGCTTAGATCTTTTCCTTGAAGAACTTGGAGGTCGCTTAGTGGGATGCGAGTGGTATATCCATAAAAAACAATGTTTTGTAACTCAAGGCAGAGGTTTTCCAATTTTCACGTATATTCTGTTTTGATTTTTTTTTTGCTATCTATGTAAAATTTTCTCTTAAGCAAAAAACAAAATATTTTATGCTAAGAAACAAAATAATTTAACCTTTCCGACGGTATGCAAGTACCAAATAAAGTCTCATACACTCGACACTGCATTACCAACAAAATGGTAAGCCTCCGGAATAAAATCACTTTTATATGGCAATATCTGAACACATTTTATTAATATTTTCAATGCAAACCGTCGGAAAGGTTAAATTATTTTGTTTCTTAGCATAAAATATTTTTTTTTTGCTTAAGAGATAATTTTACATATATAGGAAAAAAAACTAAAATAGAATATACGCGAAAATTGGAAAACCTCTGCCTTGAGTTACAAAACATTTATTTTGATAGATATCCCACTCGCATCCCACTAAGCGACTTATAAGCTCTTCAAAGCAAAGACCTAAACTTTCTTTTGAGCAAAAAAAAAATATGGGCACATAAAAAAAATTTTTTTCTAATTATTTTATAAAAAAAATAAAAAATTTTTTTTTTAATTTTCAAAATATTTTTTTCTGGAAGATTGAAAAAAAAGCTATCGAAAGTATTTGTGACGAATTTTGTTAAAAGCAAAAGGTAACAAACTACATGTATTAGAAAAAACACCTATTTGCCGAAAACGTCAAATTTTGAACCCCTCTAGCTCAGAGAGATCTTGACCGATCGTGCTAAAAAATTGTGTCTAAGCAACTCTCTGCAAGAACTTACTTTGGTCCAAATTTCTTTCCAATGGAAAGACATCGGTTTTAAAAGTTGGGTCACTTGACATGAAATACCCCATATGTATATGCACTTATTTAAGTGTGTATGTAAATGGAAAATCCATTTTAATATAAAAAATGTAACATTTATAATGTTAGTATTACTGTTACTGTTACTTATGTTTAATCAATAACTATTTTTAAGATAAGTGTGTGCATAAAAACACAACACGTAAATATGTATTAATATATACAACAATACATGCATTAACAAAATATGATATAATAATTAACAATTTTTAAAGAAATTAAGTTAACATTATATAATTACAAAATAGTGTCTTAACAATAACACACTGCTACAAATGAGAACTTTTTTTATAATTGAAAAGCGACCTAGTGTATGTTATAGACCTTATTGCGTAGATCTCATATCAATTTTAAAAAGTTCGGAAACACCCTCAACATTCGGAGTTATTCCGAAAAACCAATTTTTGCGAAGGTTCGAGTACTTATGGACATGTAACTCAGTTGATTTAAAGCCGATATTTATTTTTTAAACGGTTTCAGAAAGAAGAAAAATGTAATATGTACATTTTATGCTAAAATAATTGTATATTAGTAGTACTTATTGTAATAACATCTGAAATTTTTCTACTTTTTTATGATTTTTTAACTTTGAGTTCTTTTTTTTATAATTTTTTCTATAAAAGCATAAATATTTGTATTAAAATTTTAAAATAGAATTTTATTTTAAATAAAATGAGCTTTGATCTTTTCGAATCGGATAATATTTGTGAAAGTTATTAAACTTTACTTAAAGAGTATTTAAAGCGGAAAAAATTTAAGTGAGAATAATTTTTTTTATACTGAGATAACAAAAGAGATAAATGAAATTCTTTAGTTAAGTTTATGTTTTTTGTTTTAATTTTACCGTTAGATATTTTGACATTTATTTATTACTTTGCACTTGGTAAAGCAGAATTGAATATACACTTCACTATTCTGAAGTAAACTTTTACCTACAAATATACTAAAAGGGAAGTATTCACAATGTGCTTTTCTTTTTAAAATTATAATAAATTTAACTTTTATATAAGAACACATATTGATTTCAAAAAAAAAATCTAAAATTTTTTTGTAAGCATTTTATGTCAACTTTAACATATATGTATGATAAACATACAAACTGTGCACATAAACGAAAACGTAATGACTAACCTGCAAAGTAGAGAGTGTATAAGAAATAAATTGCTTAATTTTTTTAAAAATAAAGTGTTACTATTTTAAATTTGTGAAAAAATTAGTGTTATTAAATATTTTAGTTAAAAAAGAAAGTTTGTGTTATTTTTTTCTTAATTTTTAATATAAAATTATAAAGTGGATTTTTACTTTTATTTCAGTGTGTGATAAGCGTAATAATTTTTGTTTTATCTGTGGTTTATTCGCTGACAAAAAACATCGATTAAATTTTAAAAACAATAAAGCTTTGGTTACTTCTTTTAATACCTTTTTTAAGTGTTCGTATATTTTTAGCAAATGGTATGAACCCGATTGTGTTTGCGTAACCTGCTCTATTGCACTAAAACAATGTAAATCCAAAAATTTTATGAACCAACCTTTACCATTCTATGCTCCAATAGTTTGGCATCGTCAAATTTTTCATAAACCAGTAGATTGTTATTTCTGTCAAACAAACATCGTTGGTTATAAGTACAAAAACCGTGATCGTATAAATTATGCTAATGTGTCAACTGTATCCCAGCCAGAAATAATCGAACATAATGCAAGTACAACTGAAGAAGATCATGAATCCGAGGAAGAAAAGTCTGCCGATATGGAATGTGACCAGACATTTGTTGCACAGTCGATGGAACCACATTAAGTGACAAATGAAGATTTTCGTGATCTTGTTCAAGATTTAAAACTATCGCGGAGACAAACTGAGATGTCAGCGTCTCGACTAAAACAATGGAATATCACGAAAAGTGACTTGAAAGTAACATTTGCAAGAGAAAATCTACAAAGACAGTTTGAGCACATTTTTAAAGCTGACAATGATGACAATAATGATAATAACAATCTTGTGTATTGCTCAGATGTAGATGAGTTATTTTATTGCCTGAATAACCAACATCAACCGAACGACTGGATATTATTTTTGGACGGCTCGTGTAAAATTACGTAATATTTTTTTTGTTATTTGAAAACCATTAACATATTTTTTAGGTTTGAAAGCAGTTTTATTACACAACGAGAACCAGTTGCCCTCAGTGCCAATAGCATACTCTACTAACATGAAAGAGTCGTATGCAACAATGGAGAAGATACTGGATTTAATATGTTATAAAAAGTATCAATGGCAAATTGTTTCCGATCTAAAAGTTCTGACAATCTTATTCGGAATGCAAGGAGGCTATACTAAATTTCCTTGCTATATTTGCGAATGGGACAGTCGTGGGAAAGATCAATACAAGCAAAAAAACTGGCCATCAAGAACAATTTTTCAAATTGGCAAGAAAAATGTCTTAAAAAATCCACTTGTGAGTACAGAAAAAATAATTTTGCCACCAATACACCTCAAATTGGGATATATGAAGCAGTTTGTGAAACGCCTGGATAGGGAAAGTGATGCGTTTTTATACCCTTCACATAGTGATAGGGTATATATCACTTTGTCATTCCGTTTGTAATTTCTTTATTATTCATTTGCGACCCCATAAAGTATATATATTTTGGATCCTTATAGATAGGGAAGCCGATTTAGCGATGTCCGTCTGTCCGTCTGTTGAAATCAAGTTTCCGGAGTCAAATAAAAAGATACAGACCAGTTAATGGTGTCAAACGATCAGAAATATCCCGCTAACAATCGCTATTTAAAATCAGCAAAATCGGTTCACTATTGACCGAGATATAAGCGAAAACCCAGAGTAACCCATTTTTTTTAGGACAAAATCCGTGCATATATCCCTATATATCTCAGTAAGTATAGTCACTCTTGCCACAAAACTTGGCACGGATACTCCTTAAGAAGGGACCTAAATAATGGAAAAAGTTTTTTCAGATAGGACCAGGGGAAGGGGTATTTTTCCTACAATTGCACAAATTTGGTGAAATATTTTATGCGCTATATCTCGGAAACTATAACAGCTATCGACATAAAATGTTCTACAAAAAGTGATTGTGTGCAAAGATTTACACTTTAAAGAAAAAATTTTTTTAATGGGGGCAAAAAATGGGGTAGCTCCCATACAAATCGACAATTGTTATAAAATATTCGATACGCTATATCTCGGAAACTATAACAGCTATCGACATAAAATGTTCTACAAAAAGTAATTGTACGCAAAGATCTACACTTTAAAGAAAAAATTTTTTGAGTGGGGGCACAAGATGGGGTAGCTCCCATACAAATCGACAATTGTTATAAAATATTCGATACGCTATATCTCGGAAACTTTAACAGCTATCGACATAAAATGTTCTACAAAAAGTGATTGTACGCAAAGATCTACACTTTAAAGAAAAAATTTTTTGAGTGGGGGCAAAACAAGGGGTAGCTCCCATACAAATCGACAAATATTATAAAATATTCGATACGCTATATCTCGGAAACTATAACAGCTATCGACATAAAATGTTCTACAAAAAGTGATTGTACGCAAAGATCTACACTTTAAAGAAAAAATTTTTTGAGTGGGGGCAAAAAAAGGGGTAGCTCCCATACAAATCGACAATTATTATAAAATATTCGATTCGCTATATCTCGGAAACTATAACAGCTATCGACATAAAATGTTCTACAAAAAGTGATTGTACGCAAAGATCTACACTTTAAAGAAAAAATTTTTTGAGTGGGGGCAAAAAAAGGGGTAGCTCCCATACAAATCGACAATTATTATAAAATATTCGATACGCTATATCTCGGAAGCTATAACAGCTATCGACATAAAATGTTCTACAAAAAGTAATTGTACGCAAAGATCTACACTTTAAAGAAAACATTTTTTGAGTGGGGGCAAAAAATGGGGTAGCTCCCATTAAAATCGACAATTGTTATAAAATATTCGATACGCTATATCTCGGAAACTGTAACAGATATCGAAACCAAATGTTCTACAAAGAGTAATTGGGCAATAGGGCCTACGCTTTAAAGAAAAATTTTTTTGAGTGGGGGCAAAAAAAGGGGTAGCTCCCATACAAATCGACAATTGCTATAAAATTTTCGATACGCTATATCTCGGAAACTATAAAAGATATCGAAATGAAATGTTCTACAAAAAGTAATTGGACAAGAAGGCCTACGCTTTAAAGAAACATATTTTTGAGTGGGGGCAAAAAAAGGGGTAGCCCCAATACAAATTAATAATTTTTGTTAAATTTTCGATATGCTATATCTCGGAAACTATAACAGATATCGAAATCAAATGTTCTACAAAAAGTGATTGGACATCAAGGGCTACGCTCTGAAGAAAAAAATTTTCGTATGGGGGGTGAAGAAGGGGTAGCTCCCATACAAATTAACAATTTTTATAAAATTTTCGATACGCTACTTCCGGAAAACTATTACAGCTATCGACTTCGAATATTCTACAAAAAGTAATAATCAAATAATTCATACATTTTGGAGAAAAAGTTGGAGAAGAGCAGGGGGACTAGAACATTTAACAAGTTTTATTTACCTTTAAATATGAATAATGTCGAAAACTTTTAAAACTCTCGACCTCAAATCTTCTTCATCTATTTCTAATATTCATACGAACGTTAAAATTTTGTTATTTTTTCTGTGGGCTTTAAAACTCGCACAAGGTTTTTTATTTAATTATTTGCAGTGCAAAATTACTCGGCTGGGTATATTTAAAGACCAATGTGAAGGGTATATAAGATTCGGCACAGCCGAATATAGCGCTCTTACTTGTTACACTTAAAATCAGTTTTCCCAAAAATAAGTGAAGGAAAAATAAAAGACGGTAAAAATGTGAATTGATTTATAATCAAAATTGTATTGGTTTTTTATTTTTAGGTATTTTTGTTGGACCTCAAATCCACAAAATCATGCTTGACGAAGAATTTACAATGAAATTAAATGTTGTGGAAAAAAGAGCATGGAAAAGCTTTATAAGTTTGTGTGAAAATTTTTTGGGAAATAAAAAAAGTGAACATTATATTGATATAGTAAATGAATTTCTTGAGGTTTATTCAGAAATGGGATGCAGAATGTCCATAAAAGTTCATTTTCTGCATGCACATTTAGATTTCTTCCCAGACAATCTAGGACAATTTAGTAAGGAGGATTTCACCAAGAAATTTTGGATATCGAAAAACGCTTCGAAGGAAAAAGCCAAGAAAGAATGATCTCAAATTACTGCTGGTCACTTAAGCGAGAAACAGACGACTTTATGTACAACAACACTTTTAAGCAAATATTTTAAACTTCTAAATAAAATAATTTATATACTGTTATTTTATAATAATGATATTATTACATCATCATATTATTATAAAACTTAAAAAATATAGTAAATAAATCAGTTCTTGATCGATATGTGCAAAAGCTTAATTTTTCACCGTTGAAAAACTTTAATTGTTTTATTTTTTACTCGATTTTATTTATTGAAAGCTAGTTAAACTCAAAACTGAATTGACTTTAAAGAAATATATGCATAAGGGTATGATTCTAAACAAACTAATTAAAAAAAATGGCGCCAAAGTTTAAAGAACTAGAAAAAATAAAATCAAAATCAGATATAATTAAGTATATCACTACAAAAATTTCATAAACATACCATAGGGTGTTTATATTTGGAAAGGCACATTTTTCTTCTCTCTGAAACCGTTTAAAAAATAAATATCGGCTTGAAATCAACTGAACTTTTAAAATTGATATGAGACCTACCCAAAAAGGCATACAACTTACACTAGGTCACTTTCCAAGTAAAAAATGAAACTCACCCTATATATGATCTAAAATATATTTTGCATCGTAGAGTTGTGGTTGAAGCGCCACATAAGCGATCTGGGCCCGCGCAGTGCTTAAATTGCCAAGAATATGGTCACACCAAGGCTTACTGCAAATTGCCTTCTGTTTGTGTGGTGTGTGGAGACCTGCATGCTACGACAAAGTGCGACAAACAAAAAGATGATCCTCGTGTAAAGAAATGCAGCAATTGCGTTGGAAATTATACTGCCAACTATAGAGGCTGCCCTGTTTTCAATTTAGTGAGACAATCATCAAAGCCAAAGGTAGTTCCTGCTCCTTCTCAGCAGTTAAATATAGCAGCTACTTCTATGCCTTCACTAGCACAGCCAACTACGAGTCAACTTTCTTATGCCAACGCGCTAAAATCTGACCAGCCCAACGCAAGCAAGCCTAACCTGCCAACAACACAAACCTACGGGCCCCAATTTCAACCGCCTGGAAGCCGTAATAGACAATATGGTAAAACAAATCATGACGCAAATGGCCAACATGATGCAAGAAATGCAAAAAATGCAGTCTGCTTTTCTGCAGGCTATGCTTAAAAGACCATGAACTGCCTCAGGGTTTGTTTCTGGAACGCAAACGGCATCCGCCAACACAAAAACGAACTCGAATATTTTCTAAAACACCAAAAAATTGATGTCATGTTGATTTCCGAAACTCATATGACATCTAGAAGCACTTTCAAAATATGTGACTATACTTTTTACGACTCAAAAGATCCCAGAGATAGGTCATGTGGTGGCTCAGCTATATTAATTAAATCAAGAATCAAACACCAGTGGATGGATGGTCTCTCCGAAAGTTATATACAAGCAACAAACGTCTGCATTGAGGAATTTAACCATAATATCGTTATTTCGTCAGTTTATTGTCCACCCAGATTCTCCATAACGAAGGATCAGTACAACAGTTTTTACAAATCTTTAGGGCCCCGCTTTATAGCTGCTGGAGACTATAACGCGAAGCACACGTACTGGGGCTCCCGCCTTATTAGTCCAAAAGGTCGTGTCTTGTATGATTCCGTGTCTGAAATGGGACTTTTCGATATTTCAACTGGACAACCAACATATTGGCCAACAGACCGCAATAAAATACCAGACGTAATAGATTTTGGCGTAGCAAAAGGTATATCCCCGGAGCTTATTGAGGCCCAAGCCTCCTTGGATTTATCTTCTGACCACTCACCAACAATAATCACTATTAGCAGTCCTCATCAAATAGCAACTAGTGATTTATTCTTAACTAAAAAAGTAGATTGGTTGAAATATAAAAAATATATCAGCACCCACTGCTTGGAAAGCCAACCACAAAAAACACCCGGAGACATCGAAGATTGTCTGAACAGCCTTAATGAAAACATTATAAAAGCCGTTGAACATGCTTCGTCTACTTATCGTCAGGCCAAGTACAACAAAATTTTTTCTGCAGATGTTGAAAAGCTTTTATTTGAAAAAAGGAGAACTCGAAGAGAATGGCAAAAGCATAGATCGCCTCAACTTAAAAATAAACTGAAAGAATGCACAAACCAATTAAAAAACTTGTTGGAGGTGCACAGAATGGCATCACTGAATAAATATTTAGAAAGCCTAGACGCGACTTCCCAGACAAATTATTCTCTATGGCGAGCTGCCAGACGTCTAAAAAGACCCGTTATCGCAAAACCTCCACTGCGAAATCTGAGAGGATCCTGGGCTATAAATGACAAAGAAAAATGCGATCTGGTTGCAAGTCACTTAAGAAACGTGTTCACTCCCAAGACGTGTACTGACGTGAGGGAATTACCGCCTGTTGTTGCTAGACGCCCTATGGAAATACGTTGCCGGTTTTCTGATGTTGTAAAGGCTATCGTTAACCTAAATGATAAAAAGGCTCCTGGTGTTGATAAAATAAGCAACAAAATGCTTTTAGAGCTACCGTTTATCGCTAAAAGAATTATTCTTTTTATTTTTAATGCCATAATTTGGCTTGAACATTTCCCAGCAATATGGAAAGTTGCCTTAGTAAGATGATTCCTAAGCCTGGTAAGGATCCTTCGAAGGTGGAGTCGTATAGGCCTATAAGTTTGTTACCAACATTGTCAAAATTGTTCAAAAAGCTCTTTAAAAACAAGCTGACTCCGATCATGAATGGAAACAATTGCATTCCAGATCACCAATTTGGCTTTAAAAGTCAACATAGCACAATCGAACAAACTCACAGACTGGTACAGGTTATAAGAAAAATTTTTGAGGAACAGAAGTACTGCTCCGCGCTTTTTATTGATGTCTCTCAAGCTTTCGATAAAGTATGGCACAAGGCCTGTTAAACAAACTTAAGCTTAACCTTCCAGTTAATATTTTCAACCTTTTAAAAAGTACATAACCGGTCGACAATTTATGATCAAAGAGGGAAATCAAATAAGTTTTTCTCAACCAATTGGGGCTGGTGTACCTCAAGGGAGTATACTAGGTCCAATTTTGTACTTGCTTTACACGGCAGATATGCCAACCAACTGTTTTACGCATACGTCTACATTTGCTGATGATACCGCTTTTTTCAGTATTCATAAAGACCCTAAAGAGGCTTCGTGCCAACTGCAACAACACGTAACCCAAGTAGAGAAATGGGCAAAATTATGGGGAATAAAAATTAATGAGCAAAAATGTACTCATGTAACTTTTACTTTACGCAAAGAAACGTGCTCTCCAATCACTATTAACAACCATTTGGTGCCTCAACGAACCGAGACAAAATATCTTGGTATTCACCTAGACCGCCGCCTCACATGGAAGCCTCATATAGATGCGAAGTTGACGCAAATGAAACTTAAAGCTACACAAATCCATTGGCTAATCGGCAGAAACTCTGTGCTTCGTCTTGATTGTAAACTTCTACTCTACAAATCGATTTTGAAACCAATTTGGTGCTACGGTATACAATTATGGGGCACTGCTTCCGCATCCAACATAGAAAAAATTCAACGCAGGCAAAACAAAATCCTAAGAATGATAACTGGCGCTCCTTGGTATGTTAAAAACAGCAACATCCACAAGGATCTACAAGTTCCACTAGTTAAATGCGAAATCCTGAACAATGTGGACAAGTATTTAAATAAGCTGGAAATTCACCCAAATCCGCTCGCCCGAAACATCCTGCAGCATAGTGGGCACACCCGCCTGAAAACGAGGGATACTGTTGCGCTCATATGAAGCTTGAAAATTAATATGAGAACTTAAATTTTAGTCTGGCACTGGCTGGACTTATATTAACTACCTAGTTTTAAGATTTGAACACTTATTGTTAGTTCGCCACAGGCGAAGATTCAATAATAAATATATGAAAAAAAAAAAAAAAAAAAAAAAAATGTTTACTGTAACACCGTGTTATTTATACGAACGTTAAAATTTTGTATATTTTTCTATGGACAACACTTTTAAAATATTATTTAGGATTTAATCCCAATTTTCTTGTATATTTATAGGGTTTGTTGTTGGTTAAGTTTGTCTATATGCATTTCATTGGTTCTTACACCAAATCACCAGTAGACTTCAACCCAAATTCTTAAAAAACTCATGAATATTTTCTGTCTTTATATAATAACCTCAATAAACAAAATGAGAATTACTATAAGCAAACCAAAAACATTCAAGTTTTTTAAGAATCCAACAAACCAATATTATCTATTAGCTGTTTTGATTTTCTTTTTCCCCTTTACATTTGAATAACCATTGGTTATTACTAAATGTATTATAAGGGCTACCGAAAAAAAAACCTTGTTGTTTAACAATACGTTTTTTCTTTGGACCTTAAAACTCGCACAAGGTTTTTTATTATATTATTTGCAGTACAAAATTACTCGGCTGGGTATATTTAAAGACCAATGTGAAGGGTATATAAGATTCGGCACAACCGAATATAGCGCTTTTATTTGTTTTGAGCTCACGCATATTTAATTGTTAATATGATTTATTAACTTTGAAGTTTATGTGATTGTTTTTGTTATAAGTTGTCACAACAGAACTGGAAAAAACAAATTTTTTAGCAATTCATTTTTTTTTCATATTTTTATTATTGAATCTTCGTCTTTGGCGAACTAACAATAAGTATTCAAATCATAAAACTATTTATTTTTATTAGACCAGCCAGTGCCAGACTAAAATTTAAGTTCTCATAATAAAATTAATTAATTCAGTAGTTTCATCTAAGTGCAATAGTATCCCTTCTTTTCAGACGAGTGTGTCCACTATGTTGCAAAATGTTTCGAGCGGGCGGATTTGGATGTGCTTCCAGCTTGTTTAAATACTTGTCCACATAGCTCAGAATTTCGCATTTAACTAGTGGAACTTGTAAATCTTTGTGGATGTTGCTGTTTTTAATGTACCAAGGAGCACCAGTTATCATTCTTAGGATTTTATTTTGACGGCGTTGAATTTTTTCAATGTTGGAGGCGCAAGCAGTGCCCCATAATTGTATCCCGTAGCACCAAATTGGTTTCAAAACTGAGTTGTAAAGTAAAAGTTTGCAATCAAGACGTAGCACAGAGTTTCTACCGATTAGCCAGTGGGCCGTTTTAAATTTCATCTGTGTCAACTTTGCATCTATATGTGACTTTCATGTGAGGCGGCGATCCAGGTGAATGCCAAGATATTTCGTCTCAATTCGTTGAGGCACCGTATGGTTGTTAAAAAGAATTGGAGGGCACGTTTCCTTACGTAACGTAAAAGTAACGTGGGTGCATTTTTGTTCATTTATTTTTATTCCCCACAACTTTGCCCATTTTTCTACTTGGATTACGTGATGTTGAAGTTGTTTTGATGCTTCTTTAGGGTCTTTATGAATACTGAGAAAGGCGGTATCATCAGCAAATGTCGATGTATGAGTAAGATTGTTTGTGGGCATATCTGATGTGTAAAGCAAGTACAGAATTGGACCTAGTATACTCCCTTGAAGTACACCAGCCCCTATTGGTTGAGAAGAACTTGTTTGGTTTCCCTCTTTAATCATAAATTGTCGGCCGGTTATGTATTTTTCTAATAGGTTGAAAATATTAGATGGAAGGTTGAGCTTTAATTTGTTTAACAGGCCTTCATGACATACTTTATCAAACGCTTGAGAGACATCTATAAATAGCGCGGAGCAGTATTTCTTTTCCTCAAAGGCCTTTCTTATTACCTGTACCAATCTGTGGGTTTGTTCGATGGTACTGTGTTGATTACTAAATCCAAATTGGTGATCTGGAATTCAGTTGTTTTCACTCAGGATCGCAGTCAGCTTGTTTTTAAGCAATTTCTCAAACAATTTGGACATAGTTGGTAACAGACTTATAGGCCTGTAAGACTCCACCTTCGAAGGATCTTTTCCCGGCTTAGGAATCATCTTTACCAAGGCAACTTTCCATACTGGCGGGAAATGTTCGAGCCGTAATATGGCGTTAAAAATAAAAAGAATTATTCTTTTTGCTGTGCAAGGCAGCTCCAAAAGCATTTTGTTGCTGATTTCATCAATGCGATAACGGGTCTTTTAAGATATTTCGCTGATCGCCATAGTGAATAATTAGTCTGAGGATTCGAGTCTAGACCTTCGAGGTGCTCCTTAAGAGATGCCAATCGGTGAACTTCAAGCAAATTTTTCAATTGGTTTGTACATTCCTTCAACTTGGCTTTAAGTTGGGGTGATCTGTGCTTTTGCCATTCTCTTCGGGCTCTTCTTTTTTCATATAAAAGCTGTTGCACATCGGCTGAAAACATTTTGTTGTATTTTGTCTGACAATAGTAGGAAGAAGCATGATCAACGGCTTTTTTTATGTTCTCATTAAGGCTGCTCAGACAACCATCGATGTCTTCGGGAGCTTTTAGCGGTTGGTTTTCCGAGCAGTGTGTGCTGACAAATTTTTTGTATTTTAACCAACTAACTCTTTTAAATGAAAAAATATCACTTGTTGGTAATTGATGAGGACTAAAAATAGTGATTATAATGGGAGAGTGGTCTGAAGATAAATCCAACGAGGCTTGAGCTTCGGTAAGTTCCGGGGATATACCTTTTGTTACGCCAAAATCAATAACGTCTGGAATTTTATTGTGATCAGTTGGCCAATACGTCGGTTGTCCAGATGAAATAACGTTAAGCCCCATTTCAGATACGGAATCAAACAAAACACGACCCCTGGGACTTATTAGGCGAGCGCCCCAGTACGTATGCTTAGCGTTATAGTATCCAGCAGCTATGAAGCGGGGACCTAAAAATTTGTAAAAACTGTTGAACTGATCCTTTGTTGTGGAGAACCTGGGTGGACAATACACTGACGAAATAACTAAGCCATGGAAAAATTCATCAACGCAAATGTTTGTTGCTTGTATATAACATTTGGAGAGACCATCCATCCATTGATGTTTGATTCTCGATTTTATTATTATAGCCGAGCCACCACATGATCTATCTCTGGGATCCTTTGAATCGTAAAAAGAATAGCCTCTAATTTTGAAATTACTTCTAGATGTCATATGCGTCTCAGAAATCAACATGACATCAATTTTTTGGTTTATTAAAAAATATTCGAGTTCGTTTTTGTGTTGGCGGATGCCGTTAGCGTTGCAGAAACAAACCCTGAGGCAGTTCATGGTCTTTTAAGCATGGCCTGCAGAAGAGCAGACTGCACTTTTTGCATATCTTGCATCATGCCAGCCATTTGCGCCATGAACTGCGTAAATTGTTTAACCATATTGTCAATTACAGCTTCGAGGCGGCTAAAACTGGACCCGGTTGATTCATTTGTTGGCATCTCTTGTTGTGTTGTAGGCTGGGTAGGCTTACGTGCATTGGGTTGGTTAGACTTTAATGCGTTGGAATAGGAAACTTGACTTGTAGTTGGTTGTGATAATGGAGGCATGTTTGTAGTTGGTATATTTAAAGGCTGAGGAGGGGCAGGAACCACTTTCGGCTTATATAAGCGTTTAACTGAATCAAAAACGGGACAACCTCTATAGTTGGCCGTGCGGTTTCCTCCGCAATTGCTGCATTTCTTTACCCGAGGATCATCTTTTGGCTTTTCGCACTTAGTCGTAGCATGCAGGTCACCACACACAACACAATATGGTGTGACCATATTCCTGGCAGTTTAAGCACTGTACGGGCCCAGATCGCTTATGTGGCGCTTCAACTACAACTCTACGGTGCAAAATATATTTTAGGTCATAAACAGGGTGAGTTTCGTTCTTTTTTAAATTTACATCACCAGGCTCAAGCTCCACTCGGAATATTGGTTGGGGATATCTTTCTCTGTTTCTAATGTTTTATACAAACTTGGCTTTAAAGCCTTTGCTGCACAAACTGGCCTTAATCTCCTCTGGGTCAACATTTGAATCAATACCTTTGATAACAACCTGTAGATCTTTTGCGTTCTTAAGCTGGTAGGTGTAGAAGCTTTTTTATGTTTTTCAAGTTCGGAAACCGTAGTGCGGTAAGCGTTTTCGTGATTCACTTGAATTTTAGTTTCAAAAATGCTACCACTCTTTATGTTCGAAACATAAAAGTTGTTTTCGCCTATTGATTCAACTAAAAACTTTATGAGGTCATTTTAGTTTTTCTCTCTCAAATATATTGGGGGAGGCTTAAATAACTTTCTTTCGGGTAATGGGGCATCATTTTCCTCCTGCAAAATGGCAAAACGATTTTGCGATGAGGTCGGCTTTTCTTCATCTTTCAAAATTTTTGCTGCAATTGTAACCTCTGCCGATTTGGGGCTTCTTCCCCTCTTAAGAACTGTTATATAACGGTCCATTTCTACCTGGACCTTTGGAGCTTGTGTAGGTTCAATTTCTAAATTTAATAAGGAAGACCGCGATGAGGATAGTACCTCGGTATTTTTTTTTAAATTTTTCAAAAGAGATTGGGCTAAATTTGTTCCTTGTTCAAAACACTTATTTAAATTTTGTGCACTTGCACTTAAATTGCTTGTATTTATTTTTGGTTTCTCACTCAAATAGTTTTTATTGTATTCAGGGTCTCTAATGTTTTCATTGCTCACGTTTGATGAGCTTAACACAATATAAACATTTCTGCTATTAGGCCCACTGTCACGACGATTACTGTAACTCATTTACCGTTTGCTTTTTTTTATTAAGTTTGTTTTGTTTTTTTTTCCACTTATGTATACAATATGTATGTATATAATAAAAATTGTTTGCCACCTTTTACAAATATCGCTCTTATTAACGCTCGCGTAACACGTCCGCACACAACGAGTTTAAGATCACGAATCATGTTGGCAATTCATAACTCACATTTTAAACACTTTAAAAATTTAGCTTACTTCTAGCGATTTTTTGTACTAATTTATCCATATTTTTGGGAAAAAAGTAAGCAACAGTGGTGGAAGGTAAAATATACAAAGTCACATTTTGAAAACATTCTTGAAACAATGAAACACCAACGTCAATCTGTTAATTAAGCGGCATCTTGTTGCGTCAAAAAGAGGCAAACACAATTTTATACTTATTTTTTTAATTTATTTCGTTAATAAATCTAATCTAATGGTATCAATTTGGTCTATATGTTTTTATATTGTAAGTTTTTTTCTATTTTTAACTCCAGAAAACTGTTGAAATTTGGGAA
Organism: Melanophora roralis; assembly: GCA_963583895.1. NCBI lineage: Eukaryota > Metazoa > Arthropoda > Insecta > Diptera > Rhinophoridae > Melanophora > Melanophora roralis. Next base: position 2,091,010 of record OY757192.1, on the reverse strand, counting down.
AAAATTATCAAAATAGCAATTTTTAAAATTAATTTTTTTTAAAGTTGTGGTTAACTTTTTAAAATTTTTTTTCTTGTAGTTATTAGAAAAGAGTATGGATTTTTCAAAACAGAAAAAAACCCGTAGATTATATTTTTCTTTTTTTTTAATTTTCCATCAAAGTTAAAAAAATTTTAGAGCTTAAGTGAATAATAAGCATTTTTTAAACCAACAAAAACTATGTATAGGAAAATAATATACTAAAAATTTTTTTACAGTTGGTTTCGAATATAGTTAGCTATTATAAAAAAAAATTTAAATCTCCTAGTTCAAAAAATTATTTTTTTAAAACATTAAAAAACTAAGGTAATTTGGGATTTTAGTGTCATTTTCGGAGTTGGGCAAAATACATGCTTTGCTGTATTTGAAATACAAAATACTTGTCCCGCTTGTAATTCAAATACAAAATACCAAATACTTTCAAGTCGAGTATTTGAAATACAAAATACAAAAAAAAAGTATTTTAGTATCTTTTATTTGAAATACAAAATACATTTATAACCATTAATCAATCCATAAAACATGAGTTTCCTTTCATGAACACCAGATTTATCTGTGTGTGAACAAGGCACATTTAACCAGGTAATATTAAGAGCCCAGCCGATTTTAACGTTATAAAAATTATTTTTATATGCAATTTTTAATTTTCTGACATTCTACCGTTCAAACACAAAAAGGAAATGCAGAGGGTAAATTTTTAGAATTCGCCTTGTGTTTACCTTGTTGAATGTGTCTTGTATGTGAAAAACAAATTAAATTTAAAGTAAAGTAATACCAAGGCAAATTCAAAAAATCGCCCTCTGCATTTCTTTTGTATACCCTTCACATAGTAATAAAGGACTGTATATATCAGTTTGTCATTCCGTTTGTAATTTCTTTATTATTCATTTGCGGCCCCATAAAGGATGCATATTCTGGACCCTTATAAATAGGGAAGTTGATATAGCCATGTCCATCTGTCAGGCTGTTGAAATCAAGTAACCGGAGTCAAATAAACTGATACGGACTAGTGATTGATGTCAAACTATTGGAAATATCCTGGAGACAATCGCTACTTAACATTAGCAAAATCGGTTGACTATTGACCGAGATATAAACGAAAACTCAAAAGAACCCAATTGAACAAGAATTTGTTTGAAAATTTTTTTTTGTAGTTTTTTGTGTGAATTGGACAATAAGGCCTACCCTTTGGAGAAAAAAATTTAGGTTGTGACAGGGGTAGCTTCATACGAATTAACAATTTTTATGAAATTTTCGATACGCTATGTCTCGGAAACTATAACAGCTATCGACTTCTAGTGTTCTCCAAAAAGTAATTCGATGATAAGACCTACATTTTGCAAAAAAGTTGAAGAGGAGAGCAAGGAAACTAGAAGATCCCATAAAAATTAACAACTTTTATTAACCTTTTAATAAGAACATTGTCGAAAACTGTTATAACTGTCAACCTCAAACCTTCTGCATCTATTTCTATTATTTATACTGCGGTAAAATTTTGTAAAGTTTTCTATGGACTTTAAAACTGGCACAAAGTATTTTTATTATATTATTTGCAGTACAAAATAACGCGGCTGAGTATATTAAAAGACCGATATGTATATAAGATTCGGCACAGCCATATATAGCGATCTTACTTGTTGTGGTAAAAGGTGTGAATGTCAAAAAAATTTTAATTTTTATACAAAATTTAATTTTTTTGACATTCATATTTCCAAATATCCTCTGAGCTCTTGATATGAACGAATACGAAGACAAAGTTTTTATTCTGTTTTTTTTTTTGGAAATTGTAACATTTTTCATTTTTGCTAATGACAACTTTTTGTATAACAAAAAAATGTATTTTGCAAAAATGTATTTTGACATCATAAGTATTTGAAATACAAAATACTTCAGTGTTAGGTATTTCAAATACAAAATACAAAATACATTAGAGAGTGGTATTTCAAATACAAATACAAAATACGTATTTGAAATACTGCCCAACCCTGGTCATTTTATAGCGTAAAATACATACAAACGCAAAAACTTTACTGTCTTTGCTTTTTATTATTAAACAATATTAATTTGAATTTATATTTTACAGTATTTGTAGTTTTTTTTTCTTTTAAACCTTAGAAAACTGTCGAAATTTGAGAAAAAATCACGAAAATAGCCATTTAGTTAAACAATTTTTTTTTTAAGTTGTGGTTAAATTTTTAAAATTTTTTTTCCTGTAGTTATTAGAAAACAGTATGGATTTTGAAAACAGAAAAAAACCCATAGACCGTATTTTTCTTTTTTTGTTAATTTTCCATCGAAGTTAAAAAATTTTTAGAGCTTAAGTGAGAAATAAGCATTTTTCAAACCAATAAGAAATACTTATAAAAAAAGGAATAATAAACAAATTTTTTTACAGTTAGCTGCAAATATAGTTAGTTATTCAGAAAAAAATTTCAATCTCATACTCCGAAATATGAATTTTTTACAACTGTTTTCCTGAAATACTTTGACTTTGGCGCCCCCTAGCGCCACCAAAAAGAGCTAAATCTAAAAAATTCTTTAAAATTCAATTAAAAAATTATTGTTATCTGTCGACCTACATATATACACATATATTTTTATCTACAATATAAAACCTTTTTTTATACCCTTCACATAGTGATAAGGTTATATATCAATTTGTCATTCCGTTTGTAATTTCTTTATTATTCATTTGCGACCCCGTGAAGTATATCTCTTCTGGATCCTAATAGATAAGGAAGTTGATATAGCCATGCCCGTCTGTCCGTCTGTTGAAATCAAGTTTTCGGAGTCAAATTAAAAGATACAGACCAGTTAAGTGTGTCAAACTATTAGAAATATCCTGGAGACAATCGCTACTTAAAATCAGTAAAATCGGTTCACTATTGACCGAGATATTAGCAAAAACCCAAAGTAACCCATTTTTTAGGACAAAACCCGTGCATATATCCCTATATATCTCAGTAAGTATAGTCACACTTGCAACAAAACTTGGCACGGATACTCCTAAAGAAGGGACCTAAATAATGGAACATTTTTTTCAGATAGGACCAGGGGAAGCGGTATTTTTCATACAATTGCACAAATTTGGTGAAATATTTTATGCGCTATATCTCGAAAACTATAACAGCTATCGACTTAAAATGTTCTACAAAAAGTAATTGTACACAAAGACCTATACTTTAAAGAAAAATTTTTTTGGGTGGGGGCAGAAGAAAAAGTAGCTCCCATACAAATTAACAATTTTTATGAAATTTTCGATAAGCTATATCCCGGAAACTATAACAGATATTGAAATCAAATTTTCTACAAAAAGTAATTGTACATCAAGAGTTATGTTTAAAAAAAAAAGTTTTTTTTTTGGGGGGGGGGGGGGGGTGAACAAGGGGTTAGCTCCCATACAAATTAACAATTTTTATGAAATTTTTGATAGGCTATATCTCGGAAACTATAGCAGATATTGAAATCAAATGCTCTACAAAAAGTAATTGTACATCAAGAGTTATTTTTTAAAGAAAAAATTTTTTGGGTTGGGGGTAAACAAGGGGTAGCTCCCATACAAATTAACAATTTTTATGAAATTTTCGATAAGCTGTATCCCGGAAACTATAGCAGATATTAAAATCAAATTTTCTACAAAAAGTAATTGTACATCAAGAGTTATTTTTTAAAGAAAAAGTTTTTTTGGTTGGGGGTTAACAAGGGGTAGCTCCCATACAAATTAACAATTTTTATGAAATTTTAGATAAGCTTTATCTCGGAAACTATAACAGATATTGGAATCAAATGTTCTACAAAAAGTAATTGTACGTCAAAAGTTATGTTTTAAAGAAAAAGTTTTTTGGGTGGGGATAACAAAAGGAAAGCTTCTATACAAACTAACAATTTTTATGAAATGCTCGATAAGCTATATCTCGGAAGCTATAACAGATATTGAAATCAAATGTTCTACAAAAAGGAATTGTACATCAAGTTTTTTGGGTGGGGGTGAACAAAGGGTAGCACCCATATAAATTAACAATTTTTATGAAATTTTCGATAAGCTATATCTCGGTAACTAAAACAGCTATCGACATCAAATGTTCTACAAAAATAATTAGACAAAAAAGCCTACGCTATGAAATTTTTTTTTTTGGTGGGGGGTGAAATGGGGTAGCTCCCATACAAATTAATAATTTTTATGAAATTTTCGATAAGCTATATCTCGGAAACTATAACAGATATCGAAATTAAATGTTGTACAAAAAGTAATTGAACATCAAGAGTTATGTTTTAAAGAAAAAATTTTTTGGGTGGGTGGTGAACAGGGGTAGCTCGCAGACAAATTAACAATTTTTATGAAATTTTCGATAACCTATGTTTCGAAAACTATAACAGCTATTGACATCAAATGTTTTACAAAAAGTAATTTGACAACAAAGCCTACGCTATGAAAACAAAATTTTTTGGGTGGGGGGTGAACAAAGGGGAGCTTCCATACAAATTAACAATTTTTATGAATCTGGGAAACTATAACAACTATCGACTTCGAATATTCCACAAAAAGTAATAATCAAATAATTCATACATTTTGGAAAAAAGGGTGGAGAGGAGCAGGGGGACTAGAATATCCCATAAAAATTAACAAATTTTATTAACCTTTTAGTATGAATAATATCGAAAACTTTTATAACTGTCGACCTCAAACGTTCCTCATCTATTTCTATTATTCATATGAACGTTAAAATTTTGTAAAGTTTTCTATGGACTTTAAAACTCACGCAAGGTATTTTTAATATACAGTGAACTCGCGGAAACGTGAATATACAGAATCGTGAACATCCAGAAACGTGAACACTTTTTATTTAACATTAACTACTCTAAAACGTGAACAAACATTGAAAGCTTTAAAACGTGAACAGTTTTTTCTGAGTTTTTTTTTTGTTTACATTAATTTTATTAGTTTTGGGAGTCCGCGAATTATGTAATAAAAGGATCTATAAGTGATATACATAGTTTTATTTGCAAAAGGTTGATATTCGTGGTCAAATTAATAAGACAATTATGTATTACCCAAAAAACTTAGGTTGTAAAATTTTTAAATTGGACTTTTCGGGTTAAAGCGTTGTTAAGTTTTGACTAGATTTGGATGTTTTTGAACTAGTAACAATAAATTGATAAAGAGTTTGAGTTTAAGAGTTGAATACTTATTGTTAGTTCACCACAGCGTTGCCAATTCAGCCATTCTCTGGCTAGATTTTGCCATTTTTTAACATTCTTAGCCAGAAAAATTAGCAATTAGCCATTAGCCATTTTTTTACCCCTTTTACAAAATTATTAAGCCATTTTTATACTTTCAATTTCTTAAGTTTTAGTATGGTTTAGTCTTTATAAACAGTGAAGAATGCTTCAAACGCAATACGTTTTAACCGTCAAAAAATTTAACTCTTTAAAACGTGTTATTTGCTAAATATATAAGTGTTGTTTTATACAAGATGGCAGAACTTAGTGCAAACTTTCTAGTTGGTCTTATAAATCAATTAAAACAAAGGTAAGAGTTTGCCATAAATTTCTGAACTAGTAATATGTATATTTGTTTATTTTAGACTTTTAGATAATATCTAAACTCTACAAAACGTTGATTAATTTTCGGTGAAAAACATTTTTAAAGCCAATAAGAAAGTATTTTACCAATTTTAAATTTGTTTAAAATAAGTGATGAAAAAATATAAAATATAACTAAGCAATATTCCAATATTCAATATATTAAATGGACGAGCACTAACAATACTGTAGAGTTTTGGGCAGAAGTTTATAACTATCGAGATGCAGGTTTAAATATTAAATTTAAGGAAATTTCGAAGTTCGTTTTTAAACTTTTGTGCCTTCCTCGGTCTAATGCTGTTGTAGAGTGTGTGTTTAGTCAAATGAGTTTAATAAAAACACAAGCTAGAAATCAACTTCATTTAGAAACACCAAATAGTGTGTAATTATCCAAAAATAATTTGAAGCTCTTTATGTGTGCAATATAGGTAGAGCTTAAATTTTTTTGATAATTACAGTAAGAAATTGATAGCAAGCTACATAAATTTATGCAATTTAAAAACTTTTTCATAATTCAGGTAAAAACCTACGGACATACATGTAAATTTTTTTACAGCATTTTAGAAAAAAATATTTATATTTGGGATATTAAGTGGGAAAGTCTTTTTTGTTTTCTTTAAACATATTCAAAGAGGCTGAGTGCCTTGTATGCAACCAGTTACTAAAGAATATGTTTGCATCGCACCTTAAGCGGCATACAATGCATATTGAGTTTCATTCTGTTTCAGGAAATGAGAGAAATCAATTAGTAAAAAAACTAAAAGAAGATTTTCGACTCAAAAATCTTTGTATCCAAAATAGATGCTCAAATAACTTTACCAATACAGATAGCCAAATCAAGGCTTCATATATCATCAGCTTAGAATTAGCTAAAAAATATCGTTATAATAAAACAAAATATTAATAATTTTATATTTTGCCTTGAAATAAAAGAAAACATAAGCTTACAAAACACTGATACACAAAAACAAATATAGTAAAAACAATACTTTAATTTTTTTATAAAAATTAATTATTTTGGTTTTTATTTTTACATTTTTCAGTTAGTACTGTATGAGCGCGATATGTTGTGCTATGTTTTTATTTTTTTTTATATATAATTTGTTATGTTCTGTTTTTTCATTTAAAATGCAGATTTGTTTTTTCCAAATTTGCAGTTCTTACAAAAAAAATAATGGCAAAGCTGACAATAATACTCTCATTTTAATTGCGTTTCTCTTTGTGAAGACCACTGCATTAAATTCATTGGGTTAATTTTTTGATTAAAAAAGTGTGTTATTCTCTAACATTATTTACTTTTTTTAATCAGATACGAATTAAAAACCAGCGACAAATGCTGTTATCAATATGAACTAGCAAACAATTTTTTGATTGGAACAAATGAAAGTAACAATGACAACAATAACAAGATTTATGATGACGATGAAATCTTCTTCTTTTAATAGTTTCTTATAACTTTTTTTTTAAGTAAATACTACATTTGTATGTAACACATGGTCTCAAATAGGCTTTTGATGTTTTAATTGTTTATATATTGAAGCCTTTATACTAAAATGATTTAGCCTTTTTAGCCATTTTTCTGCAAAATTTTAGCCATTTTTGGTAACAAAGTTTTGGCAACGCTGGTTCGCCAAAGGCGAAGATTCAATAATAAAAAGTATGAAAAGAAATATTGACATACAAAAATTATAGAAATAATCAAAATGTCTTAACGGTAAAAAAAAATTACTTGATTTGACAGAGAAATTAATCATAATTATAGGGTTTGTTGTGGGTTAAGTTTGTCTATATGCATTTCATTGGTTCTTACACTAAATCATCAGTTGACTTTAACTAAGTTCTTAAAAAATCTTATGAATATTTTCTGCCTTTGTATAATAACCTATATACTTATTGAGACTTACTATAAACAAACCAAAACGTTAAAAAAATTTTTTAAGAACCCAACAAACCATTTTTCGCCATGAGCTGTTTTGATTTCTTTTTTTCCCATTACAATTTAATAACCATTGCTTATCACTTAATGTATTAAGCGGGCTACTAAAAAAAACCTTGTTGTATTACAACAATTTCCAAAGGTTATTTAGGACAAGAACACCACCCCAAACCCTGAGCATGGTTGGAACCACAGCAGATAGTCTCCAAAGATAGGGCTTTTAGGGGTTGAAATGTTACATAGAAAACATGATGTGAGTTAAAAGAGTGAACCAGTGAATGCTTAAGTTAGTGAAGTTACTGCATTACTACAAGCCTTAAATAAATTGGACTGATTTTACAGTGAGCAGCAAAACTCTTCGTACCTTCTTTCCAATTATATGTTAGTATATATACACAAATTTCTCAAAACTTATGTATAAAAAATTTTTTTTGTTATTTTTATTTTGTATGTTCACTTGTTTACTACATATATTAAATTTAAAAGTATTATGGATATTTACCTAAATAAAAAATATAAAAATTGTATATCAATAAAATTTCATAACTTAATAAGGCACAAGTCAAGGTACCCCTAAACCAAAATGGTATTTGATTTGATTTACGCGATATAATAGTTTTCCAAAACTGTTGGCAACTTTTCAAGCTTTTTCTAAATCTCTGTTAAAAAATTTTTTTTTTTTTAATATTTTTATTATCGAATCTTCGCTAATGCGAACAAACAATAAGTATTCAAATCCTAAAACTATGTAATTGATATTAGTCCAGTCAGAACCAAACCAAAATTAAAGTTCTCATAATAAAGTTAATTAATTTAAATAGTTTCATCTAAGTGCAATAGTATTCCTTCTTTTCAGACGAGTGTGTTCACTATGTTGCAAGATGTTCCGAGCGAGCGGATTTGGATGTGTTTCCAGCTTATTTAAATACTTGTCCACATAGTTCAGGATTTCGCATTTAAATAGTGGAACTTGTATATCCTTGTGTAAGTTGCTGTTTTTAATATACCAAGGAGCACCAGTTATCGTTCTTAGGATTTTGTTTTAACGGCGTTGAATTTTTTCTATGTTGGATGCGGAAGCAGTGCCCCAAAATTGTATACCGTAGTACCAAATTGGTTTCAAAATCGATTTGTAGAGTAGAAGTTTACAATTAAGACGAAACACACAGTTTCTGCCATTAACCCAATGAATTTGTGCAGGTTAAAGTTTCATATGCGGTAACTTCGCATCTATGTGGGACTTCCATGTAAGGCGACGGTTCAGAAGAATGCCAAGGTATTTCGTCTCAAATCGTTGAGGCATCATATGGTTGTTAATAAAGATAGGAGAGCACGTTTCTTTGCGTAAAGTTAAAGTTGCGTGAGTACATTTTTGCTCATTAATTTTTATTCCCCACAATTTTGCCCATTTCTTTACTTGAGTTACGTGTTGTTGCAAATGGAACAAAGCCTCTTTAGGGTCTTTATGAATACTAAGAAAAGTGAAAATATAAAGTTGAAAATATAAGGTGGAAGGTTGAACTTTAGTTTGTTTAGCAGGTCTTCATGCAATCCTTTCACAAAAGTTTGCGAAGCATCGATTAATAGCGCGGAGCAGTACTTTTTTTCCTCAAAGGCTTTTCTTTTAACCTGTACCAACCTGTGAGTTTGTTCGATGGTACTATGTTGACTTCTAAAGCGGATTTGGTCATTTAAAAAGCTGTTGTTGTCGTTTAAGATCGTATTCAGCTTGTTTATTTTAGCAATTTTTCAAACAGTTTTGGCAAAGTTGGTAACAAACTTATAGTCCTAAGACTCTACCTTCGAAGGATCTTTACCAGGCTTAGGAATCATCTTTACTAAGGCAACTTTCCATTTTGGTGCGAAATGTTCAAGCCGTATTATGGCGCTAAAAATAAAAAGAATTATTCTTTTTGCTGTAAAAGGTGGCTCTAAAAGCACTTTGTTGCTTATTTTATCAACGCCAGGAGCTTTTTTATTATTTAAGTTAGCAAAAGTTTCTACCACATCTGAATATCGGAAACGCATTTCCGTAGGACGTCTAGCAACTACATTGGGTAATTCCCTCATGTCAGTGCATGTATTGGGAGTGAACACGTTTTTTAAATCGCTTGCGAGCAGATCGCATTTTTCTTCGTCATTTCTAGCCCAGAATCCTCTTAGATTGCGCAGTGGTGGTTTTGCGATTACGGGTTTTTTGAGACGTCTGGCTGATCGCCATAGAGAATAATTTGTTTGAGGAGCCGCGTTTGGACCTTCCAAATAATCCTTAACTGATGCAATTCTGTGTACCTCCAGAAAGTTGTTTAATCGATTGGTACACTCTTTTAGCTTAGTTTTAAGTTGGGGTAATCTATGCTTTTGCCATTCTCTTCGCGCTCTTCTTTTTTCAGATAAAAGCTCTTCAATATCGCCAGAAAAAATTTTGTTTTATTTGGCCTGATGGTATGTAGATGAAGCATGTTTAACGGCTTCTTTAATGTTTTCATTTAGGATACGCAGGCAATCATCGATTTCTTGGGAAGTTTTTAGTTATATGTCTTCCGAGCAGTGAGTACTGATATATTTTTTATATATCAACCAATTTACTCTTTTAGATAAAAAAAAAATAACTAGTTGCTATTTGGTGAGGACTGCAAAAGGTGATAATTATGGGAAAGTGGTCAGAAGATAAAGCCAAAGCAGATTGCGCCTCAATAAGCTCCGGCGATTTACCTTTTGCTACGCCAAAATCTATTACGTCTGGAGTTTTATTGTGGTCGGTTGGCCAATAGGTTGGCTGTCCAGTAGAAATAAAAAAAGTCCCATTTCAGACACGGAATCATACAAGATACGACCTCTGGGACTAATTAAGCGGAAGCCCCAGTAGGTGTGTTTAGCGTTATAGTCTCCAGCAGCTATTAAGCGGGGACCTAAAGATTTCTAAAAACTGTTGTACTGATCCTTCATTATGGAGAATCTGGGTGGAGAATAAGCCGACGAAATAACTAGGTTAGGAAAAAGTTCATCAATGCAGACGTTTGTTGCTTGCATATAACATTCGGGAAGGCCACCAATCCATTGGTGTTTGATTTTTGATTTGCGTAGTATAGCCGAGCCTCCACATGATCTATCCCTGGGATCCTTTGAATCGTAATATAAATAGCCGCTTATTTTAAAAGCGCTTCGGAAATCAACATTACATCAATGTTTTGGTGTGTTAAAAAATATTCAAGTTCGTTTTTGTGTTGGTGGATGCTGTTTGCGTTCCAGAAATTAACCCTCAGGCAGTTCATGGCCTTTTAAGCATAGCCTGCAAAAGAGCAGGCTGCATTTTTTGCATTTCTTGCATCATGCCAGTCATCTGCGCCATGATCTGCGTAAATTGCTTAACCATGTTGTCAATTACGGCTTCTAGGAGCCTAAAATTTGAACCAGTTGGTTCGTTTGTTGGCACCTCTTGTATGTTGTTGGCTGGGCAGGCTTGCGTGCTTTGGGCCGATTTAACTTTAATACATTAGCGTAAGAAATTTCACTTATAGTTGTCTGTGCTTATTGGGGCATATTTGTAGTTTGCATATTTAATGGCTGGGGAGGGGCAGGAGCTACTTTAGGCTTAGATGTGGTTTCCACTGCAATTGCTGCACTTCTTGACCCTAGGATCATCTTTTGGTTTGTCGCACTTGGTTGCACTGTACGGGCCCAGATCGCTTATGTAGCACCTCCACTGTAACCCTATGATGCATAATATATCTTAATTCATATATGGGGTGATTTTCATTGTTTTTCAATTTAATAACATCAGGCTCAAGCTCCACCCGGAAAAAAGGTTGAGGGTATTTTTCCCTATTCCTAATATTTGATACAGCTCTAACTTTAAACCCGTTGCTGCACAAACTGGTCTTTATCTCTTCCAGGTCAACATTTGAGTCAGTACCTTTTTTAACTACCTACAGGCCTTTAGCGTTTTTAAGTTGGTAAGTGCAGAAATTTTTTTCAAGCTACGAATCCGTGGTTTGGTAAGCGTTTTCGTCATTAACTTGAATTTTTGTTTCGTATATGTTACCACGTTTAAGGTTAGTAACGTAAAAATAGTGATACCCAATTAAACCGACCAAGAACTTAATGATTTTATTAGAGTTTTTTTCTCTCAAATAAATTGGAGGTGGTCTTTTTCCATAACGGGGCCATCATTATCCTCTTGTAAAATGTCAAAACGATTTTCATCATTCTTCAAAATTTTCGCAGGTTAAGATACTTCTGCCGACTTAGGGCTTTTTCCTCTTTTAAGAACTGTTACGTAGCGGTCCATCCATAGCTGGATCTTAGAACCACACGCAGATATTGGGCTTGATGCGCCTTTATCAGCTGTTGACACAACTCCAGAACTTGATAAAAATAAGCGCGATGAGGATGGCACCTCGGTATTTTTTTAATAATTTTTAAAAATAGATTGGGATGTCGCAAAGACTCGTTGGTGGTATCAAACTGTCAGAGATAGTCGTGAAAAAATCGGTATTGAAATTTAGCAAAATCCCCCGGTAAATGACCGAGATATAAGCAAAAAACCAAAACTACCTCCTTTTTTTAGTTTACAACAACAACAAAGAACATACTAATGAATGCAATAATAAAACAAGTAAGAGTGCTATATTCGGCTGTGCCGAATCTTATATTCCCTTCACACTGGCCTTCGAAATCCCAAACTTTTTTTATTTTTATCAATTTTTTTACTTATGATATATTTCATATATTTAAGTAGGGGCTCGGTGTCATTTTTAACGCTACACGGATGACAAAGGGGAAGTTGTAGGGGTTTTTATCCAAATTTTTTCAAATTTTGTATGGCAACCCCTTTAGAGGGTGGAGGTATATATATATATTCTAGTAATATGTTTGGTAGGGGAAACTAATGGGGGTCAGTAATATATTTTATTCCTCTAGGGGCGACTCCGGGGAAGCTGCAGCCTTTTTTACCTTATTTTTTAAAATTTTGTGTGGCAACCAAGTTAGGGGCTGGAGATAGAGGGTAAGTATGCTCTAAATGTTCGGGTGGATAAACTAATTGGGGTCGATCGTACACTTTATTGCTCTTAGGCAACCCCCTTAGGGCGTGAAGATAGGGGGTTGGTATGCTCTAGGTAAATGTTTGGGTGCAGAAAATAATGGGGGTCGGTCGTACACTTTATTGCTCTAAGGCCCACTCTGAAGAAGTTGTGGGCATTTTCATATCATTTTTGTAAATTTTGTATGGCAACCCCCTTTTGGGCGTGGAGATAGGGAGTAAATATGTTTTAGGAATATGTTTGGGAGGGGAAACTAAGGGGGATCCGTCACACACTTTATTTCTCTAAAACTATATTCGGCACAGCCAAATATAGCACTCTTACTTGTTGTTTTTGGTTTTGCACTTGAAGAGTTTCTATTATAATCAGGGTCTCTAATGTTTTTATTGCTAACGCTTGCGGAGCTTAACACAATGTAAGCATTTCGACTATTAGGCCCACTGTCACGACGATTACTGTAACTCACTAACCGTTTGTTTTTATTTTCAGTTCTCATTTATGTATTGTATATATGCATTTCTCGCTTTTATGCACCAACAATACCAACTTATTGGCCAACAAAAAATAATAAAATTCCAGACGTAATAGATTTTGGCGTTGGAAAAGGTATATCCCCGGACCTTATTGAGGCTGTAGCCTCCTTGGATTTATCTTCTGACCACTCACCCAATATAATTACTATTTGCAGTCCTCACCAAATAGCAACTAGTGATTTTTTCTTATCTAAAAGAATAAATTGGTTAAAATATAAAAAATATATTAGTGCCCACTGCTCGGAAAACCAATCGCTAAGAACTCCGGGAGACACAGATGATAGTCTGAGCGTCCTAAATGAAAACCTACCTATCATCAGGCCAGGTACAGCAAAATTTTTTCTGATGATGTGGAAAAACTTTTATCTGAAAAAAGGAGAGTTCGGAGAGAAGGGCAAAAGCATAGATCGCCCCAACTTAAAACTAAGCTGAAAGAATGTACTAACCAATTAAAAAGCTTGCTGGAGGTTCATAGAATGGCTTCACTTAAAGAGTACCTTGAAGGTCTATACGCGACTCCTCAGACAAATTATTCCCTATGGCGATCAGCCAGACGTATAAAAAGACCCGTTATCGCAAAACCAACACTGCGTAATCTGAAAGGATCCTGGGCTAGAAATGACGAAGAAAAATGTGATCTGTTCGCAAATCATTTTAAAAACATTTTCACTCCCAATACTTGCACAGACGTGAGGGAATTACCGGCAGTTGTCGCTAGACGTCCTTTAGAAATAAGTTTCCGATTTACAGATGTTGTAAAGGCTATTGCTAACCTAAATGGTAAAAAAATCTCCTAGCGTTGATAATATAAGCAACAAAATGCTCTTAGAGCTACCTTTTACAGCAAAAAGAATAATTCTTTTTATTTTTAACGCAATAATTCGGCTTGAACATTTCCCGCCTATATGGAAAATTGCCTTAGTAAAGATGATTCCTAAGCCTGGCAAAGATCGTTCAAAGGTAGAGTCTTATAGGCCTATGAGTTTGTTACCCACAATGTCAAAATTGTTTGAAAAATTGCTTAAGGACAAGCTGACTCCGTTCCTGAATTAAAACAACTGCATTTCAGATCACCAATTTGGCCTTAGAAGTCAGCAAAGCACAATCGAACAAACTCAAAGACTGGTGCAGGTTAAGAAAAACCTTTGAGGAAAAGAAGTACTGCTCCGCGCTTTTCATTGATGTCTCTCAAGCTTTTGATAAAGTATGGCACGAAGGCCTGTTAAACAAACTAAAGCCACACCTTCCAGCTAATATTTTCAACCTATAAGAAAAATACATAACCGGTCGACAATTTATGATCAAAAAAGGAAACCAAATAAGTTCTTCTCAACCAATAGGGGCTGGTGTACCTCAAGGGAGTATACCAGGTCCAGTTCTGTACTTGCTTTCCACAGCAGATATTTTTTTTTTTTTTTTTTTTTGCATATTTTTTATTATTGAATCTTCACTTAAGCGAACTAACAATAAGTTTTCAAATCTTAAGACTAAGGAAATAATATTAGTCCAGCCAGTGCCAGACTAAAATTTACGTTCTCATAATATAAATAGTTATCTTCATCTAAGCGCAATAGTATCCCTCCTTTTTAGACGGGAGTGTCCACTATGTTGCAAGATACTTCGAGCGAGCGGGTTTGGATGTGTTTCCAGCTTATTTAAATACTTGTCCACATATTTCAGGATTTCGAATTTAGCAAGTGGAACTTCTAGATCCTTATGGATGTTGCTGTTTTTGACATACCATGGAGCACCAGTTATCATTCTTAGGATTTTATTTTGACGGCGTTGTATTTTTTCTATGTTAGAGGCGGAAGCAGTGCCCCATAATTGTATACCGTAGAACAAAATTGATTTTAAAATTGAGTTGTATAGTAGAAGTTTACAATCCAGATGAAGCACAGAGTTTCTACCCATAAGCCAGTGGATTTGTGCAGCTTTAAGTTTCATTTGCGTCAGCTTTGCATCTATATGAGGCTTCCATGTGAGGCGGCGATCCAGGTGAATACCAAGATATTTTGTCTCGGATCGTTGAGGCACCAAATGGTTGTTAATAGTGATTGGAGGGCACGTTTCTTTGCGTAAGGTGAAAGTTATGTGAGTACATTTTTGTTCATTTATTTTTATTCCCCATAACCTTGCCCATTTCTCAACTCGGCTAACGTGTTGTTGCAGTTGACTCGAAGCCTCTTTAGGATCTTTATCAATACTGAGAAAAGCAGTATCATCAGCAAATGTGGACGTGTGCGTAAAACAGTTGGTTGGCATATCTGCTGTGTAAAGCAAGTACAAAATTGGACCTAGTATACTCCCTTGAGGTACACCAGCCTCTATTGGTTGGGAACAACTTATTTGGTTTCCCTCTTTGATCATAAATTGTCTGCCGGTTAAGTATTTTTCTAGCAGGCTTGAAATATTAGCTGGTAGATAGAGTTTTAGATTGATTAACAGGCCTTCGTGCCATACTTTATCGAATGCTTGAGAGACATCGATAAAAAGCGCGGAGCAGTACTTCTTTTCCTCAAAGGCTTTTTTTATAACCTCTCTGTGAGTTTGTTCGATTGTACTATGTTGACTTCTAAAACCAAATTGGTGATCTGGGATGCATTTGTTGTCATTCAGGATCGGACTCAGCGTGTTTTTAAGCAGCTTTTCGAATAGTTTCGCCAAAGTTGGTAACAAACTTATAGGCCTATAAGACTCCACCTTCGAAGGATCTTTACCAGGCTTGGGAATCATCTTCACTAAGGCAACTTTCCATACTGGCGGAAAGTGTTCAAGCCGAATTATGGCATTAAAAACAAAAAGAATAATTCTTTTACCTGTAAAGGGTAGCTCTTAAAGCATTTTGTTGCTTATTTTATCAACGCCAGGAGCTTTTTTGTCATTTAGGTTAGCGATTGCCTCTATAACATCAGAAAATTGGAAACGTATTTCTATAGGACGTCTTGCTACAACAGGCGGTAATTCTCTCACGTCAGTGCATGAATTAGGAGTGAAGACGTTTCTTAAATGGCTTGCGAACAGATCGCATTTTTCTTCGTCATTTCTAGTCCAGGATCCTCTCAGGTTACGCAGTGGTGGTTTAGCGATTACGGGTCTTTTAAGATGTCTGGCTGTTCGCCATAGCGAATAGTTTGTTTGAGGAGTCGCGTCTAGACCTTCCAGGTATTTCTTCAATGATGACATTCTATGTACTTCCAGCATGTTTTTTAATCGGTTTGTACATTTCTTCAGCTTATTCTTAAGTAGGGGCGATCTATACTTTTGCCATTCTCTTCGGGCTCTCCTTTTTTCAGATAAGAGCTTTTCAACATCGCTTGAGTAAATTTTGTTGTATCTGGCCTGACGGTAGGTAGAAGAAGCATTTTCAACGGCTTTTTTAATATTTTCATTGAGGCTACTCAGGCACTCATCGATTTCTTCGGAAGTTTTTAAAGATTGGTGTTCCGAACAGTGCGTGCTGATAAATTTTTTGTATTTTAACCAGTTTATTCTTTTTGACAAAAAAATATCACTAGTTGCAATTTGGTGAGGACTGCAAAAGTAAAAATTGTGGGTGAGTGATCAGAAGATAAATCCAAGGAGGGTTGAGCCTCAATAAGCTCAGGGGGTATGCCTTTTGCTACGCCAAAATCTATTACGTCTGGTATTTTACTGTGGTCAGTTGGCCAATATGTTGGTTGCCCAGTAGAAATAACGTGAAGTCTCATTTCCGAAACAGAATCATACAAGACACGACCTCTGGGACTTATTAGGCGGGAGCCCCAGTACGTGTGTTTAGCGTTATAGTCACCAGCAGCAATAAAGTGAGGACCTAAAGATTTGTAAAAACTGTTGTACTGATCCTTCGTTATGGAGAATCTGGGTGGACAATAAATTGACGAAATAACGAGATTATGGTAAAAGTCATCGATGCAGACGTTTGTTGCTTGTATATAACTTTCGGAGAGACCACCCATCCATTGGTGCTTGATTCTTGATTTAATTAATATAGCTGAACCACCACATGACCTATCTCTGGGATCTTTTGAATCATAAAAAGTATAGCCACTTATTTTGAAAGTGCTTCTAGATGTCATATGAGTTTCGGAAATCAACATGACATCGACTTTTTGGTGTGTTAAAAAGTATTCGAGCTCATTTTTGTGTTGGCGGATGCCGTTTGCGTTCCAGAAACAAACCCTGAGGCAGTTCATGGTCTTTTAAGCATGGCCTGCAGAAGAGCAGACTGCATTTTCTGCATCTCCTGCATCATGCTAGCCATTTGCGCCATTACCTGCGTAAATTGTTTGACCATATTGTCAATTACGGCTTCCAGGCGGCTAAAATTGGGACCAGTTGGTTCACTTGTTGGCACTTGTTGTTGTGTTGTAGGCTCGGTAGACTTACGTGCATTAGGCTGGTTAGACTTTAATGCAGCGGCGTAAGAAACTTGATTTGTAGTTGGTTGTGCTAACGGAGGCATATTTGTAGTTGGTATATCTAAAGGCTGGGGAGGGGCAGGAACTATTTTCGGTTTAGTTGAGCGCATAACCGAATTAAAAACAGGGCAACCTCTATAGTTGGCAGTGTGGTTTCCCCCGCAGTTGCTGCATTTCTTCATCCTAGGATCATCTTTTGGCTTGTCGCACTTGGTCGTATCGTGCAGATCCCCACACACAACACAAACAGTAGGCAGCTTACAATAAGCTTTAGTGCGGCCATACTCCTGGCAGTTCAAGCACTGTACGGGCCCAGATCGCTTATGTGGCACTTCCACATAACTCGTCGGTGCATAATATATTTTAAATCATAGATGGGGTGAGTTTCACTTTTTTTCAATTTGATATCACCAGGCTGAAGCTCCACTCCGAATAATGGTTGGGGGTGTTTTTCCCTGTTTCTCATATTGGATACCCTCCTAACCATAAACCCTTTGCTTAATAAACTGGTCTTGACCTCTTCTGGGTCAACATTAGAATCAATGCCTTTAATGACTACCTGAAAGCCTTTTGCGGTCTTGAGTTGGTAGGTATAGAAGTTTTTGTTAAGTTTTTCGAGCTCCGAAACCGTAGCGCGGTAGGCGTTTTCATGGTTCACTTGAATTTTTGTCTCAAATATGTTACCGCGTTTAACGTTTGAAACATAAAAGTTATTTTCCCCAATCAAACCGACTAAAAACTTTACGAGATCATTTGAGTTTTTTTCCCTCAAATATATGGGAGGTGGCTTAAAGGACTTACTTTCACTAACGGGGGCCTCATTATCCTCTTGTAAAATTGCAAAACGATTTTGCGATGAGGTTGGCCTTTCATCGTCTTTTAAAATTTTTGCAGGTTGAGATGCTTCTGCCGATTTAGGGCTTCTTCCCCTTTTAAGAACTGTCACATAGCGGTCCATCCCTACCTGGATCTTAGGCGCCGGTGCAGAAATTAAGCTTGATGCGGTTTTAGCAGCTGCAGATTCAATTCCAGAATTCGATAATGGTGACCGCGACAAAGATGGTACCTCAGAATTTTTTTTATAATTATTAAATAAAGATTGGGCTAAATTAGTCCCTTGTTCAGTACATTTATATATATTAGGCGCACTTGAACTAAGATTGCTTGTAATTATTTTTGGTCTCGCATTTAAATAATTTCTATTAAATTCAGGGTCTCTTATGTTCTCATTGCTAACACTGCTTAACACAATGTAAGCATTTCGGCTATCAGGCCCACTGTCACTACGATTACGGTTACTCATTAACAGTTCGCTTTTTTTTTTATTTAGATTGTTGTTTTTGTTTTTCTTTTCTCACTTTTTTGTGTATATATGTATATTAATAATTTCGTTTGCTACCTATTACTAATATTACCTATTAACAATATTACACTCGCGTACACACGTCCGTACACTACGAGATTAAGAATGCAACTGATATGCCAACCAATAGTTTTACACACACGTCGACATTTGCTGATGATACTGCTTTCCTTGGTATTCATAAAGACCCTAAAGAGGCTTCGAACCAACTGCAGCAACACGTAACCCAAGTTGAAAAACGGGCAAAGTTATGGGGAATAAAAATATATGAACAAAAATGTACCCACGAAACTTTTACTTTACGCAAAGAAACGTGCTCCCCAATCATTACTAATAATTATATGGTGCCTCAGCGAACCGAGACAAAATATCTTGGTGTTCACCTAGATCGCCGCCTCACATGGAACCCTCATATAGATGCGAAGCTGACTTAAATGAAACTTAAAGCTGCTCAAATCCGCTAGTTAATTGGTAGAAATCTGTGCTACGTTTGGATTGTAAACTTCTACTTTACAACTCGATTTTGAAACTAATTTGGTGCTACGGTATACAATTATCGGGCACTGCTTCCTCCTCTTACATAGAAAAAATACAACGTCGTCAAAACAATTCTGAGAATGATAACTAGTGCTCCTTGGAATATTAAAAACAGCAACATCCACAAGGATCTAGAAGTTCCACTAGTAAAAAGCGAAATCCTAAACAATGTGGACAAGTATTTAAACAAGTTGGAAACACATCCAAATCCGCTCGTTCGAAGCATCCTGCAACATAGTGGGCACACTCGCCTAAAAAGAAGGGATACCATTGCTCTTAGATGAAACTTTTAAAATTAGTTATTCTTATTGTGAGAACTTAAATTTTAGTCTGGTACTGACTGGACTAGTATTAATTATTTAGTTTTAATATTTGAATACTTATTGTTAGCTCTCTTAAGCTAAGATTCAATAATAAAACATATGAAAAAAAAATGCACTAAAATTTTAATACAATTTGAATTAATTACAAAAGAAAATGTCTTTTATATGCATCATTCACAATTTTGCAAAAATTGTACCAAAATTTTTTTAACATAAGGTATCATTCGTATCTATCAAAATGTACTATCACATAAAGTATCATTCCTATCTATCAAAAAATGTTTGCCAAAGGTAAACCTAAACATCCTCGATGTTTTAAAAATAAAAAAGTACCCATTATGAATTTTTCGCAAAATAAGGCATGGGTGAAAAAGGACATTTGGACTGGAATAATGCTTGTTTTTGATGTAGAAAAAATTCAGAAAAATAAAAAGTAATATTATTCGTTGATAATGCCACAGCCCATAAGCAAGTAAGTTCAAAGAACGCTGGCGTTTACCAGCAAACAGCACCTCAATTTTACAGCCATTAGATCAGGGGATCATTCATGCCGAAAAAATGTAATACGTTAAAAAATATGCTTCCTACAGTCTGCCAAAAAAATTTAAGATTTCCAGAAAAGCCTTATATGTTAGCAGCATTGTATATAGCCAAGCGAGCATATTGAATGGTAGCCCCTAGTACAATTTTTAACTGCTTAAAACAGGTGGTTTTAAAATATACAGGCTTATTTTTCCATTTTATATGATTTTTTATAGACATATTTCAGTGTGATTTTGCGATTACGGGTCTTTTGAGACGACTGGCTGATCGCCATAGAGAATAATTTGTTTGAGGGGTTGCGTCTAGACCTTCCAAATACTTCTTAATTGATGCAATTCTGTGTACCTTCAGCAAGTTTTTTAAGCGATTTGTACACTCTTTTAGCTTCGTTTTAAGTTGGGGCGATCTATGCTGTTGCCATTTTCTTCGCGCTCTCCTTTTTTCATATAAAAGCTCCTCAACATCCACAGAAAAAATTTTGTTGTATTTGACCTGACGGTATGTTAAAGAAGCATGTTCAACGGCTTCTTTAATGTTTTCATTTAGGATATTTAGGCAATCATCGATTTCTTGGGGAGTTTTTAGTGGTATGTGTTCCGAGCAGTGAGAGCTGATATATTTTTTATATTTTAACCAATTTACTCTTTTTGATAAGAAAAAATCACTAGTTGCTATTTGGTGAGGATTGCAAATAGTGATAATTGTGGGTGAGTGGTCAGAAGATAAATCCAAGGAGGCTACAGCCTCAATAAGGTCCGGGGATATACCTTTTGCCACGCCAAAATCTATTACGTCTGGAATTTTATTATTGTCCGTTGGCCAATAGGTTGGTTGTCCAGTTGAAATAACGAAAAGTCCTATTTCCGACACTGAGTCATACAAGACACGACCTCTGGGACTAAAACCACCACTGCGCAATCTAAGAGGATCCTGGGCTAGAAATGATGAAGAAAAATGCGATCTGCTCGCAAGCCATTTAAGAAACGTGTTCACTCCTAATACATGCACTGACGTGAGGGAATTGCCGCCTGTTGTTTCTAGACGACCTATAGAAATACGTTTCCGATATTCAGATGTGGTAGAAGCTATTTCTAACCTTAATGATAAAAAAGCTCCTGGCGTTGATAAAATAAGCAACAAAATGCTCATTGAGCTACCTTTTACAGCAAAAAGAATAATTCTTTTTAGTTTTAATGCCATAATACGGCTTGAACATTTTCCACCAATATGGAAAGTTGCCTTAGTTAAGATGATTCCTAAGCCTGGTAAGGATCCTTCTAAGGTGGAGTCTTATAGGCCTATAAGTTTGCTACCAACTTTGTCAAAACTGTTTGAAAAGCTGCTTAAAAACAAGCTTACTCCGATCCTGAATGAAAACAACTGCATTCCAGATCACCAATTTGGCTTTAGAAGTCAACATAGCACAATAGAACAAACTCACAGACTGGTGCAAGTTATAAGAAAAACTTTCGAGGAAAAAAAGTACTGCTCCGCGCTTTTTATAGATGTCTCTCAAGCTTTCGATAAAGTATGGCACGAAGGCCTGTTAAACAAACTAAAGCTAAACCTTCCAGCTAATATTTTCAACCTACTAGAAAAGTACATAACCGGTCGACAGTTTAAAATCAAAGAGGGAAACCAAATAAGTTCTTCTCAAACAATAGGGGCTGGTGTACCTCAAGGGAGTATACTAGGTCCAGTTCTGTACTTGCTTTACACAGCAGATATGCCAACCAATAGTTTTACACACACGTCGACATTTGCTGATGATACTGCTTTTCTTAGTATTCATAAAGACCCTAAAGAGTCTTCAAACCAATTGCAGCAACACGTAACCCAAGTTGAAAAATGGGCAAAGTTATGGGGAATAAAAATAAATGAACAAAAATGTACTCACGTAACTTTTACTTTACGCAAAGAAACGTGCTCTCCAATTCTTGTTAACAACCATATGGTGCCTCAACGGACCGAGACAAAATATCTTGGTATTCACCTAGACCGCCGCCTCACATGGAAGCCTCATATAGATGCGAAGTTGACGCAAATGAAACTTACAGCTACACAAATTCATTGGCTAATTGGCCGAAACTCTGTGCTTCGTCTTGATTGTAAACTTCTACTCTACAAATCGATTTTGAAACCAATTTGGTGCTACGGTATACAATTATGGGGCACCGCATCCAACATAGAAAAAATTCAACGCAGGCAAAACAAAATCCTAAGAATGATAACTGGTGCTCCTTGGTATGTTAAAAACAGCAACATCCACAAGGATCTGCAAGTTCCACTAGTTAAAATGCGAAATCCTGAACTATGTGGACAAGTATTTAAATAAGCTGGAAGCTCACCCAAATCCGCTCGCCCGAAACATCCTGCAACATAGTGGGCACACCCGCCTGAAAAGGAGGGATACTATTGCGCTTATATGAAGCTTGATAATTAATATGAGAACTTAAATTTTAGTCTGGCACTGGCTGGACTTATATTAACTACCTAGTTTTAAGATTTGAACACTTATTGTTAGTTCGCCACAGGCGAAGATTCAATAATAAATATATGAAAAAAAAAAAAATATTTCAGTGTAAGTTTGTTTCGGAATCTCACGAGCTGCCAGTGATGAAAGATCGCGAAGATGAAATACTTAAACTTGCTGAGTTAAGTTAAAAATTTTGAGCTGAATTTGAAAAATTTGTAAGTCTGGGCGGAAATTTACTCCGTCATCCACCACCTAACGAGGAGGAAATCGCTTCTGAGGTCCAATCAAGTGGAGATGATGAAACGGATTTTGTCTACTTTTGTATATGCACCCTTTATGCAAATATCAGAGTTTTTATATATGCATTGCTAATGCATAAAAACGAGTTTATATATTTGCATTTCCCGGTTATATGCATAGACAGCCGTGAATTTTTAGAAATGCATATAACCGATAAATACTTTATTACACTCGCGTAGACACATCCGTACACTACGAGATTAAGAATGCAACTGAAATTAACGTTACTTTTTAAAATTCCAATCATTTGTAAAAGTATTCGTTTGTTACAAGAAGTAAAGTAAAGTAAGTAATTTTTTAAAATGCCTTGAAAAGAATAATCAACAGATGAACGATATATAATAGTTAACAATCACCAAATTGTTAAATCGTGCTCGGAAAAGCTAAAATTATAAATAGGAGTAAGTTAACGGTGCAAAAACTTTTAAATCGGTTCAAAAGAGACAAAACAATTGAAAATAAACTTCGAATAGGGCGACCGCAAAAGCTCAATAATAGAGAGGAAATTATTAAGAAAAATCTATTTACAAGTGCACCAAAAACAGCTACAGAGTTGAAAGAATCGTTTAGAAAAGATGTTTTTGCAGACACGGTACGTAGATTCATTTAAAGGGCCGGGAACAATATTCGCACTGCTCGCAAGATGCCACACGTTAGCGACGTAAACAAAAAAAACTATAGACTTCGCAATGGAGTATAAAAATAAGGCAAATGAGTTCTGGGAAAAAGTAATTTCCTCAGACGAATCAAAGTTAAACATTTTTCTATCGGAAGGACGCGTATTGGTGTGGAGAAAAAAGGGTGAAGAGCTAAATCCAAAGAATTTAAAAAAAACGGTTAAGCATGGAGGGGGTGGAGTAACGATATGGGGCTATATGTCAGCAGCCGGCGCACAGTGTCGTGTTTTCATATAACGAGCGGCCATAAATAGGAGAAGTTATTGTTCAGAGTTGAAATTTGGCACAAATATTTGAATTAATAAAAGATAACAAAATTTTAAATTTCTAAGTTTTCGGAGCAAGGATTCATGTCCTTCCCATATATCCTTTATTAATTAAATTTAATTTACTATTAACTATATCCAGCATTTTCTTCTATAAGGAAATTATTTATCTCTTCATTGCTCCTTTTATTATAACTTCCATTTTCTTTTGTGTATATAGATAAATTTGATTCAGATTGAAAAATCATTCGTTCTATTATGTCTTTATTAGTATTCACACGACTGCTTTTTCGAGTATAGTTCGAACAAATTTTTCTAAAAACTTTGTGAGTGGCTTCTATAGCTTCCTCAGACAACATTCCTACTGGAATCCTAAAGTTTATTATAAATTTTGCTCCATGCACAAGTATTTTGTGAACAGTAACAGGCATAACATAGCAGAATTATTTTTCAGCATATAAGGTCCTTGTTTCTCTAAGCAGTTTTTTAAAATTTGAAATATTTATTGTTTTACAGATCGAAATTGTCTTTAAAATCAAAGAAAATCTGAATATATATTGTTGAAAATCAATATTAGATTATATATTTAGATTGAATATGTGTTCTTCTTTAATATTGAAAAATGAATTAAGAAACGAACTGTTTTTTTTTCAAACAGCTCCTTCTTTCTGGAGCACTTTACCCATTTACGTTTTATGTTTACCCATTTACGTTTTAAATTTGCTAAAATAAAATTAAGTCTTTTATTTATTTTCCACTTTAGTCTTGAATTTCTTTTCTAAAAAGTTAATTATTTCCATATGGGCTGCTCTGTAAGAAGTATGTATGAGCCAAATATTGAAAAATTCTTTAATTTGTACCTTTGATGACACTGAAAAAAATGAAAAAAGTCGTATTTTCGCAACGTTTCGCAAATGTCACATACTTTTTTATAATATTCATACTTGTATTAATATTATACAAAATTATAAAAAAAAAAGTTTTTGATAGTTTTTTTTAATTGCAAGGCAAACTTGCAAGTTGTTAATAATTATTACTATTTTTTGGTACACATTCAGAACAACGGCGAAACACATATGAGAGCTAAATGGATAAAAAAAAGTGCGTTACCATATTTAGTAATATCACACTATAATATAAATGCAAATACTGCCGGCTTTATCGACAATTTATATTATTTTAACTCCTTAGAATATTCGCATTATTTTTCATTTTTCTTTGCATTCCTCACATTCACCTTAAACATTCAACTTTGATTAGCTCTAACTTTTGTATATATTAACATATTTTTAAATTTATTTTTGATTATTGTTATTTGAAATATATGTAATAAAACTGTATCAATCAAGTTCTAAATCATCAAATGTCCTTATAAACCACAACACAATATTTAATTGGGAGGCTAAAGAAAATCGTCTAGACTACACATATGCGGATCAAAGACCCATATATGTATTACAAGACGAATTGAGAAGACTTCAACAAGGCAATAAAACTCTAAGCCAGTACCATTATGACATAAACAGATCCCTGGCTCTTATCACGTCAAAAATTTCGATGTCAGGTCATTCAAAAAATACCATACAAATAATGATGGAAGAAGCTGTTCAGGAAGAAGTCAGAGTACTTAAGGATGGAATAAAAAACTCTTATATAAGATCAACTCTTTATGGTAACCAAATAAAGGATCTAGAACATGCATATGCAATTGCGAGAACAATTGAGCATGATAACGAGCATAGGCGATTAAATCTAAGTTATGATGAGCCTAGGCAAGAAGGATGTTTTCGTCCAAAGCATCAGGCACGACAAGAATTTCAAAGGCGTCCGAATATAGCAACATTTAAGCAACACCAGCATCATCATCATCAGCAGAATTAACTCGTCCAGAACCAATAGATACTTCATCAGGATATGCTCTACAGGTTGTACCAAAATCTTGGATCAACAACATAACAACACAAC
Source organism: Melanophora roralis (assembly GCA_963583895.1). NCBI lineage: Eukaryota > Metazoa > Arthropoda > Insecta > Diptera > Rhinophoridae > Melanophora > Melanophora roralis. Next base: position 2,065,003 of record OY757192.1, on the reverse strand, counting down.
AACAACGATATAACCAGCAACAATCAGGCTTCAATCAGCGAAATACTTACAATTCAGGAGTAAATAAAAGACAACGAGAACCCAGTGGTAATTACCAACAACATAAAACTATGCGAGTGAATAACCTATGTGTGGAAGACAACAGGGACGACACGTATGTAGAAACTGGAGATTCAGAAAATATTGTATGTAAAAAACAAAATAATTTTAGGCATTTAAACTAAGACACGGGTTGCCTTGTCCCACCTTATAAGGCGGTAGTAAAGATTATCTTGTGCTAGTGGATACAGGTGCAACCCATAATTATGTAAATTCTAAATTAAGCTAAGAGAATCTGAAAATTTGAAAGAAAACGTTAAGGTTTATTCAGTTCACGGTACGTCTATCTTGAAAAAAAAACAAATGGCTCAAATATTTAATAAAGTATTAGTGTATAAAATCCCATGATTTTATACTTTAACATTGTATTCACTAATTTCAACATGAATTTTTTAAACTTTTATATGAATTTAAATGTAACTGAATTGCATTGCTTTGTGAATTGTTAGTTAACTAGTTAAAGCAAACGATTGTAACTTATATAACTACTGTGAATTATCATTTTCAAAAAAATTGTACTAAAACAAGTAACTCCATTTTTATAAAAATAATTATACGAGGCAATCAAGCGGGAGCTTTCGACCTCAACGCATCTACTTGCCTCGAATAAACTCTGAATTGTCATAGAATAACATTGCATTTTTTCCTTAAAATTAAATAACGTGCACCCGCATTCAACCTTTATTTGGAGCACAGTGCACTAAGACTCGAGTAGTTTCTCAACCGAGATTGAGACATTAAAAAGTTTAGGAGAGAACTGGTGTTTTTCAAGATACCGCACAGTCCGCCTTGTTTAGCCTTCAAAACCGCCAGTACACCAATTCTCTGCATGGTCCTTCGCAGCTAAAAAATTTAAAAGATCCAGTTGACGCCACTGACCCCTATTCACCACAACAAAAATGAGGTAAGATCACAATCGGTTAAAAAAGCGTATACCAAAGAATGGGAAAAAATAAAAAATAAATTTTAGTATATAACACAGAAACAGATCGCGTACAGGCCGGCCAATTTAAAAAGTTAAAAAGTTGCAAAACAAAAATAATATACAAATATATAAATATATAGTATATATATATGGAAAAAAATTTTTGTGGTAGAAAATTGACGGCAAATCGAAATTAAATACATACTTATATGCATAAGTATATAATATAAAACGCAAATGATTCGATAAATTTATGTACATATGTATACGAGTCTGAGAAAAAAAAATATATATATACGTAAGTTTTTTTTTTTTTTTTGCACAATTAAATTCCGCTAAAAAATCCGTTGGTTAAATTGTAGTATACATAAAATTAACAAAGAAAAAAAAAAAAAAAACAACAAAAAAAGCTTAAAATCCGTTAAAATAATTCTTTAAAAATTAAGAAAAACGAAAAACAAAATTTGCAAGCTGCATACATTTGTCTCCCTCTATTTAATTTTTGTGTATATCAGAACAACAATTAAAACAGATATAGCCCTTGCTAAGGAAAGGTGTTTAGGAATAATATCGACTAAAATTTACAAAGAACAAATTAAGCAAAAACATCTAAAAGTTGATTTAAAAGAGAAAAGGGGAAAAGACTTTGCCATTTTTGTTTTCGAACAAATGAATTGTTTGACAGTTCCCAAGATCGTTGTTAATAATTTGCATAGTAATTACTGCTGGCAATACTCTCCTGCGAAACAATAAATAATAGTAGTGTAAGCAAATTAAGAAAAGGTGGTGGGTTTAAGAATATACAAGCAGATTCCGTGATCAAAAACAAAATAAAGATTATATAAAAAAAAAAAAAAAAAAAAAAAAAAAAATAACAAAAATACAAGAAACGTCAAAAAATTACGTTGGATAAATAAATAACAAACTAAAAAACACGGTCATAAAAGCGAATGTAAAAACAAGCAGAATACAAGGATTTACATAAGATAGTAAAGGTAACGCCAACATATTTATTTATAGTTCTTATAACAAAGAGTAGAAATGGTTCTAAGTAAACCGTCTTAAAGATTGACAAGCGCTCATATTTGCAAAACCACATATCTGTGGTAGCTAAAATATTTACTTCAACAATAATTCAGAATTTTCCTTTCTTTGACGTTGAAGTTTATTTAAAGTTTCAGTCCTAAAGATCTTGCATCTATTACAACAAACATATTATTAGCCCGAAATTAGAAAGAAAAAATAATCTATATTCTAGAAGTAAATATCGTTACTCATCATCTCAAATCAAAACTCCGCAACCGCAAACCTAAAATTTCAAAATGCCTAGCTCTGCACAAAATACAGCAGAAAACCTTGTGTCAGTAAAGCAAGAGAAATATTTTTTCGATTGTGACCATCTACTTTCTTTTTGCACAAGCTTCAGTAAGTCTGATATCTGGATCAAACAGATTCTGTATTGGAAACAAAATTAGAGGATCTGGAAAATAGATGGCATAAACTTCAAACTTCATACGAAAATCTCATGATATCCCCATCTTCTGAAAATAGTAAAGATTACAAGGAAAACGCCAAAGTTAACTTCAGTGCTTGCGCTGAAGCTTATTACATATGTAGGTCACAAATAATAGATATACTGAAGTTAGCAAGACCCTTTGATCCCCAAAATACCATCGCGCGAACTAGTCTTCTGCCTGGGACCGGTTCCAGCACAAGTAGAAATTCCTTTATAAAGTTACCACCTTGTGATATAGAAATATTTTCCGGCAGCTATGAAGAGTGGCCAACGTTTCGCGACATCTTCACAACTGTATGTATTGAAAACAACGAAATCCCTAAGGCCCAGAAACTGTTCTATTTGCGATTAAAGACAAGTGGTAGCGCTGGCGCTATCGTAAAACGATACCCTCTATGCGACGAAAACTTCGAGTACGCTTGGAATGCTCTAAAGTCCCGATTCGATAACAAACGTGTCCTAATAGATAATAAATTACAGATACTTTTTAATATCCCAGTAGCAGCTTCAGAGAATAGTGAATCAATTCAAAAAATTAATTTCACAGTCACAGACTGCTTAACAGCCCTAAAATCATTTAATATTAATATTGAAGGCTGGGACCCAATTCTCATCTATTTAGTGTCAACAAAATTACCCGATGAAACGTTAGCCCTCTGGGAGCAATCCTTTAAGGCTCAGCGCGAAATGCCGACCTGGGCTCAAATGGAGGAGTTTCTCGTAAGCCGGTATGAAGTAGTTGAAAGAATCACATCCATAAAAACTACTAAAGAACATTTCTGTCTTCCAAGTTTCATACCTGCCAAGATACAATCATACTCTTCTCAAGAAAAACTTAATTCCATTTGCAGGCTCTGCAGTGGAGAACATCATTTAAGGTCATGCGGGAAATTCAAAAAGTACACTGTCCAGCAAAGAATAGATTTCGTGTTTCAAAATAAAATTTGCAACAATTGTCTCTCCTATGGTCACATTAAAGCCAAATGCGCTAGTAAAAATACTTGTTTCATATGTAAATCTGACCATCATTCTCTTTTACATGTACATAGATCGCAAACATCCTTCACACCTTTGCATGAGGGCAATCCTAGGGAAAGCAATGACATGAAAACGTATGTAGAAAATATAACTTCTAGTAGCAGTAGAACTAAAAACAGGGATGACTTTCCTTCAACTTCGCGTAACGCTCAAGTGCAAGCAAACTGTGCCACTAATAATGATTGTATATTGCTACGGACGGCATTAGTTCAAATAGAAAAAAATGGTGAACTATTCACAATTAGAGCATTGATTGATTCGGGGTCTCAAAGAACATTTTTGTCGGAAAGAGTCAGAAATTTGCTCAACTTGCCTTATCAAAAATCTCAATTTGAAATTGTCGGAATCGGCGCTAAAGCCCAAACCGCAAATAAGGAATGTGAGATCACTTTGTTCGCAAAGCGGTGCAATATTAAATTCACCGTAAATGCGATTGTTCTTCCAAAACTCACTTCACTAATTCCAACAATTTCGTTTACGCCACCAAATTTAAAAGAACTCTCAAATCTTGACCTAGCAGACCCCAAATACTATCAGTCTTCTCAAATAGATTTAATTCTCGGAAATGACTCAGAACACTTTATTAGTATTGAGGGCATTAAAAAGAATGTTTGTGGTCAAGCGTCGGCCTATAATACCATATTCGGATGGGTTCTTAGCGGCCCCACGCAGAATAAAACCGTACACTCATTTACCACTACCGTGGCTTCATCTGAAAAATCCACTTTAAATGATACGTTACGAAAATTCTGGGAACAAGAAGAATTACCCTCACAGCCCATTATTCGCGAAGAAGATCAGTATTGCGAAAATTACTACAAACAAACAACAACAAGAGATAATAATGGAAGATATATAGTTCGACTTCCCTTTAAAAAAGAATTTCCCAATTCGAAATTCCTGGGCTCATCACGGGTTTTCTCTCTAGTCCAATATTCTCGTATAAACCAAACTATGGCTAAAACTCCTGATCTGCAGGAGGAATACAATAAGGTTCTCCAAGAATATCTTACCCTTGACCACATGGAGCCAACCTCTTCCCGCGAGATAGGGTCAAATGACAAATATTTTTCCTTTTACTTGCCCCATCATGCTGTAGTTCGCCCCGAACATAAAACAACTAAACTAAGAGTAGTTTTTAATGCTTCTCGTAAAACCAAATCTGGATATTCACTTAATGATGTATTATATACTGGTCCCACGTTGCAAACTGAGTTGGTTACCATAATCCTTAACTGGAGGATTTACCAATACGTCTTTACCGGTGACATACAAAAAATGTATCGCCAAATTTTAGTTCATCCAGATGATAGACAATTTCAACGCATAATCTATCAGACAGACCCCACATGCACAAACAAAGACTATCAGCTGAAGACAGTCACATTTGGTGTTAATTGTGCGCCATACCTGGCAATTCGCACCTTACATAAACTTGCTGATGATTCACAAAAAAAATATCCCTTAGCGCATAAAATCTTACGCCACGAAACATATGTGGACGATATATTGTCAGGAGGGCACACAATTGCCGAGGCAACAGAGGCACAAAATCAGGTTATAGAAACCCTAAAATCCGCTGGTTTTCTCTTAAAAAAGATAACGTCCAATACTAATACGCTACTTACTAATATCCCCAAAGAAGATCTCTATGACTCTGACTTACTACAATTTCACGAAACTAGCTTAACAAAGACTTTAGGCATTAAATGGAATGCTCTAACCGACAAATTTACGTACTCATTTTCTCCAATACCTCAGTCCGGGAGCATGACCAAGCGTAAAATTTTATCGGGGATAGCCTCTATCTTTGATCCAGCGGGTTGGATAGCGCCTATAGTTATACGAGCGAAAATGTTAATGCAGCAATTGTGGTTAGAAGGGTTGCAATGGGATGATATTGTTAGCAAGGAAATTGTAGATAAGTGGAACACATTACTTTCAGATCTACTTTATATTGACACAATACAAATCCCAAGATGGTTACAGTACGTTCCCAATCATGCTATCCAAATACATGGTTTTGCTGATGCATCAAAAGGGGCCTACTGTGCCGCAGTATACATACGATCACAAACTTCAGCGCAAGTAGTATGTTCTAACCTTATAGTCGCGAAAAGCAAAGTGGCCCCGCTACAACCAATTTGTTTACCAAGATTGGAACTTAACGCCACCGTACTGTTAACTAAACTAGTAAGATATGTACAGGAATCTCTAAAATTGCCAGAATGTGAAGTTTTTTGTTGGACTGATTCGTCCATCGTCATTGGATGGTTATCCAAGCCCCCATGGACCTGGGAAACCTTTGTCGCTAATAGAACCGCCCAAATTCACAACTCTATGCCTAAAGCCACCTGGGGTCATGTTCGTACACATCAAAATCCAGCAGATCTAGGCACTCGAGGTTGTAAGCCGATGGAACTCTCAACTAATCTCTTATGGTGGCAAGGACCACCGTGGCTGACAAAACCACAGTCCGAATGGCCGGAAAAGATTCGAATACCAAAACCTGAAATGGGGACAAAGATCGAATGCCTACAAACCTCAGTCGAATCAGCAGATATTTTAATTAATTTTTCTAGCTATACCAGAGCACTTAGAGTTGTAGCATTTGTTTTTAGATTTTACCATAACACCCACTCGAAATTTAGAACCCAATTTAAATACTCCGAAACTAACCTCACCCAAAAGGAAGTAAATTTCGTAAAATACCACTTAATTACCTTAGCACAAAAAACTCAGTACACGGCAGAATTTAACGCCATTTCCAGTAATCTACCTGTCTCGAAGAAAAGCTCATTAAAACCCCTTAACCCATTCATTAATACTCTTAACGTGTTAAGAGTAAATGGTCGTCTAGCAGAAGCACCACTTACCTATAATGAACGCTATCCAATAATCTTGCCAGGTAATTCTAGAATTTGTCATCTCTATTTACAACATTTACATGTATTCTTAGCTCATGGGGAATGTAATCTAATGTGCCGAATGGTTCAAACGGAATTCTATATCTCAAGAATGAAACCGCGTATAAAAAAAATTATACACCACTGCAAAACTTGTATTCTATATAAGCAAAAGCCGTGCTCTCAAATCATGGCCCCTTTACCCGCTGATAGATGCAATATCTCAGTTCCATTTCAAACGACTGGTATTGATTTTGCAGGTCCATACGACCTTAAAAGCTCATCTCTTAAAAAATATGTTATAACAAAAGGATACGTGTGCGTGTTTGTGTGTTTTAGTACAAAAGCCATTCACCTAGAAGCATGTTCGGATCTATCTACACCAGCCTTCCGTGCAGCCTTTGCTCGTTTCGTAGGTAGGCGGGGACTTCCTTTCAGGATATATTCAGATAATGGTTGCAATTTTGTAGGAGCCAGCCGACAATTAAAACGAGAATTCGACACCTTTATTAAATCAACATCAACAGATATTGCGCAAAAATACATTACAAATGGATTTGAGTGGACATTTATTCCACCCCACGCTCCTCACATGGGCGGCTTGTGGGAGGCAGCAGTTAAAAGTTTTAAGTTTCATTTAAAACGTCTTGCAGGCTCGTACAAATTCACCTTTGAGGAATTCGCCACACTCTTAACTCAAATTGAAGGCACGTTAAACTCGCGTCCTATTTCAGCCTTGTCGGAAGACCATACCGACATATCAGCCCTAACGCCGGGGCATTTTCTAAGGGGCGCCCCTATAATGAGTTTTCCCGATCAAAGCAATCAGAAATTAGGGTTACTTAACCGATGGGAAAGACTTAAAGCTATCAACCTTCAATTTGCAATTAGATGGAAAGAGGATTATTTGAAATCCTTACATAAACGATATAAATGGCAAAACGTGCTGACAAATCTGAAACCCGGTGATCTAGTGATCGTTATGGACGATCTACTACCCCCATCGCAATGGCGTTTGGGTCGAATTGAGAAAATACATGCTGGGTTAGATAAAAATATTCGTGTCGTAGATGTTAAAACTTCTAACGGTATTATCAAACGGCCTATAGTAAAACTTTGTTATTTGCCACTTCTTAACGATGTCTCTTAAGCTTTAGTCTTTCCCCCTACCCACTTGTATTATCTAACCTTTTCCAAGTGTACTACAGTTTTACATATAACCCTTTACTTATCTAATTTAATTTTTAAATTTTTATTTTTTGTAATTCTTAAGCAGCTCCAAATATCCGCAGCGACGGCGCCATTCATATAGACCCGATTCTAAAATATACCAATGTCAACTATGTCACAAGTACCATTCAATACGCTTTTGCAGGCGATTTCTAAGCATGGATGTCACGACTAGAAACCATGTGGTCAGCAAGCATAAATATTGTGTCAACTGCCTGGCTAGAAGTCACGTCGTGAGGGCATGCCCATCCAGGGATACATGCCGAAAGTGTGGCAGCTACCACCATACCCTCTTACATCCAGGCATTCCAAGCAGGCTAGCAGGTCAACAAACCAAACAAAGAGAGCCACTAGGAATATCATCATCATCCAAACGCAACCGTAGCTGCAGGTCACCTCCTACACATCCACACACATCAGCAGCTGCAAAAGTTCCCAATCAGCAAATTATATCGGAAGCCATTAGATCCTTGGCTCAGGTTTTATGCGCGCATCCGCCCTTACCGGCCAATAATTCTGGTGGCCGGAATGTATAAAATCCCATGATTTTATACTTTAACATTGTATTCACTAATTTCAACATGAATTTTTTAAACTTTTATATGAATTTAAATGTAACTGAATTGCATTGCTTTGTGAATTGTTAGTTAACTAGTTAAAGCAAACGATTGTAACTTATATAACTACTGTGAATTATCATTTTAAAAAAAATTGTACTAAAACAAGTAACTCCATTTTTATAAAAATAATTATACGAGGCAATCAAGCGGGAGCTTTCGACCTCAACGCATCTACTTGCCTCGAATAAACTCTGAATTGTCATAGAATAACATTGCATTTTTTCCTTAAAATTAAATAACGTGCACCCGCATTCAACCTTTATTTGGAGCACAGTGCACTAAGACTCGAGTAGTTTCTCAACCGAGATTGAGACATTAAAAAGTTTAGGAGAGAACTGGTGTTTTTCAAGATACCGCACAGTCCGCCTTGTTTAGCCTTCAAAACCGCCAGTACACCAATTCTCTGCAATTAGATTTTTATGAAACAGATTAATTAGAAGATTTTGATATATTATTGGGTTACAAAGGATTAAAAACATTAAAAGGAAATATAGATAAGATGATATTTAAATTAGGAGAAGAGAAGACGGTTAAAATTAATTGTTTAGTTAATAAAAAATATGAAGAATATAGAAGAAGAATATATCAGCTAATGGAAGAAAACAATGGCATTGGGCCCTTACCTTTTTTAAATCTGCTAGAGGCGACAATTAGAACAGTGACGGAAGATCCCATTTATAAGAAACAGTACCCATACCCAATAGCGGATAAAGAATTTGTTAATAGGGAAGTCAAAAGATTACTCGATGAAGGTATCATTTCAAAAAGTAATAGCCCTTTTAACTCACCGATTTGGACAGTCCAAAAAAAAGGATTAGACAAATTTGGTCAACCCAAGCGTAGAATGGTTGTAGACTATTTTAGATAGATACCCTATACCAGATATTACAAAAGTACTGCAAAATTTAGGACAGGCCTCATTATTTACAACTCTTGATTTGGAATCAGGCTTCCATCAAATAAAAATTAAAGATTCTGATCAGGAAAAGACAGCATTCTCTGTCTTAGGTGGTCATTATGAATATAAGAGAATGCACTCGCCATCTTTCAAAGATGCGTAGATGAAATACTTCTTGACTACATTGCAAAACTTGCGTATGTTTATATTGATGACGTTTTAATATATTCATCATCGGCTGATGAGCATATGAAACATATTAAAATTGTCTACCCTTGCCCTTAATAAAGCAACTCTAAGAATATCCATTTAATGCATATGGTATACAAATTGATTTAGTACCAAACAAACACATCAACGAAGTAAGAACACGTACAGTGTTTCCCAATAGTGTAAGACATACGGTAAATTCCACATCAGAACAAGATTTGATAAAAGAATTAAAAAAGGTGATCATACCAAAACGAATAACAGCCATACATGCCACAGCAGAAACTTTATTCGAAGTAGGTCCTGTTATAAAAAATACATTTTTTAAACAAAAATTTTATACATACACCTATTAAACTAAATGACATTATCGACAAAGAACAACAACATAATATTGTTGAATTATCACATATTTGTGCACACAGAGGCTACAAAAATAACATCAAAGAAATATTATTAACATGTTATATATGCATTCTTAATCTCGTAGTGTACAGACGTGTCTACGCGATTGTAATATTGGTAATAGGTGATATTAGTAATAAGTGGCAAACGAATTTATTAATAAAAAATTTATGTATACACATATTAGTGAGAAAAGAAAAAACAACAAACTAACCAATAGATAAGCGAACGGTTAATGAGTATCAGTAATCGTCGTGGCAGTGGGCCTAATAGCCGAAATGCTTACATTGTGTTAAGCTCAAGCGTTAGCAATGAAAACATCAGAGACCCTGAATATAATAAAAACTTTTTGAGTGCAAAACCGATAATAGTTAAAGAAAATTTAAAGGCAAGTGCGCCTAATTTAAATAAGTGTACTGAACAAGGGACAATTTTAGCCCAATCTCTTTTCAAAAATTATAAAAAAAAACACTGAGGTACCATACTCGCCATTTGCTAAAGGCGGTCCCAGCCCACTTTCTTCAGAAGCTCCAAAGGTTCAGGTAGGGATAGACCGCTATATTACAGTTCTTAAAAGGGGTAAAAGCCCGAAATCCGCAGAGGTTACCAAACCAGCCAAAGTTTCAAAAGATGAAGAAAAGCCAACCTCATCGCAAAATCGTTTCGGAGAACGATAACTCTGTCACCGAGAAGAAGACATTTAAATCTCCTCCAATTTATTTGAGGGAAAGAAACTCAAACGACGTTATTATTAGGTTTTTAGTAGGATTAATCGGGGAAAATAATTTTTATGTTAATAATATTAAGCGTGGTAACATTTACGAGACAAAAATTCAGGTAAATCACGAAACCGCCGGTTCAGAATTTGAAAAACTGAATAAAAACTTCTACACTTACCAACTTAAAAACGCAAAAGGACTCCAGGTTATAAAAGATATTGACGCTAATGTCGACCCGGAAGAGATAAAGACGAGTTTGTGCAGCAAAGGCTTTGAAGCTAAACTGTATCAAACATTAAAAACAGAGAAAGATGTCCACAACCATTATTCCGGGTAGAGCTTGAGACTAGTGATGTTAAATTGAGGAAAGGTGAAACTCACCCTATTTATGAATTAAGATTTTTTTGCATCGCAGAGTTGTTGCTAAGGCCCCACATAAACGATCTGGGCCAGTACAGTGCTTGAACTGCCAGGAATACGGCCATACTACAGCTTATTGTAAGTTGCCTTCTGTGTGTGTTGTGTGTGGGGACCTGCATGCCACGATCAAGTGTGATAAACCAAAAGATGACCCCAGGATGAAGAAATGCAGCAATTGTGGTGGAAACCACACTGCCAACTATAGAGGTTGTTTTTTTTTTGATTTACTAAGGCGTTCATCTAAGACTAAAATAGTTTCTGCCCCTCCACAGCTGTTAAATACAGCAACTGCTACTATGCTTCCATTAACACAACCAACAAAAAGTCAACTTTCTTATGCCAACGCACTTAAGTCCAACCAGCCCAACATTCGTAATAAGCCTAACCAGCCAACAACACCACATGAGGCGCCAACAAATGAACCAACTGGTCCCAATTTTAGCCGTCTGGAAGCCGTTATTGACAATATGGTTAAACAGTTCACGCATATAATGGCGCAAATGGCTGGCGTGATGCAAGAAATGCAGTCTGCTCTTTTGCAGGCCATGAACTGCCTCAGATTTTGTTTCTGGAACGCAAACAGCATCCGTCAACACAAAAACGAGCTCGAATACTTTTTAACACACCAAAAAATTGATGTCATGTTGATTTCCAAGACTCATATGACATCTAGAAGAGATAGGTCATGTGGCGGTTCAGCTATATTAATTAAATCAAGACCAATGGATGGGTGGTCTCTCCGAAAGTTATATACAAGCAACAAACGTCTGCATTGATGAATTTTGCCATAATCTCGTTAATTCGTCAGTTTATTGTCCACCCAGGTTCTCCATAACGAAGGATCAGTAAAACAGTTTTTACAAATCTTTAGGTCCTTACTTTATAGCTGCTGGAGACTATAACGCTAAACACACATACTGGGGCTCCCGCCTAATAAGTCCCAGAGGTCGTGTCTTGTATGATTCTGTACCGGAATTGAGACTTGACTTTATTTCAACTGGACAACCAACATGATGGCCAACTGACCACAATAAAATACCAGAAGTAATAGATTTTGCCGTAGCAAAAGGTATATCCCGTAAGCTTATTGAGGCTCAAGCCTCCTTGAATTTATCTTCTGATCACTCACCCACAATTTTCACAAAATTGCAACTAGTGATATTTTTCTGTCAAAAAGAATAAATTGGTTAAAATACAAAAAATTTATCAGCACGCATTGTTCGGAACACCAACCTTTAAAAACTTCCGAAGAAATCGAGGAGTGCCTGAGTAGCCTCAACGAAAATATCAAAAAAGCCGTTAAACATGCTTCTTCTACCTACCGTCAGGCCAGATACAACAAAATTTATTCAACTGATGTTAAAAAGCTCTTATCTGAAAAAAGGAGATCCCGAAGAGAATGGCAAAAGTATAGATCGCCCCTACTTAAAAATAAGCTGAAGGAATGTACAAACCGATTAAAAAACTTGTTAGAAGTACATAGAATGTCATCAATGAAGGAATACCTGGAAGGTCTAGACGCGACTCCTCAGACAAACTATTTTCTATGGCGATCAGCCAGACGTCTTAAAAGACCCGTAATCGCAAAACCACCACTGCGCAATCTGAGAGGATCCTGGGCTAGAAATGATGAAAAACAAGTAAGAGCGCTATATTCGGCTGTGCCAAATCTTATATACCTTTCACATTGGCCTTTTAATACACCCAGCCGAGTTATTTTGTACTGCAAATTATATAATAAAAATACCTTTTGCAAGCTTAAAAGTCCATAGAAAACTTAACAAAATGTTAATGTTCGTATGAATAATAGAAAAAGATGAACAAGGTTTTAGGTCGCGAGTTTTAAAAGTTTTCGACATTATTCGTGCTTAAAGGTGAATAAAAATTGTTAAATGTTATGGGATGTTCTAGTCCCCCTGCTTCCTCCACTTTTTTCATCAAAATGTATGAGTTATTTGAGTTTTGTAGAAAATTTGATGTCGATAGCTGTAATAGTGTCCGGAAATTTCATAAAAATCGTTAATTTGTATGGGAGCTACCCCTTTTTTTGCCCCCACTCAAAAAATTTGTTCTTTAAATCGTAGCCCTTGTTATCCAATTACTTTTTGTAAAACATTTAATTTCCATATCTGTTATAGTTTTCGAGTTATTGCGTATCGAAAATATCATAAAAATTGTTAATTTGTATGAAAGCTACCCCTTCTTCTGCCCCCACCCGAAAAATTTTTTCTTTAGAGCATAGGCGTTGTTGTCCAATTACTTTTTGTAGACCATTTGATGTCGATAGCTGTAATAGTTTCCGAGATATAGCGAATCGAAAATTTCATAGAAATCGTTAATTTGTATGGGAGCTACCCCTTTTTCTGCCCCCACTCAAAAAATTTTTTCTTTTAAGCGTAGGCGTTATCGTCCAATTACTTTTTGTAGAACATTTGATTTTGATATCTGTTATAGTTTCCGAGATATAGCGTATCAATTATTTAATAGAAATCGTTAATTTGTATGGGAGCTACTACTTTTTTTGCCCCCACTCAAAAAATTTTTTCTTTAAATCGTAGTCCTTGTTGTCCAATTACTTTTGGTAAAACATTTGATTTCGATATCTGTTATAGTTTCCGAGATATAACGTATCAATTATTTCATAGAAATCGTTAATTTGTATGGGAGCTACCCCTTTTTTTGCCCCCACTCAAAAAATTTTTTCTTTAAAGCGTAGGCATTCTTGCCCAATTAGTTTTTGTAGAACATTTCATTTCGATATCTTTTATAGTTTCCGAGATATAGCGTATCGAATATTTTATAATAATTGTCGATTTGTATGGGAGCTACCCCTTTTTTTGCCCCACTCAAAAAATTTTTTTTTTAAAGCGTAGGCATTCTCGCCCAATTACTTTTTGTGGAACATTTCATTTCGATATCTTTTCTAGTTTCCGAGATATAGCGTATCGAATATTTTATAATAATTGTCGATTTGTTTGGGAGCTACCCCTTTTTTTGCCCCCACTCAAAAAAATTTTTCTTTAAAGCATAGGCCTTATTGCCCAATAACTTTTTGTGGAACATTTCATTTCGATATCTGTTATAGTTTCCGAGATAAAGCGTATCGAATATTTTATAATAATTGTTGATTTGTATAAGAGCTACCCCTTCTTTTGCCCCCACTCAAAAAAATTTTCTTTAAAGCGTAGGCCTTCTTGCCCAATTACTTTTTGTAGAACATTTGATTTCGATATCTTTTATAGTTTCCGAGATAAAGCGTATCGAATATTTTATAATGATTGTTGATTTGTATAAGAGCAACTCCTTCTTTTGCCCCCACTCAAAAAAATTTTTCTTTAAAGCGTAGGCATTCTTGCCCAATTACCTTTTGTAGAACATTTCATTTCGATATCTGTTATAGTTTCCGAGATATAGCGTATCGAATATTTCATAAAAATTCTTAATTTGTATGGGAGCTACCCCTTTTTTTGTCCCACTCAAAAAAATTTTTCTTTATAGCGTAGGCCTTATTGCCCAATTACTTTTTGTAGAATATTTGATTTCGATATCTTTTATAGTTTCCGAGATAAAGCGTATCGAATATTTTATAATAATTGTTGATTTGTATAAGAGCTACCCCTTCTTTTGCCCCCACTCAAAAAAATTTTTCTTTAAAGCGTAGGCATTCTTGCCCAATTACCTTGTTTTTAAACTTGTATAAAACTCCAACTCCTGGAGCAATTTTCTTCTTCAGGTCCATTATGTGTAAGTCCCATGAAAGATTACTCTGTAATGTGATGCCAAGATATTTTACAGAGTGAGTTTCGCTTAGAGATGTACCATTTATATTTACAGTAAAATTGTTAAAGACGGGATTGGGTCTACAACGAATTAGCTTTGTCTTATTATTATTGAGTACTAGACGATTCAAACGAGCAAATTCAAAAATCAAAACAGCATCTCTTTCAATGTATGTTTTCAACACTGAATCATGATTAAAATAGTAAAATAAACAAACATCATCAGCAAACATAAATATTTTCCCAGTCAAATTGAGATTTTTCAAATCATTTATGTATATTGAAAATAACAAGGGGCCTAATCCACTTCCCTGTGGAACTCCATAGTTTACAGGGCATAGAAAACTGGTGTCTTCTTTGACCTGAACATATTGTTTCCTATTTAATAAGTAATTTTTAAATAAGGATAACTCCTTGCCCTTTATACCATAGAATGACAATTTTTCCAATAAAATATTGTGGTCAACTAGATCAAATGCTTTGGAAAAATCAAAGAAAATGCCAGCAACACCACAGTAGCCTTGATCTAAGCCAATACAAATATATTGGACTACATTTAAGACTGCATCCTCTGTACCACAACCTTTCCTAAATCCAAATTGAAATTTATATAATAAGTTATTTACTTCTATGTAAGATAATAATAATTCATAGATAATCTTTTCAAAAATGTTATCAATTGTTGATAGTACCGCAACTGGACGATATTTCTCAACAGTGCAAACATTCACATCTTTTGGTATTGGGACTATCTTATGAATTTTTAGAACATCAGGGTACACTGTAGTTGTTACCATCTTGTTGTAAGATTGGTGCAATTTCCTCAGCACATATCCTAATAAATATTGGTGAAATATTGTCACACCCAGGGCTTTTATTTACATTGAGTTTTGTGATAACCTCTAAAATGTCAGCAATACTAACTACATCGAGGCTAAAACGACAAGGTACTTCATCCATAGTCCCTAACAAGTTAAATGTATCTTCTTCTTGTGTTTCTATTTGACTTTTCAAGTTTCTAACAGATGTTATAAAATAGTTATTAAAATAATTGGCTTTAGACAAGTCTGAATTTATTCTTACACCTTGGGAGTCATTTAAATTTAACTAAGTACTTTTTACACGACCTAAAGCAGTATTGATAAATTTCCAAGACTTTTTGGGATCATTTCCAGCCTTATTTAAACCTTGCACATAGTAATTATCCCTACATTCATTACTTGCCATTTTTATAACTCTACTTAATCTTCTCAAGATATCATCAAGACTCTGATTGCATCTATTTTTACGTCTTTTCTTCAGTAACTTTTGCCTTAGTATAATAAGTTTTTGAAGATTTTTATTAATCCAAGGAGTTAGCTTAAAACAGAGTGGTTTTCTATAACTTGAAACTGAAGTTGAATTATTTATCGCAGTTTTTATACAAGAAACCAGTTGTTCTGTCAATTCCTGAGGATCCGACGTTGTAAAATTACTAGGCAAATTACTGCTCAAATATTCTTTAGCACTATCATAATTACATTGAATTTCTTTCTTTTTCAACAGTTCTAATTTCACTTAAAACCTTACAAAACAGTATGTTATGGTCAGATAGTTGACATTCGACTTAATCAATAAAAATTTTTTCAACAAAATTACTAAAAACATGATCTATACATGTGTTGCTAATAGGTCTTGTCACCAAATTATGTGCACTATAACAACCAAAGTTTTGAAACATTATGGACAAATCATTAGAGTACTGATTGCTATATAAATCTATGTTCGAGTCGTTTACAATAATTAATGAATTTCGAGCATAATCATTTAAAGTATTATCAAGTGTATTCAAAAAATCAACAACCCTGCATTTTTGTGACCTGTAAAAGGAAATAAGTGTCACAGGTTTAAAGAAAATTTTAATATTTGTTAAAGTTATGCCAATTGTTTCAACATAGTTTAGACTTCTACAAATTTCAATAGAAAAACACAAGTTTTTACTAACATACAATGATGTACCTCCATAGATATCATCTCTGCAACAATGAACTGCACAAAAACCAGGTATGGAATTTAATTGTAACAAATTTTTATCGAACCATGTTTCCTGTAAAGCAATCACATCAGGTAATTTATGAAAACTAGACAATAAGGATTTAAACTGGTTAAATTTGTCTACAGAAGAAACGCTTCTGATATTTATACTTAATATGTTTAAAAAAGTAGAATTCATATCACAACATTGATCTCTATACACTGAAATTTTTTTGAAATTTTGAGTTTGATTCATGAAATTTTATAATAATAAAATTAACACAGTAATATAATTGCAAAGAAATATAATATAATTAATAAATAAAATAACTTCTTTATTACGAGGAAATATAAGCTGCACCATCATCACTATCATTAAGAACTTCACTTCTATTTTGCATTAATGATTTACGTTTCAAGTGTCTATTTGTTGTTGCCTTTAATAACATCTCATCAACGTCATCTTCACATATTATTATTTGGACTTTAGATTTGTCATTTTTCTTACAAAAAACTTTATTATTTCGAACATATACATGCTTAGCATGTTTTCATAGGTTTAAGGTTTCCTTGCTATGGTAGTCATTAACAAATATTTTACTCGTATTCTCATTCTCCTTCAACTTAAATTTTGAAGACATTAATTTTTCTTTAGTAATTTTTGTCGAGAATTTCACTACAACAGTTCTCTTGCTATCCTCCTTTATATCTCTCTTTCCAATAAAATACGCTTCTTCCACATCATTTGTTTCGAATGTTACTCCAATATCATTAGACAATTAAAAAACTGCATCTTTAGCATTAACACCACTTGCCACTTCCAAACCACTAATGACACAATCATTTTTCATCGTTTAATAGTTTTACTGCAGACTTGAGAGCTTTCACTTCATATTTTAACTTTTTATTCTCTTTTGTTACTTCATCAATTTTCTTTTTGTTAACTGCAACATCTTCTAAAACTTCATCAAACTTTTTTGACATATAATTTACTGATTCCATCAAATCATCAAGTAACTTCAATTTCTCAAGTTTTTTCAACTCTATTTTGATTGTGTTTAATTCTTCATTTATTTCTCCACCACTTTCTTTACAAAATTGACATGCAAAAACTTGCTTCTCATCTTTTATTAGTTTGTTAAACTCTCTTCTTGTTAAACCAGAGCATTTTGAGTGAAAGACTTTCCCGCACTTATCACATTCTATAAAATCATCTAGGTCTTCTTTGATTTCATATTTGCATTGATAGCATGTATTTTTATTATTTTTATTTGCAAAACTTCTGCTGATTACTTTTTTAGATATATTTTGAGTTTTTCAAAGACAGTTTTGCTTCTTTAATATATTTTGAGCTCAATCACATATATATAAATCAGTATTTAGCCACAATTTAATAAATTTTTTGCAGAACTTAAGACACTGAAAAAATGTACGTTTTACAACCAAGGTTGCCAAAAGCCAACTTTGGCAATTTTCCATATTGGCGGAAAATGTTCACGCCGAATTGTGGCATTAAAAATAAAAAGAAAAATTCTTTTACCTGTAAAAGGTAGCTCTAAAAGCATTTTGTTGCTTATCTTATCAACGCCAGGAGCTTTTTTGTCATTTACGTAAGCGATAGCCTCTATAACATCTGAAAATCGGAAACGTATTTTTTTAGGACGTCTAGCAACAACAGGCGGTAGTTTTCTCACGTCAGTGCATGAATTGGGAGTGAAGACGCTCCTTAAATGGCTTGCAAACAGATCGCTTTGTTATACCCTTCACATAGTGATAAGGGTATATATCACTTTGTCATTCCGTTTGTAATTTCTTTATTATTTATTTGCGACCCCATAAAGTATATATATTTTGGATCCTTATAGATAGGGAAGTTGATATAGCCATGTCCGTCTGTCCATCTGTTGAAATCAAGTTTCCGGAGTCAAATAAAAAGATGCAGACCAGTTAATGGTGTCAAACTATTAGAAATATCCTGGAGATAATCGCTATTTAAAATCAGCAAAATCGGTTCACTATTGACCGAGATACAAGCGAAAACCCAAAGTAACCCATTTTTTTTAGGACAAAATCAGTGCATATATCCCTATATATCTCAGTATGTATAGTCACTCTTGCCACAAAACTTAGCACGGATACTCCTAAGGAAGGTACCTAAATATTATAAAAAGTTTTTTCAGATAGGATCAGGGGAAGGGGTATTTGTCTTACAATTGCACAAATTTGGTGAAATGTTTTATGCGCTATATCTCGGAAACTACAACAGCTATCGACTTGAAATGTTGTACAAAAAGTAGTTGTACACTAAGGCCTACACTTTAAAGAAAAAATTTTTTGGGTGGGGGCAGAACAAAGGGTAGCTCCCATACAAATTAACAATTTTTGTCAAATATTCGATACGCTATATCTCAGAAACTATAACAGATATCGAAATCAAATGTTCTACAAAAAGTAATTTTACATCAAGAGTTATGTTTAAAAGAAAAAATTTTTTGAGTAATTGGACATCAAGGGCTACGCTATTAAGAAAAAACTTTTTGAGTGGGGGCAGCAAAAGGGGTAGCTCCCATACAAATTAACGATTTCTATGAAATAATTGATACGCTATATCTCGGGAACTATAACAGATATAGAAATTAAATGTTCTACAAAAAGTAATTGGACTATAACGCCTTCGCTTAAAAGAAAAAATTTTTTGAGTGGGGGCAGAACAAAGGGTAGCTCCCTTACAAATTAACGATTTCTATGAAATATTCGATACGCTATATCTCGGAAACTATAACAGATATCGAAACCAAGTGTTCTAAGGAAAGTAACTGGACATCAGGGGCTACGCTATTAAGAAAAAACTTTTTGAGTGGGGGCAGAAAAAGGGGAGCTCCCATACAAATTAACGATTTCTATGAAATAATTGATACGCTATATCTCGGAAACTATAACAGATATAAAAATCAAACGTTCTACAAAAAGTAATTGGACGATAACGCCTACGCTTAATAGAAAAAAAATTTTGAGTGGGGGCAGAAAAAGGGGTAGCTCCCATACAAATTGACGATTTCTATGAAATATTCGATACGCTATATCCCGGAAACTATAACAGATATTTGGCAGAATTTTGCAAGAAAGTTAAAAAAGTTCAGTGTAGCGTAGATATTATTAATAGACTTTGGCTCAGTTCTGAATCACTAAAGACTAGCATAAGACAAACTCCAAAAACGAAGTCATTGCCCTTTACGAAAGAAGCAGTTTCTTAAATGCTTCCCCCTGTACTTTATTTTATAAGATAATTCAGATTTAGAAGAGGTCTTTGAAGAAACAGACGAAGAAGAACAGTAGCACTCCTGTTTTTAGTGGAAAAGGATATTTTTCTAAATAAATTAGTTTTTGTTTTCATATTTTAAATTACTTATTATAGCCTTTTTACACTTACTCACATCTTTCATCAATTTTCAAAAATGTTATCATCTTTCTATATGAATTATACAGGTTTGTATGTCAACTTTTTTCGTCATCTTTAAAATAGTGATAGGGTATATATCACTTTGTCATTCCGTTTGTAATTTCTTTATTATTCATTTGCGACCCCATAAAGTATATATATTCTGGATCCTTATAGATAGGGAAGCCGATTTAGCGTTGTCCGTCTGTTGAAATCAAGTTTCCGGAGTCAAATAAAAAGATACAGACCAGTTAATGGTGTCAAACTATTAGAAATATCCTGGAGACAATCGCTATTTAAAATCTGCAAAATCGGTTCACTATTGACCGAGATATAAGCGAAAACCCAGAGTAACCCATTTTTTTAGAACAAAATCCGTGCATATATACCTATATATCTCAGTAGGTAAAGTCACTCTTGCCACAAAACTTGGCACGGATACTCCCAAAGAAGGGACCTAAATAATGGAAAAAGTTTTTTTAGATAGAAACCAGGGGAAGGGGTATTTTTCCTACAATTGCACAAATTTGGTGAAATATTTTATGCGCTATATCTCGGAAACTATAAAAGATATCGAAATAAAATGTTCTACAAAAAATAATTGGGCAAGAATGCCTACGCTTTAAAGAAAAAATTTTTTGAGTGGGGGCAAAAAAAGGGGTAGCTCCCATACAAATCGACAATTATTATAAAATATTCGATACGCTATATCTCGGAAACAAGAAAAGATATCGAAATGAAATGTTCCACAAAAAGTAATTGGACGAGAATGCCTACGCTTTAAATAAAACATTTTTTGAGTGGGGGCAAAAAAAGGGGTAGCTCCCATACAAATCGACAATTATTATAAAATATTCGATACGCTATATCTCGGAAACTAGAAAAGATATCGAAATGAAATGTTCCACAAAAAGTAATTGGGCGAGAATGCCTACGCTTTAAAGAAAAAATTTTTTGAGTGGGGCAAAAAAAGGGGTAGCTCCCATACAAATCGACAATTATTATAAAATATTCGATACGCTATATCTCGGAAACTATAAAATATATCGAAATGAAATGTTCTACAAAAACTAATTGGGCAAGAATGCCTACGCTTTAAAGAAAAAATTTTTTGAGTGGGGGCAAAAAAAGGGGTAGCTCCCATACAAATCGACAATTATTATAAAATATTCGATACGCTATATCTCGGAAACTATAAAAGTTATCGAAATGAAATGTTCTATAAAAAGTAATAGGGCAAGAATGCCTACGCTTTAAAGAAAACTTTTTAAGTGGGGGCAAAAAAAGGGGTAGCTCCCATACAAATCGACAATTATTATAAAATATTCGATACACTATATCTCGGGAGCTATAAAAGATATCGAAATGAAATGTTCTACAAAAACTAATTGGGCAAGAATGCCTACGCTTTAAAGAAAAAAAATTTTGAGTTGGGGCAAAAAAAGGGGTAGCTCCCATACAAATCGACAATTATTATAAAATATTCGATACACTATATCTCGGAAACTATAAAAGATATCGAAATGAAATGTTCTACAAAAAGTAATTGGGCAAGAATGCCTACGCTTTAAAGAAAAAATTTTTTGAGTGGGGGCAAAAAAAGGGGTAGCTCCCATACAAATCGACAATTATTATAAAATATTCGATACGCTTTATCTCAGATACTAGAAAAGATATCGAAATGAAATGTTCTACAAAAAGTAATAGGGCAAGAATACCTACGCTTTAAAGAAAAAATTTTTTGAGTGGGGGCAAAAAAAGGGGTAGCTCCCATACAAATTAACGATTTGTATGAAATTTTCGATACGCTATAACTCGGAAACTATAAAAGATATCCTAATGAAATGTTCTACAAAAAGTAATTGGGCAAGAATGCCTACGCTTTAAAGAAAAAAATTTTTTGAGTTGGGCAAAAAAAGGGGTAGCTCCCAAACAAATCGACAATTATTATAAAATATTCGATACGATATATCTCGGGAACTATAAAAGTTATCGAAATGAAATGTTCTACAAAAAGTAATTGGGCAAGAATGCCTACGCTTTAAAGAAAAAATTTTTTGAGTGGGGGCAAAAAGAGGGGTAGCTCCCATACAAATCGACAATTATTATAAAATATTCGATACGCTATATCTCGAAAACTAGAAAAGACATCGAAATGAAATGTTCTACAAAAAGTAATTGGTCGAGAATGCCTACACTCTAAAGAAAAAATTTTTTGAGTGGGGGCAAAAAAAGGGGTAGCTCCCATACAAATTAACAATTATTATAAAATATTCGACACGCTATATCTCGGAAAATATAAAAGATTTCGAAATGAAATATTCTACAAAAAGTAATAGGGCAAGAATGCCTATGCTTTAAAGAAAAAATTTTTTGAGTGGGGGCAAAAAAAAGGGTAGCTCCCATACAAATCGACTATTATTATAAAATATTCGATACACTATATCTCGGAAACTATAACAGATATCGAAATCAAATGTTCTACAAAAAGTAATTATGGAAGAATGCCTACGCTTTAAAGAAAAACAGTTTTGAGTGGGGGCAAAAAAAGGGGTAGCTCCCATACAAATTAACAATTATTATAAAATATTCGATACGCTATATCTCGGAAAATATAAAAGATATCGAAATGAAATGTTCTACAAAAAGTAATTGGGCAAGAATGCCTACGCTTTAGAGAAAAAAATTTTTGAGTGGGGGCAAAAAAAGGGGTAGCTCCCATACAAATTAACAATTATTATAAAATATTCGATACGCTATATCTCGGAAAATATAAAAGATATCGAAATGAAATGTTCTACAAAAAGTAATTGGGCAAGAATGCCTACGCTTTAAAGAAAAAAAATGTTGAGTGGAGGCAAAAAAAGGGGTAGTCCCCATACAAATTAACAATTATTATAAAATATTCGATACGCTATATCTCGGAAACTATAAAAGATATCGAAATGAAATGTTCTACAAAAAGTAATTGGGCAAGAATGCCTACGCTTTAAAGAAAAAAATGTTTGAGTGGGGGCAAAAAAAGGGGTAGCTCCCATACAAATTAACAATTATTATAAAATATTCGATACGCTATATCTCGGAAAATATAAAAGATATTGAAATGAAATGTTGTACAAAAAGTAATTGGGCAAGAATGCCTACGCTTTAAAGAAAAAAAATTTTGAGTGGGGGCAAAAAAAGGGGTAGCTCCCATACAAATCGACAATTATTATAAAATATTCGATACACTATATCTCGGGAACTATAAAAGATATCGAAATGAAATGTTCCACAAAAAGTAATTGGGCAAGAATGCCTACGCTTTAAAGAAAAAAAATTTTGAGTGGGGGCAAAAAAAGGGGTAGCTCCCATACAAATCGACAATTATTATAAAATATTCGATACACTATATCTCGGAAACTATAAAAGATATCGAAATGAAATGTTCGACAAAAAGTAATTGGGCAAGAATGCCTACGCTTTAAACAAAAAATTTTTTGAGTGGGGGCAAAAAAAGGGGTAGCTCCCATACAAATCGACAATTATTATAAAATATTCGATACGCTATATCTCGGAAACTAGAAAAGATATCGAAATGAAATGTTTTACAAGGAGTAATTGGGCGAGAATGCCTACGCTTTAAAGAAAAAATTTTTTGAGTGGGGGCAAAAAAAGGGGTAGCTCCCATACAAATCGACAATTATTATAAAATATTCGATACGCTATATCTCGGAATCTATAAAAGATATCGAAATGAAATGTTTTACAAAAAGTAATTGGGCAAGAATGCCTACGCTTTAAAGAAAAAAATTTTTGAGTGGGGGCAAAAAAGGGGTAGCTCCCATACAAATCGACAATTATTATAAAATATTTGATAGGCTATATCTCGGAAACTATAAAAGTTATCGAAATGAAATGTTCTACAAAAAGTAATAGGGCAAGAATACCTACGCTTTAAAGAAAAAAATTTTTGAGTGGGGGCAAAAAAAGGGGTAGCTCCCATACAAATTAACGATTTGTATGAAAATTTCAAAACGCTATAACTCGGAAACTATAAAAGATATCGAAATGAAATGTTCTACAAAAAGTAATTGGGCAAGAATGCCTACGCTTTAAAGAAAAATTTTTTTGAGTGGGGGCAAAAAAAGGGGTAGCTCCCAAACAAATCGACAATTATTATAAAATATTCGATACGCTCTATCTCGGAAACTATAAAAGTTATCGAAATGAAATGTTCTACAAAAAGTAATTGGGCAAGAATGCCTACGCTTTAAAGAAAAAAATTTTTGAGTGGGGACAAAAAAAGGGGTAGCTCCCATACAAATTAACAATTATTATAAAATATTCGATACGCTATATCTCGAAAACAAGAAAAGACATCGAAATGAAATGTTCTACAAAAAGTAATTGGCCGAGAATGCCTACACTCTAAAGAAAAAATTTTTTGAGTGGGGGCAAAAAAAGGGGTAGCTCCCATACAAATCGACAATTATTATAAAATATTCGATACACTATATCTCGAAAACTATAACAGATATCGAAATCAAATTTTCTACACAAAGTAATTGGGCAAGAATTCCTACGCTTTAAAGAAAAACATTTTTGAGTGGGGGCAAAAAAAGGGGTAGCTCCCATACAAATTAACAATTATTATAAAGTATTCGATACGCTATATCTCGGAAAATATAAAAGATATCGAAATGAAATGTTCTACAAAAAGTAATTGGGCAAGAATTCCTACGCTTTAAAGAAAACAAATTTTGAGTGGGGGCAAAAAAAGGGGTAGCTCCCATACAAACTAACAATTTTTATGAAATATTCGATACGCTATATCTAGGAAACGATAACAGATATCGAAATGAAATGTTCTACAAAAAGTAATTGGGCAAGAATGCCTACGCTTTAAAGAAAAAATTTTTTGAGTGGGAGCAAAAAAAGGGGTAGCTCCCATACAAATTAACAATTATTATAAAATATTCGATACGCTATATCTCGGAAAATATAACAGATATCGAAATGAAATGTTCTACAAAAAGTAATTGGGCAAGAATTCCTACGCTTTTAAGAAAACAAATTTTGAGTGGGGGCAAAAAAAGGGGTAGCTCCCATACAAACTAACAATTTTTATGAAATATTCGAAACGCTATATCTCGGAAACTATAACAGATATCGAAATGAAATGTTCTACAAAAAGTAATTGGGCAAGAATGCCTACGCTTTAAGGAAAAAATTTTGAGTGGGGGCAAAAAAAGGGGTAGCTCCCATAAAAATTAACAATTATTATAAAATATTCGATACGCTATATCTCGGAAACTGTAAAAGATATCGAAATGAAATGTTCTACAAAAAGTAATTGGGCAAGAATGCCTACGCTTTAAAGAAAAAAAATTTTGAGTGGGGGCAAAAAAAGGGGTAGCTCCCATACAAATTAACAATTATTATAAAATATTCGATACGTTATATCTCGGAAACTATAAAAGATATCGAAATCAAATGTTCTACAAAAAGTAATTGGGCAAGAATGCCTACGCTTTAAAGAAAAAAATTTTTGAGTGGAGGCAAAATAAGGGGTAGCTCCCATACAAATTAACAATTTTTATGAAATATTCGATACGCTATATCTCGGAAACTATAACAGATGTCGAAATAAAATGTTCTACAAAAAGTAATAGGGCAGGAATGCCTACGCTTTAAAGAAAAAAAATTTTTGAGTGGGGGCAAAAAAAGGTGTAGCTCCCATACAAATTAAAAATTTTTATGAAATATTCGATACGCTATATCTCGGAAACTAAAACAGTTATCGAAATTAAATGTTCTACAAAGAGTAATTGGGCAATAAGGCCTTCGCTTTAAAGAAAAATTTTTTGAGTGGGGGCAAAATAAGGGGTAGCTCCAATACAAATTAATGATTTGTATGAAATTTTCGATACGCTTTATCTGGGAAACTACAACCGCTATCGACATCAAATGCTCCACAAAAAGTAATTGGACAAGAAGGCCTACGCTTTAAAGAAAAATATTTTTGAGTGGGGGCAAAAAAGGGGTAGCTCCCATACAAATTAACGATTTGTATGAAATTTTCGATACCGTATAACTCGGAAACTATAACAGATATCGAAACCGAGTGTTCTACAGAAAGTGATTGGACATCAAGGGCTTCGCTCTTAAGAAAAAATTTTTCGGATGGGGGGTGAAGAAGGGGTAGCTCCCATACAAATTAACAATTTTTATAAAATATTTCGATACGCTACTTCTGGAAAACTATTACAGCTATCGACTTCGAATATTCTACAAAAATTAATAATCAAATAATTCATACATTTTGGAGAAAAAGTTGGAGAAGAGCAGGGGGACTAGAACATTTAATAAGTTTTATTAATCTTTAAATATGAATAATGTCGAAAACTTTTAAGACTCTCGACCTCAAATCTTCTTCATCTATTTCTATTACTCATACGAACGTTAAAATTTTGTTGTTTTTTCTATGGGCTTTAAAACTCGCACAAGGTTTTTTATTATATTATTTGCAGTACAAAATTACTCGGCTGGGTAAATTTAAAGATCAATGTGAAGGGTATATAAGATTCGGCACAGCCGAATATAGCGCTCTTACTTGTTTTTCGATTATTTTGGTGTCATCACTAGTGAACGAAGTTGAATAAAAACAACAATGTATACAATAAAAGGTTGTTTTTATCAGGTGAGGTTATTTCTACAACAAAAACGACATTTCAGAAACATGTTTTTGACATAAAAAACATAAAACATGGATAAAAAAGTATTGATTTGCTTTCTTAACGCCATCTTATATAATTACGTCTTGTAAACAATTAAAACTATATATGTGTGTGTATGTATATGTTTTTTTAATACCCAGCATACCATTATCGGAGCGCTCATATATATGAGCGATTTTATGAGCCTCTGTGAGTGTTTCCTGCGTGCATATTTCTGAGCTCATAAACGATCGATTTTATGTGCTTTTTATGAGTAATTTCTGCACTCTGACAGATAACGGTAAATTCCAGCTAAGCAGAAGAAAGAAGTTGCTCAAATTGATTCATTAGTGAATATTTTCGGAAGAGTAAACACAAAATTGTGAGTTATCTTATAATAAATACAAAAATAATACATAATTGAAATAATGAAAAGAGCAAACTAAAAAAAAAGATAATTAATAATAAGTGAACTTCGTTCAAACAAATTAAGAAAAGAAAATCCAGCATGTAGTATTAAAAATAATAGTGTTGTTGAAGAAAATAGTGAGAGTGAACGTATTTTAGAAAGAGAGAGTGTAAACGAAAACTGGAATAAGAGCTCAAAATGCGTTTTAAAAAAAGAGTCATCAAATACTCTTTTATGCATAAAATTTAGAGCTCTTTCATGAGTGACCAGTTTAGTGGAAAAAGCCACTCAAAAATGAGCGTTTTATGACTGTTTATGATTATTTTATGAACTCTTTATGAGCGTCAGCGTTCCTACAAAAGAGTCTTTATGAGCTCATTTAGAGCGCATATGGTATGCTGGGTACAAATGGGAATATACATACACACAACATGCATGCATTTTGTAAATTTCGCAAACGCAGAAAATTAAACAATTAATTAATGTTTGCATACAATTTTTATTTTATTTAGTTTTCAATAATTTTGGAAATAAAAATTCTGTTAACCCTTTCGGTTATTCTATGCCATATGGCATAGTGTTTTTTGTAAGCCCGTTTTTGGGACAAAATAATTACAAATTATTTTTTTATATGTTTTTGTATTTTTGTTTAACGTTTTTTATTGAAACTAATGAAAAATTTATTTTGATTTGTACACCGAGCTCATTCTGATGGGCCAGAATACAAAGATATCTCACGAGATTTGTAATCAACGAGAAAAGGTCGCTGTCTCATTTTGAATATATTACTACGAATTTAATCGAATTTTGTAACTTTGCATAAACTATTTAGCAGATTATCATTGTCCTACTAAGTGGAAAAAAAGTTAAATCCCAAAATTTGTTTATATACGGTGTCCGATTTTTTTAAATCCATACTATGCCATTTGGCATAGATTTTATTCAAAGGAAATTTTTCATTCAGTTGATTACAGTCAAAGCGAACGCAACGTAAAAATGTCTCGTAAATTAAATGACGATCAAATTAAAAATATATTAGTTAATTTCGATAACTCAGACGTATCGGATTTTGACGATGATGAAGAAGAAGAAAATGATGTCCTCGGGACGTTATTGGAAACTTTAAATGACAACAATAATAACTCTTTTATGATCGAAGAGCTTACAAATCCTGATGGGAATGTTGAGTTATTTGAGAAAAATTTAGATTTAGAAGACGATTCATTGGAATCGGATGAAGCTTCTAAGGGTCAGTTCGAAAAAGTTGTTAATTTTAGATGGACAAAGAGAGCTTGGACTATTCCTTGCTCAAAATTTTCTGAAAATTATTCTAAACAAGATGTAAAAACTCCCGCTTCATATTTTTGCAAATACTTTTCAAACGATTTAATTGACACTATTGTCCAAGCAACGAACCAGGCCTCACTTATAAAAACTGGAAATACTATTAATGTTACAAGAGAAGAAATTCTGACATTAATTGGCTTAGAAATTATTATTGGAACAATCGGATATCCCCGTTTAGCAATGTACTGGAGCAGTGCTACTGAATTACCAGCTTTTCGAAAACACATGACGAGAAATAGATTCCATTTAATACGTTCTAATTTAAAATTCGACGTTGAAGAAAACTCAAACGACAAACTTCATAAAGTTCGACCACTTTTAAATACATTTCTCAAAAGGACTTATGATATTCCGAAAGATGAAAACTGTTGCTGCGATGAAATGATGATTCCGTGTAAATCAAAAACAGGTTTGAAGCAGTATATGCCAAAAAAGCCTGTTAAATGGGGAATTAAGGTATTTTGCCTGTGTAGCTCAAATGGAATGGTATATGACCTCGAAATATACCAAGGAAAAAATACTATTGTTGGAGAGTCAAATTTAGGTTTTTGTTCGGATATTGTCATTTATCTGTGTAAAACTATTCCGGAACATAAAAACTACAAACTATTTTTTGATAATTATTTCACCACGTTAAATTTACTAATATATTTGCGAGAAAAAGGAATATGGGCAACAGGTACAATACGGGGAAATAGAGCCGGAAAAGCCAACTTAGCAACAGAAAAGGATTTAAAAAAGTTAGGAAGAGGAAGTTATGATTACTGCATTGAAAGAAACCAGAATATATTTCTTTTAAAGTGGCTAGATGGCGGTTGTGTTCAATTGGCTTCTTCTATTTATGGCGATACAGACACAAAAGAGGTTATGAGATTTTGTGTTGAACAAAAAAAGAAAATCCTTGTGCCACAACCCAATATTGTAGGTGTTTATAATAAAAACATGGGAGGGGTCGACAAGATGGACTTTTTGCTGTCATTATACCGAATTTCTATTCGGGCCAAAAAGTGGACACTCAAAATTTTCGACCATTTCATCGACCTAGCAGTATGCAATTCTTGGCTTGAATATCGCATAGATTGTGATAATAATAATGTAAGAAAGAAAGATCAGATGGACTTATTAGCATTCCGGAATGATGTAGCTGATGGACTGCTAGCAGCGTCATCAGCTCAAAATCTCTTGAGAAAACGAGGAAGACCAAAGCTTATTGAAGATGCAAATCTCCCCGACTCTCCAACAACTTCGAGACCAAAGTTATCTTATGAAAGGGCTCCTTCAGTTTCAGTTCGTTTCGATGGGATTAACCACTGGCCGGAATATACAAGCTCGAAACGTTTATGTAAAGTTCAAGGATGCAAAGGATATTCTAGATACTTTTGTTCGAAGTGTAATGTTCATCTCTGCATTCCAAATGGCACCAGAAATTGCTTCAAAGTATACCACGAAAAATAAGGTAAGTTTAACATACATACATACATACATTTTAATATTCATATTAACTTTTCTTCTTTTTAGCCGAAGATGCCGAAGAGGACCTATAAATGCACATTTAGTTTTATGTATAATAGTAATAAAAATTTTATTTTTTGTATACCTTTTGAATTACATTAACCATTTCAAATAAATAACATTTCTGAACATAAAAAGAATAATATAAATAACCATGTGTCTTAATTCATAAGTCTACGTATTATCTTTTTTTCTATCCCTTAAACACATTTTATGCCATATGGCATGATGCTCAAAAACCACTTTTGCAAAAAAAAATTAGCAAAATTTTGTTTGATTGCTAATAGTGTAAGGTTCAACAGTTACAAAATCGTAAAAAAATATTTTTAAAATCAAAAACAAAAAAGAAGTACCGAAAGGGTTAATATAATTTTTTTCATTATTTTATCTCTTATCACTTGGCGTCTTAAATACAGTAAAAATTGACGGATGAAAGATGAAAGATGTTACAAATGTAAACGCAAATTTTACATTTTTAACATATTCCATGCGTTCCTGCAAAATGTACGTAAGTGTAAAAAGGCTATTACTTCTGTAAATAAGTTATTGTTTTACATAAATTACTTATTTTCAGATAAATTTAATACATTAAATTAAAAAAAAAGCGACAAAAAAGCGACAAAAATTTTTTGTGAAAATTAGCAAAATATAAAAAAATTTTTTTTTGTACAGGGCCATTTCGGGGAGTGGGGTTTGGGGGCATTTCTGCCCCTACCCAAAAAAGTTTAAAAATTTTACTTTTATAGTATTTGGGCGTAAGTTTTCTATTTTTTTATTATATACATTAATTTTGCAAATATCACTTTATGCCGCCGCCCACGAAAGGGGAGAGGACGACACTGTCCAAGTGTAGATTTTTTTAGCTTTCTCTTACTTTTAAAGTTGCATTTGCATAACAATAGTATTGAAAACTTGAAAAAAATTTAATTTTTCAGAGGTAGTATTAGTTCTTCTAAGGGGAACTTTTTCCCCCTTGTTAACATTATTGGCAATAGCTGAATAAAGTAAATAAAAATCTGTTGAAGCATATATGTATAATTAAGAAAATAAAAAATATATATGAACTAATGTAAATTTTAACGTATAAATTAAATTTTTTAGAAAATATTAAAATCAAGCTTTATTTCATTTGCAAAATGCCCAACTAGTTTCGTTTAAAAAACAGCTAAAAACAAAAACTTAAAGCCAAAAAATAAAGCTAAATTATTTAATTCGTTTTAAAAATATTTTTCGTTATATAGATATTTCTCATATAATAAATGAAACGTGTGTGTGCTAAAAATATTTAAAAAGAAAATTTGTTTTAAAAATTTTGATTTTATTAACAAAAACTTTATAGACCCATACCTTAAGTTAGAAGAAAAATAATAAGTGTTCATAAACACATGCATATACAAGAGCTTTTTATAAAAGTTTGTAAAAGCAGGTGTTGATTTGCTGCCTGTTTTGGTAAAAAAAACTAGTTTGTAAGATATACATACATATATTAAAAAAAAACAAAAAACGAAAGTTTGCTTTTGTTTTATATATAAATACTCACACACGATTCGTTCAATTTTTAAAAAAAACACGTAAAATTTAGTAATTTATTTACAAACTTTTTTCATAAATACAAACACATTAAAACAATAAAAATCGAAACTATAAGATTACATTTACATGATGCAATTTTTTTAATATTCCTTAAATGAAATTTTTGTTTGTTAACAAAATGAGTATAAAGAGACTACTTTTCCACAAAGTTCGTTAAAAATCGAAAATATTCATTCAAGTTACATAAGTACATACATAAATACATATATCATGAAAAATGCCTTCATGTAAACTTTGTTCAAAAAAAGAAAAAAAGATAATCTTTAATGTAAAAAGTTACATTGTAAGAAAGCATTTATAAAAGTATTTTTATTTGTACATGTGTGCCTCAATAAGTATTTAAAACCAATGACTGTAAAAATTAAAAAATTAAAATCGAAAATTAAAAAATATTATTATTTTTTTAAACCTATCTATAAAAATAATAATTATCGCGTATAAACCGTTTTTATTTAAATCAAAAAAATTGCCGCTCTGCTAAAAAACAATATTTACAAAGAACATGATTTTCAACAAATATAGTTTAATACTATCAAAATTGTGAGCTTTACTTGACCCTACGATGCACATAGGGAAATTTAAGAAATGTAAAAATTTAAGTGCGCAGCTCGACAGATTATTATTAAATTTTGTATCGGATAGTGAATTTTCAAATCTTTTGCTTGCAATTTGTCGTTTTGAGGCACTGTCAAAGTTAGAAAAGTTAAGTAAATTTGCCTGCAATTTATTAACTTTTGATGGTTTTGAGAGGTTTACAATATAATTTTTTGTAGCTAAACAAATAAAGATTTTACATTGATTTTTTTTCTGCAAAAGACTATATAAGCAACTGCCTTATTTTATTTTTTTTTATTTTTAATTTTAAGTTTTATCATAAAAAAACTCCTTCGAAATTGAAAAAAGAGGTTTTTTTGTTCATTTTTTTATTTAAAAAAAATCAAAAGGTTTTTGAAGGTGATGGCATCAATTATCCTTAAAATCATAATAATCACAATAAAACCTGAAATCTCTACTTTCAGATTGTAAAAAAACGTTGCGCGTTTTTGCGCCATTTTTTTTTTGGCGATTTTTTGAAAATTTCCCTTTTATTTTGTTTTTTCTAATCTTGTGTGCTTACATATGAGTAAGAAACTTTTTTGTGGGTCTCAAAACGTTACATTAATAATTTGTTTTTTAATGTTTTTTATTTAAATTATAACAGGTTAATTTAAATTGATTTTTAATAGGTCAAATTGGGTTTTATACTGACATTGTATGTATAATAAGGATTGTGCGAAGCAGTAGTTTTTACCCGCCCTAAAATTGGTAATACCTGTGCGACAACTTTCCTAATAACGCTATTTTATGCCCAAAAATAAATGTACCTGCCTTCAAAACCTTCAAAAATTGTTTAAAAAAATTATTTTTTAAAGAGAAGCAAATCTGTGCTTCAAGAACTTATTTTGTTAGTGTATATATATTATGGTCATTGCACGAAATTGTTTTCAGAACCCTTTTAAAACTACGAGCGTAAAATGGAAAAAGTTTATAAAAGATTAGAGTTATTAAAAATAGTACATGAATGTAAAGATAAATCCATGGCGCAATAATTTATCAGGTGGTGTTGATTTTACAACAACAAAATTTGGTGAATAAAATTTTCATTTTTGTTGTAGTTTTCGTTGGCTCTGTTGTCAAAAAAAGATATGTAAAAGTAAACAACTTTGACTACCCAGCCTCGATTTATGCAGGAAAAAAGTAGATCAGCTGTGCTTGTAACACCACCTGGTACGATTATTTCACCATGGATAAATCTTTTGAGGAGAAATTGCGATTTTTAGAAAGAAACTGTGGTCTTCACCCATATTACCCAGCTAACGAAGATTTTCGGGTTTTTACTTACTCTCTTCGTGAATATTACAACCAGGGCTTTCCAAAATAAATTGTTTTCCTACCAAAATGCTTCTTAAAATCTGCAAACAGCAAGTGAATAACTAATCCTGATTAAATTGTATTTTTAAATAAATATCGTATTTTGTTTACTGATATTGCTTTTATAATTCATGGCGAGCTATTTTTATTTTATTTTTCGATCGTAAACTTAAGAAAACATAATAAATTATTAACATTACACAATCTTTCATAAATAAACAATCCGTACGCTTTGTTTTCATCATTGCAAACGGTAATCATAATCAAAACAACAAACATATGAAAAATAAAAAATTTCAATTAGTAGCTTCATGGTACAAAGAACAAGGTATACTTGTTCACGCAGCTGATTATCAGCTGTTTTATTTTCATTTGTCAAAATTGTTGTTATTAATTTACAAATGAAGCGTACTGCAAAAACGGTATATTTTTGCAGAAATTCAATTTATTACCATTTTAAGGGCTTGCAAACCATAATTTTCATTTAAACTATAAATATAAGAATAAATAATTGTAAAATAGGTTTAAAACTTTTGAAAAAATGTAGCAATTCCTTGCAAAATGCATTGCAATTTAATGCTACACAATTTATGTACACATGTTCACGCCATGGATGGAAATGTTGATATTATAAAATTTTCTCCTTGTTTCAACTTGGTATTGATACTACATAGTAAAAAGTCGATGGATTGCATTTATGTAAGTCAAAAGAGTAGTGAAAAGAAACAAACTAAAATAAATATACAAACTACATATAATAAAAAAGGTTTTAAGGAAAACATAATTAAATTAATAAAAGTATTTATAAGGTCAATATGTACATATTTGTAAAATCGCGTTTGTTAAAAATTTTACTTTTATCAGAACGTAAGTATACAAGCCGAAAATATTTGATATTAATATAATAATTATACCATTCACACAGTGATAAGGGTATATATCAGTTTGTCATTCCCTTTGTAATTTCTACAATATTCACTTAATTCCTTATATTCTGGACCCTTATAGACATTAAACGTTTTGATATCAAACAATCAAAAATATATCAGAGTCAATCGCTATTTAAAAACACCAAAATTGGTTCACAATTGACCGAGATAAGTATAAGCGAAAACCCAAAATAACATTTTTTTTAGGAAAAATCCGTGCATATATACCTATATTAGTTATATAGTAAATATAGTCACTCTTGCTACAAAACTTGGCACGAATACTTTAAAGATAGGAACTAAATGGGAACATTTTTTTTAGATAGGATCAGGGGAAGTGGTGTTTGCCCTACAATTGCACAAATTTTATTAAATATTTTATATGCTATATCTCGAAAACTATAATAGCTGTCGACTTCAAAAGTTCTAAAAAAAAGTAATTGGACAATATGACCTACATATAGAGAAAAACATTTTGGATAGGAGCAGGAAAAGAGGTAACCCCCATGCAGATTAACAATTTTTATTAATTTTCGTTACGCTACTTCTACAGAACGAAATAACTCTGCTGGATCAGATGGCTGGGTAAATAAAAAGACCAATGTAAAGGTAATATAAGATTATGCACAGTCGAATATAGCGCCCTTGTTAAAGTTTAAAATTATTTGTATATGTGAGTTGGTACATGACCTAATTGAGAAAAGGCAACGTTTTAATATATTTACACAACAAAAAACATGCAACTCCCTTCCCTGAAATGCGCGGGTTTTTTGACAACTAAAAATATTTTACACAAACAAATCGCATGTGGTTTTTTTTTGAAAATTGTTGTTGCAGTAATGAGTTTATCTTGTTTCTTGTACCATGAGTAGCTTGTTAGCTTTCAAACAGAGTAGGTGTATGTCGCATGTTTTTGTTTTTCAGAGAGAGCTAAAAATGTGTTTTCTGCACTGCAGCGTTGCCAATTAGTGTGTAATTATCCAAAAATAATTTGAAGCTCTTTATAGGTCTGTCTGCGTACTTTTCCAGTAGCAAATACTCAGTAAATTTTTTTGGGAGAGTAAGACCAATTTTACTCTGTCGGCTAAAAATATATCAAAAAGTACGCAGACAGTATCTAGTAAAATCTTGAAAGAAAACAGCTGAACGGTGAACGGTATCCAAAATAGTTGCTCAAATAACTCTACCAATACAGATAGCCAAATCAAGGCTTCACATATCATCAGCTTAGAATTAGCTAAAAAATATCGTTATAATAAAACAAAATATTAATAATTTTATATTTTGCCTTGAAATAAAAGAAAACATAAACTTACAAAACACTGATACACAAAAACAAATATATTAAAAACAATACTTTAATTTTTTTATAAAAATGAATTATTTTGGTTTTTATTTTTACATTTTTCAGTTAGTACTGTATGAGCGCGATATGTTGTGCTATGTTTTTATTTTTTTTTATATAATTTGTTATGTTCTGTTTTTTCATTTAAAATGCAGATTTGTTTTTTTTTTTCAAAATTTGCAGTTCTTATAAAAAAAAATAATGGCAACGCTGACAATAATACTCTCATTTTAAGTGCGTTTCTCTTTGTGAAGACCACTGCTTTAAATTAATTCTTAAGCTGGAGGTCCATACCATACGTTCTATGCGCTGTGCGTTCTCTCCGACTCTCACAAAAGTAAAATCAGTGTAGTTGTATGTGGCAAGAAACATAACAAATTGCATAGAACGCATCGGCGCAAGTAACGGATAAAGTAGGTTTACTTTCTACTTTTTCATACGTCGCATGCGAAATGAGAAAATGAGAGATGGTTTTGTTATCCAGTGATGACAAATTTTTAATGCTATCAAAAAACATGTGTGTGTGGTAGATTATATTTTTGGTATATTTTGTGTTAAAAACAGTATGTTATGAAAGAAAATGCTTTTATTATAAATTTTGCAAATAATTTTAAGAATAAATTTCCTTAAAAATAAGTTTTCAACACAAATATTTTGTAGCCAAAGTTAATATTGTTTTTATCGACTACTTTTATATTTTAAGTGTCATCTCTGTTGTGTTTTTATTTATGTAAGTGTAATGAAGAAAATCTGATTTCTCTTCTCTTCACTTTTCGCACAAAACGTATTGCATGTAACTTGGCAAAAACAAACGTATAAAACGTACAGAAATATGATACGCATAGAACGGAGCCACGCATATAACGTATGGTATGGACCTCCAGCTTTACTTCTGTAAATAAGTTATTTTTATAAATAAATTACTTATTTTCAGATAAATTTATTACATTAAATTACTAAAAAAGCGACAAACAAGCTTAAAAATACATTTTGTGTGAAAATTAGCAAAATATATAATAAAAATTTTTTTTACAGGGGCGTTTCGGGGGGTATGGTTTGGGGGCATTTATTTTATAGTATTTGGGCGTAAGTTATCTATTATTTTTATTATATACATTATTTTTGCAAATTTTACTTTATTCCGCCCCCACAAAAGGGGAAGGGGACGACACTGTCTAAGTGAAGATTTTTTTAGCTTTTGCTTACATTTAAAGTTGCATTTGCATAACAATAGTATTGAAAACTTAAAAAAAATTTTAATTTTTGAGAAGCGATATTAGTTCTTCTAAGAGAAACTTTTTCCCCCTTGGTTTGATTTTAATTATTTTTTAACCCTTAAATGCCTATGACTACAATACATGTTTCTGCCAAGTTTCATCAATCTAGGAGCACTCAGTAATTTTTAATTTAATTTAAATTTTTTTTTATTGTAAAAAATAAAAAGTAATGTCCGGCTAGAATGGCAATTTACCCCTATGTGCGATGTTTTATTGTGCCTGCTTTTTTCTTAAAAACTAATTTCGGCCCTGTTTGATTTAATTTTTTACCAAAAATACACTTTAAATTCTTATTAAACAAAAATATTAATATAATAATTTTTTTCCAGCGAAAAACATAAGTGTTTTTACATTTTTGAGCAATATATTAAAAGATTTTATATTTTAACCAAAAAACGGAAATTTTTGTGTCGCGTTTGGATTTTTTTCTTTAAAATTGCCGCATTTAAAAGTACAAGTAACAAATTCTTAAATTTTTTTGTAATACCATAACCTTCCTTATATCTTTGTTTTATTTAAGTCGCTAAAAATAAATTATTAAACAAAACAATGGTTTAGAAACTGTATGGTTGTAAATTCAAAGAAAATTTAGAGCTTGATACCTTTCAGTATAATTGATATATATACCAAAAAATATAATACGACAAATTTTTAACCATTTATCTAGCTCCAAAAATTACTAAAAAGCTAAATTCAATTTCGAAAAAAGCTAAAAAAAGATGAAGGCTAAATGTAAATATTTCGAGCTAAATAAAGAAAAATAAAGCTAAATTTAGCTCCAAAAAGCTTATATGGCCACACTGTTTCTGAGTTTTAAAGTAAACAAAAATCAGCTGATTTTCAAGTTCTTGCCCGAACTAACCCAAAGAAACAGTTCTGATTAATTTGTTCAGGAAATTAAAAATAATTTCTCTTTCATAAGCTCTCTTTTTTGCACGAAAATTGTTACCTGGAACGCTTTTGGGTAAATTGTTGTAACTTTGTGTAAGTTTTGTTAACCACATAGAACACAGTTATATACATTTGTATGTATGTACATATGTTAAAAAAATTTACTGTTTGATTTTTTATGCTTCAAAGAAAATTTGAAAGTTATTTGGTGTAAAGTGCTTTTACGAATAGCCTTTAAGTTGCGTAGACGTAAAATCTTTAAGATACTATTAGCCTTAGAAGATTGGGATCCAAGTGAAGAACTTATAAAAAAGTATAGAAGTCGTTTAAAAATAATTTATTGTAAAACGTAAATATAGCTAAATAATATTTCTTAAATTTTTATACAAACATACACATACTAATACATATTTATGTTTATTATTTTAAATGTCAAATAACGCTGCAGATAAAACAAATGGTACTTGTTACAAATATAATTGTGGACTTTAAACTAGTTGCATATCTGACCTCTTTTAAACTATCCATTTTAACATTAGGTTGTCATAGAAGCCCAACTAGTTAAAATACTAGCTTTTTTTTGTTCGCAGCTTTTTATCTGTATTTTATTATACACTATACATATGCAAGTGATAAGGGTATATATAAGTTTGTCATCCCGTTTGTAATTTCTTTATTATCCATTTGGGACCGCATAAGGTATATATATTCTGAATCCTTATAGATAGGAAAGCCGATTTAGCGATGTCCGTCTGTTCGTGAAATGGTTGAAATTTTCTGAAGCCCCCCGGTGTCGCATAGACCCGCAAGTGGTATTAAACTGTCAGAAATATTGACCAAAAAATCGGTATTGAAAATCAACACAATTGCTCGATAAATGATCGAGATAAACCAAGAATACTTCCTATTTTTTATACCAAAAAAACAACAAAGCACATATTTATGTATGTAATAATAAAAAGAAAAAAAAAAAACAAGTAAGAGCGCTATATTCGGCTGTGCCGAATCTTATATGCCCTTCACATTAGCCTTTCGAAATCCCAAACTTTTTTTTTATCCATTTTTTTACTTATGAAATATTTCTAATTATCACATAGGGGTCGGTGTCATTTTTATAACGCTCCACGGGTGACTACGAGGAAATTGTATTGGTTTTTATCCAATTTTTTTTTTTAAATTTTGTATGGCAACCTCTTTCGAGGGAAGAGATAGGGGGTAAGAAAATTCTAGGAATATGTTTAGGAGGGTCGGTCGTACACTTAAGTACTCTAAGGGTGACTATGAAGTTGTTTTGTGCATTTTCATATCATTTTTGTAAATTTTGTATGGCAACACCCTTGGTAAGTATAATCTAGGAATATATTTTTGACGGAAAAGTAATGGGGGTCGGTCGTACACTTTATTGCTCTAAGGCTGACTGTGAAGTTGTTGTGAGCATTTGCATATCATTTTTGTAAATTTCGTATGGCAACCTTAGGGCGTGGAGATAAGGGGTAAGTACATTCTAGGGATATGCTTGGGAGGGCAAACTAATGGGGGTCGGTTGTACACTTTATTGCTCTAAGGCCGACTCTGAAGGAGTTGTGGGAATTTGCATATTATTTTTGTAAATTTTGCATGGCAACCCCCTTAGGGCGTGGAGATAGGGGGCAAGTATGTTCAAGGAATGTGTTTGGGAGAAGAAACTAATGGGGGTCGGTCGTACACTTTATTGCTCTAAGGCCAACTCTGAAGAAGTTGTGGGCATTTTCATATCATTTCTGTAAATTTTGTATGGCAACCCCCTTAGAGCATGGTGATAAGGGGTAAGTATATTCTACGAATACGCTTGGGAGGGCAAACTAATGGGGGTCGGTTGTACACCTTTTTGCTCTTAGGCCGACTTTGAAGGAGTTGTGGGCATTTGCATATCATTTTTGAAAATTTTATATGGCAACCCCCTTAGGGCGTGGAGATAGGGGGTTGGTATGTTCTAGAAAAGTGTTTGGGTGAAGAAACTAATGGGAGTCGGTCGTACACTTTATTGCTTCAAGGCCAACTCTGAAAAAGTTGTCAGCTTTTTTATATCATTTTTGTAAATTTTGTATGGCAGCCCCTTTGGGCCGTGGAGATAGGGGTAAGTGTTTTCTAGGATTATGTTTGGGAGGGGAAACTAATGGGGGTCGGTTGCACACTTTATTTCTTAAAGGCCGACTCTGAAGAAGTTGTGGGCATTTGCATATCATTTTTGTTAATTTTGTATGGCAAACCCCTTTAGGGCTTGGAGGTAGGGGGTTAGTATGTTCTAACAATATGTTTGGGAGAAGAAACTAATGGGGATCGGTTGTACACTTTATTGCCCTAAGGCCGACTCGGAAGAATTTGTGGCAACGTTTACATCATTTTCGTAAATTTTGTTTGCCAACCCCTTTAGGGCGTGGAGATAGGGGGTTGGTGTTTTATAGAAATAAGTTTGGAAGAAGAAACTAATGGGGGTCGGTCGTACACTTTATTGCTCTTAGGCTGACTCTGAAGAAGTTGTGGGCATTTTCATTTCATTTTTGTAAATTTTGTATGGCAACCTCCTTAGGGCGTGGAGATAGGGGGTTAGTATGATTTAGGAATATGTTTGGGAGAAGAAAATAATGCGGGCCGATCGTACACTTTTTTGCTCTAAGGCCGACTTTTAAGAAGTTGTGAGCATTTTCATATCATTTTTGTGAATTTTGTATGTCAACCCTTTTAGGGCGTGGTTAGTATGTTCTAGGAATACGTTTGGGAGGAAAAACCCAATGGGCGTCTTTAAACGACTTCGGAGAAGTTTTAGCGGTTTTTACCCTATTTTTTTTCAAATTTTGCATGGCAACACTCTTAGGGCGTGGAGATAGGGGTTAAGTATACTCTAGGAATACGTTTGGGAGGAAAAACTAATGCGGATCTGTGATACATTTTATTACTCTAGCGGCGAACCCGGGGAAGTTGAAGTGTTTTTATCTTATGTTTGAAAATTTTGTATGGCAACCATGTAAGTGTGTTTTACAAAAATGTTTGGCTGTATAAACTAATTGTGGTCGGTCTTAAATTTAACCCTTATAGGAGAATTCTGGAAGCTGTAGGAGCGATTTAGAAAAAATTTTATATAAAGCTTTGTGTGGCATTCCTGTCATATGAATACTAATAAAATTGTTGTTGATTTTAATCCTTTACGGGTAGGGTTGCCTCGTGGCCTGGAATGAGCTTGATTGTCAAGATTTTTAAGGTCCTGTCAAGTGTCAAAATAAAATACGATTTTTCCAGTTAATTTTTAAAATTAAAAAAAATTCATATTAAAAAATGTATCATCATTTGTTTAACACCAAACTTATTCTTATTTTTTGTTCAACATCAATAATTCATTGGAATTAACTGTAGGATGCTTATATTATTTGACGCAGACTAAATTGTAATACGTTTTTGATTTTTTTAATGTTTTTATTGTTTTTTAATAAAATTTAGAAGTTTTTCTACTCATTTTTACATATGCGTTATTTCAATTGTCAAGATATTTTTTTTGAATTCAAGCTCATTTTAGGTGAGTGTCAAGCTGGCTGGCTCTTGGGATGTGGCAAGCCTATCTACGGGCGACTTTGTGGCAGTTGTAGGGGTTTTCACCCTATTTTTTCAAATTTTGTACGGCCCTTTTAGACAGAAAAGTCGATTTAGCGTTGTCCATCTCTTGTCTGTCCGTCTGTCCGTGCTACGGTTGTTATCATTTTTTTAGGCCATCCGATGTCGCATAGATCCGTAAATGGAATCAAACTATCAGAAAAGCCTATAAGCAAATTGCTATTGAAATCAAGCAAAATTGTCCTTTAACTGATTGAGATATAAAGCAAATACCAAGACTACTCCTGTTTATTTCTCTAAAACTTGTACATAAAAACCTCTACAACTGATCAAAGAGAAAAACCAAATAAGTTTTTTTCAACCAATAGGGGCTGGTGTACCTCAAGGAAGTATACTAGGTCCAATTCCGTACATGGTTTGCACAGCAGATATGCCAGTCAATAGTTTCACACACACGTTTACATTTGCTGACAACACTGCTTTTCTTAGTATTCGTACACAGAAAAAACTTCACAATTTTTTATTCAAACAGATATTGTTTTAAAATTTTAATTTTTTTCAGGAAATATTTTATTAGATCCTAATAAA
The DNA here is from genome assembly GCA_963583895.1 of Melanophora roralis. NCBI lineage: Eukaryota > Metazoa > Arthropoda > Insecta > Diptera > Rhinophoridae > Melanophora > Melanophora roralis. The sequence goes on along the minus strand of OY757192.1, from coordinate 2,022,701 downwards.
ATTGTTATCTGATTTTAATTTCAAACAAAATAAACGAAAAATCAAAAAATTGTTGTGCTCAATAGCAATAATTTTTTTACTGAAAATAGTAGGCATTTTTTTTCAAATAAACTTTTTCAGAAATCTAATAAAATTGTGTATATGATTTTACAATTTTGTTTATAGGACCGAAATCAGTAAAGCATTTAACTGAGTCAATAATTTGTTTGTCTAAAATCAGTCCTATAAACAAAATTGTAAAAAATTGTAAAGAAGGTTATTTTATCATAAATTATCGGCCAGTTATGTACTTTTTCAGGAGGCTCAAGAAATTCACTGGTAAGTTCAGCTTTAACTTATTTAACAGGGGTTCCTGCCAAACTTTATCGAAGGATAGAGAGACACCTGTAAAGAGCGCGGAGCAGTATTTCTTTTCTTCAAAGGCTTTTCTTATAACCTGTACCAATCTATGGGTTTGTTTGATGGCACTATGTTGACTTATCAATCCAAATTGATGATTTGGGATGCAGTTGTTGCAATGTGGGATCAGAGTTAGCTTGTTTTAAGGCAATTTCTCGAACAATTTGGACATAGTTGGTAACAAACTTTAAGACTCCACCTTCGAAGGATCTTTTCCCGGATAAGAAGTCATCTTTACCAATTTTTAATATTGGCGAGAAATATTCGAGCCGTAATATTTTTTTTTTTTCTCATATTTTTATTATTGAATCTTCGCTAATGCGAACTAACAATAAGTATTCAAATCTTAAAACTAAGTAATTTATATTAGTCCAGTCAGTACCAGACCAAAATTTAAGTTAAGTCATAACAAAGTAAATTAATTTAAACAGTTTCATCTAAGTTCAATAGTGTCCCTTCTTTTCAGACGAGTGTGTCCACTATGTTGCAAGATGTTTCGAGCGAGCGGATTTGGATGCGTTTCCAGCTTGTTTAAATACTTGTCCACATAGTTCAGGATTTCGCATTTAACTAGTGGAACTTGTAGATCCTTATGGATGTTGCTGTTTTTAATATACCAAGGAGCACCAGTTATCATTCTTAGGAATTTGTTTTGACGACGTTGTATTTTTTCTATGATAGAGGCGGTAGCAGTGCCCCATAATTGTATACCGTAGCACCAAATTGGTTTCAAAATCAACAATCAAGACGAAGCACAGAGTTTCTGCCAATTAGCCAATGAAGTTGTGTAGCTTTAAGTTTCATTTGCGTCAATTTCGCATCTATATGCGTCTTCCATGTAAGGCGACGGTCCAGGTGAATGCCAAGGTATTTCGTCTCAAATCGTTGAGGCACCATATGGTTGTTAATAATGATTGGAGAGCACGTTTCTTTGCGTAAAGTAAACGTTACGTGGGTACATTTTTGCTCATTAATTTTTATTCCCCATAATTTTGCCCATTTCTCTACTTGGGTTACGTGTTGTTGCAATTGGCACGAAGCCTTTTTAGGGTCTTTATGAATACTGAGAAAAGCGGTATCCTTAGCAAATGTAGACGTGTGCGTTAAACTGTTTGTTGGCATATCTGCCGTGTAAAACAAGTACAAAATTGGACCTAGGATACTCCCTTGAGGTACACCAGCCCCTATTGGTTGGTAACAACTTATTTGGTTTCCCTCTTTGATTTTAAATTGTCAACCGGTTATGTACTTTTCTAGTAGGTTGAAAATATTAGCTGGAAGGTTAAGCTTTGGTTTGTTTAACAGGCCTTCGTGCCATACTTTATCGAACGCTTGAGAGACATCAATAAAAAGCGCGGAGCAATACTTTTTTTCCTCGAAAGTTTTTCTTATAACCTGCACCAGTCTTTGAGTTTGTTCTATTGTGCTATGTAATATGGCCGTAATATGGCGTTTAAAATTAAAAAAAATTATTCTTTTTGCTGTACAAAAAGCTCTAAAAGCATTTTGTTACTGATTTCATCAAAGTAAAGAGCTTTTTAGGCATTAAAATTCTTTAAACCCTCTACGAAAGTTAAAGGATGAAAACGTATTTCCATGAGACACTTGCAACAACAAGCGGTAATTTACTTATGTCAGTGCATGCATTTGGAGTGAACACATTTATTTAATGACTTGCGAGCAGATCAAATTTTCCATAATCATTTCTTGTCCAGGATCCTCTCAGAGTACGTAGTGGTGGTTTTCGAAAAGCTGATCGCCATAGTGAATAATTTATCTGAGGAGTCGAGTGTAGACCTTCGAGGTGTTCCTTATGAGATGCCATTCTGTAAACCTCTAGCAAATTTTTCAATTGGTTTGTACATTCTTTTAACTTGGATTTAAGTTGGGTTGATCACTTGTTGAAATTTGTTGAGGACTGAAAGTAATGATTATAGTGGGAGAGTGGTCTGAAGATAAATCCAACGAGGCCTGAGCCTCAGTAAGTTCCGGATATATACCTTTTGTTAATCCAGGACCGATATCGTCTGGAATTTTATTGTGATTAGTTGGCCAATAGATTGGCTGTCCAGATGAAATAATGTTAAACACGATCCCTGGGACTTATTAGCTGAGAGTCGCAGTACACCTGCTTAGCGTTATAGTCTCTATCAGCTATAAAGCGGGATCTAAAGATTTGTAAAAACTGTTGAACTGGTCCCTTGCTATGGAGAATCTGGGTGGACACGAAATAACTGAACCATAAAAAAATTCATCAACGCAGACGTTTGTTGCTTTTATATAATATTCGGAGAGAGCACCCATCCATTGGTGTTTGGTTCTTGATTTGATTATTATAGCCGAGCCACCACATGATCTATCTCTGGGATCCTTTGAATCGTAAAAAGATTAGCCTTTAATTTTGAAATTGCTTCTAGATGTTATATGCGTCTCGGAAATCAACATGACAAAATTTTTGGTTTAAAAAACAATACTGTAGTTCGTTTTTATGGTGATTTATGCCGTTTGCGTTCCAGAAACAAACCCTGAGGAAGTTCATGGCCTTCTAAGAATAGCCCGTAGAAGAGCAGACTGCATTTCTTGCATCATGCCAGCCATTTGCGCCATGATTTGCGTAAATTGTTTAACCATATTGTCAGTTACGGCTTCGAGGCGGCTGAAATTAAACCCGGTTGGTTCGTTTGTTGGCACCTCTTGTTGTGTTGTAGGCTGGGTAGACTTACGTGCATTGGGCTGGTTAGATATTAATGCGTTGGCGTAGGAAATTTGACTTGTAGTTGGTTGTGCTAATGGAGGCATATTTGTAGTTGGTATATTTAAGTGCTGGGGAGGGGCAGGAACTACTTTCGGCTTAGATGATCGCTTAACTAAATCAAAAACTAGGCAACCTCTATAGTTGGCCGTGTGGTTTCCCCGCATTTGCTGCATTTATTCACCCAAGGATCATCTTTTGGTCTGTCGTACCTGGTCGTAGCATGAAGGTCCCCATTCACAACACAAACAGAAGGCAACTTGCAATAACCTTTGGTGTGACGATACTCCTAGCAGTTCAAGCACTGTGCGGGCCCAGATCACTTATGTGCCACTTTAACTACAGCTCATTAGTGCAAAATATATTTTAGGTCATAAATGGGGTGAGTCTGATTTTTTTAAATTTACATCACCAGGCTCAAGCTCCAATCGGAATTATGGTTGCATATACTTTTCTCTGTTTGATACAAACTTGGCTTTAAAGCCTTTGCTGCCCAAACTGGCCTTAATATCTTCCGGGTCAATATTTGAATCAATATCATTGATAACAAACTGGAGGCGTTCTTAAGTTGGTAGGTGTTAAAGTTTTTCTTATGTTTTTAAAGATCCGAAACCGTGGTGCGGTAAGCGTTTTCGTGATGCATTTGAATTTTAGTTTTATAAATGCTACCACGTTTTATGTTCGAAATATAAAATTTGTTTTTATCGGTTAATCCAACTCAAAACTTTGAAGGTAATTGAAGTTTTTCTCTCTCAAATAAATTGGGGGAGGCTTATATGTGCCTTCCTCTCAGTGAGCGGGGCATCGCTTTCCTCTTGCAGTATTGCAAAATGATTTTGCGATTGGTAACCTCTCCCGATTTGGGGCTTCTGCCTCTTTTAAGAACTATTATACAGCGGTCCATCCCTACCTGGATTTTGAAGCTTGTGAAGAAAGTGAGCTGGGACCGTCTTTAGCAACGGAACGTTTAATTCCAGAATTTGATACGGAGGACCGCGATGAGGATGGTACCTCTGTATTTTTTTTTATAATTTTAAAAAAGAGATTGGCCTAAGATTGCCCCTTATTAAGTTCATTTATTTGAATTATGCGCATTTGCACTTAAATTGTCCTAATTATGTTCGGGTTTGCACTCAAATAGTTTCTATTATGTTCAGGGTCTCTAAAGTTTTCATTGCTAATGCATTTATGCTATTAGGCCCACTGTCACGCCGATTACTGGAACTCATTTACTGTTTGATTTTTTTGTTTTGTTTAGTTGTTTTCTTTTCTTTACTTTTCTCGCTTATATAAATATGTATGTATATGGATAAAAATGTTTGCCACTACTACTAATTAACACTCGCGTACACGTTCGCACCCTTCGAGATTAAGATTACGAGTGACTTACCATTTTCGTAGGTGAATACAGCTTGACAAACCGAACATGGCCACATTCTCAAACTGTTTGTAAGTTGTGAAGTTTCAGCATGGCAGGATAAATGTTTACGCAAAGAGCCTTCGTTTACATAATGCTTGCCGCAAATAGGACAAGTATGGTTAGCTGTGCGACGTTTTGCAGAATATGGATCGTTTAAAGAGGAAGCTCCTGAAGACTGCAAGCAGCTAGTACTACCGGCATTTCCAAGATTGCTACCAGTTGATCCGCATATATTTTCAGAGAAAGAGTCTAAATAAAAAAATTAAAATTTGTTTAAAGGCAACATTCACACATATATAAAAAATATCTATTGTGCATTATAAATATAAGTCTGAATAACAAATAAGATATATGTATATGTAATTATTTTAAACAAGTAATCGCGCTATACTCGGCTGTGGCAAATCTTATATACCCTTCACATTTATAAAAATATAGACGTTATTACGAAAAAAAATGTTTTTAATATACTTTTCATTCATTCATCTGAAAAAAAACACTGTTTTTTTTATTAATTAATTAATTTTACTTTTTTTTATTTTGTTAGTTTGTTTTTTTTTACTGATAAATACAGGGCGCATGCATCAGGTGGCAGCGTCATAATAATGTCAAAAGACAGATAACAAAAACTCACAAGTTCTTTCTTCTTATTTTTGAGCTTTTCTTAGAATACTAGTTGTTGTTGGTAAAAAAGAACAAAAATACAAAAACATAAACAGAATTAAACATTTAAATAACGAAATATCTTTACTTAGCTAAATAACTAAGGCCACCTGATACATGCTCCTTCGACAAATGCCAATTATTACTAGCGTTGCCAGAAAAATATTTAAAAAATAGAGTTGCATTAACAAAAACTGGTATGTATTTCGAAACTAGTTAATCGCAAAAACGTGTTATAAACATGCTTATGATTTGTATGGATAAATACGTTTCTCAAACTAGTTTAACATCATAAACAACTTATAACCTGTTTATGGGGTAAATGTAAATGCACTATTAGGGGATAGTGATAGGTGGTACTTATTTTCTAGGAATATGTTTGGGAGAGGAAACTATTGGGTGTCTGTAATACATTATTTTCCTCTTAAGGCGACTTCGGAAACGTTGTTCTTAAGATTTGGCATGGAACCCCTGCTTGGTGTTGGAGAAAGGGGGTAAGTATATTTCACAAAAATGTTTGGGAGAAAAAATCAGTGGAAACTGTCTTACTTTGCACCCGTGTAGAGGTTTTTATGTACAAATTTTAGGGAAATAAACAGAGGTAGTCTTGATTTTTGGCTTATATCTCGGTCAGTTACCAGTCGATTTTCTGGATTTCAGTAGCTGGTTTTCCGCAGATATTTCTGATAGTTGAATATAACCGGTCTGCGGGTCTTTGTGACATTGGGAGCTTTACCAAGTTGATTTCAAACATAACATGGTCAGACGCGAAGATGGACAGGCGGTCAGACGGACAAGCGGTCAGACAGACATAGCTAAATTGCTTCTCTATCTACAGCAACCAAGAAAATATATACTTTATGAGGTCGCAGATAAAATAAATTGCAAAACGGAATGGCAAACTTATTATTTATACCCTATCACTTATGTGAAGAGTATAAAAACGTTATTTTCACATAGTGGTAAGGGTATATGGCAGTTTGTAATTTCTACAATATTCAATTGTGACCCCATTAAGTATACATATTTTGAATTTTTATACAGTGAGAAGTCGATGTAGATACCTTAATTCGCACAGACAACGCTTCGGTATCAGACAATTAAAAATATCCAGCTGTAGACTTTACATATTCTACAAGAAGTTGTACAATAATTCCTATATTTTGGAAAACAAGATAGCTTGATTGGGGCAAGAAAGGAGTAGCCCTCATATAAATGAACAGTTTGTACGGCATTTCGATACGCTATTTCTCATTTAAATATCCTGCAAGGAATAATTGTACAACTATTATTTTTGAAAAAAATGTTGGTTAGCAGCAGGAAGATGGGTAGCCCGCATATAAATTAAAAGTTTTATGAAATGTTCGTTACGCTATATCTCAGAAACTATAACTGCTATTGACTTTTAATATCGTAGAAACAGTAATTATACAATAATGCCTACATTTCGGAAGAAAATAGCTGGTTAGTAGCAGGGAAAAGGTTAGCCCTCATAAAAATTAACAATTTTATTAAACTTTTAATACAAAATATGTCGAAAACTGTTAAAACTCTCGACTTAAAAACTTTATTTCTATTCTACATACATACAGACAAACATTTAAAGTTTGTAAAGTTTTCAATTGCTATCGGCTTCAAGCCCGGCGCAAAGAATATTCGTTAAAATATTTTCGGGTACGAAATAAACTTGGATAGATCAGACGATATTTTACAAAAAGATTAAGAGAAGGGTATATAAGTTTTGGCACAGTCAAATATAGCGTTCTTTCTTGTAATATTTTTGACCCTTAGCTTAGGTACTGTTAAAGTACTTTTTGTAAATTCTGAACAGAAAAAGATAGAAACATAATTAAATTGCATTATAAACATATACACCTATATATTGATAACATATGAATAGGTTTTTGGCACTTTTTTAGAATTTTGATCCAATGAGGTCGAAAAAAGGGTATATTTTTTGTATTATGGTACTTTTAAGGCACTTTTTGCACTTTGTAAATTATGAGAACGGAAATATGAAAAAAATATATACCGACAAGGAGTATTTTTATTTTACATCCTAGCAAAAACTTACATAGCTTTGTAATAAGTTAAAATCCCAAAAACTCTTACTCATTAGCATTTAAACCATGATATTAACATGGCGATGACATTGGAGGCAGCACAAAATAATCGAGGTTTTTGTAAGCAGTACATACTTTTTCTAGTATACTAATGCGCTTCACGGCAGGCACATATCTATTCCCTTAATAATAAATAGCGTAAATACAGTAGTTTTACATTTACTGCAGTCAGTAAAAAAACATTCGTTTTTCGTCAATTATTTATTTTGATGACACAATAAATTTACACAACCAAGGTTACATGAATTTATTGCATATTCATAGGGCCGAAATAAGCGCTTAACACGAAATGCGACTAAGTGGTACTTTGCGAACAAATATCATGTCATACCAAACAAACCTACGTTCGGCGAAGCAGCAGTTTTTGCTGGGTACTTACCGTGCTCGCTTACAAAGAGGGAGTTAAATAAGTACCTTTCATGATCGCTTACAAAGACGGTCTTACATAAGCTATTACTTTATTGGTATTATAATAAACTTTACTTTTGGATCCTAGTTACTAATTGTTGCATTTAAAATGTTTTTTCTTGATGTTTAGGTTAAAACTGGCTTAAAATATTAAGTTAGAATTAGTTAAGAAATTGTCAACTTGAACCTATCTGCCTAAATTCTAGATAGTAAATAACTCAATATCTAACAACTGCTTAGTAATACAGACGGTATGTAATATTAGTTGAAAAGTAAAAAATTTTTAATGTCTAATCACTTCCAAGTTTCTGCTAGGATTTTATGTAATCTCTGTATTTTTGAGATTATAAGTCTTTAAATATAAATCAACCCAGATTGAGGTGGAAAATCAATCAGGTATCCAAAAAGAATTTATTTCACCTTTTGTTCCCTTTTCTTGCGGTAATAAATCAAAAAATACGAACAAAATCCTATTGATCCCAGTTTCATCTAAATGTCAAATAAGTGGACAAAACATACTTTTTCACATTTCTGGCAGTCTTTTATATTTTTGTTGGATTTTTATTCAAAAAATATGAAATTAGGGTAAGTATGTAAATGCAAAATTTTTTTACTTTTTGCTCATATTACTCCCTCGCATTTAGAATTTGGTTTTAGTTAACGTTTAAGACTGCGCTGACGAAGTAGCGGTTTAATAGCAGGTATATAATAAAATTTACAAATTACAAACAATTGCTCTTCGGCAAGAAATAATATAACTTAAACTCTGACAATATCAGGCTTATTTAATTAATTTACACTTACTATTAGAATTGGAGCTTTTCTCCTTGTGTTCATGTTGCATATGTTCCATTAGTGCATCAGCGCCCAAAAACAATTTGTGGCAAATGGGACAGGATGTAGCATTAGGGCCACCAATCAAAGCTGCGTGCTGCTGCAAGACTCCAAGATGCAGCTGTAGCTCCTATGTTTTTTAATTTTAGGTTGTTGTGCATTAAATATATGAAAGAATATTATATTTAATTATGTGTGCAATTTTTTTACAATTGTCGATTTTAATAGGAGTGCAAATGGTTATAATATATTAAAATTCGTATCGAGACGTTTGCCAGTAGTGCTAAAATCGTCCTATCCGTGACATAAATAAACGCATAATTTTTACAAAGGCTAAAGTTTGTTGAGAGCCATCCTCGTACAACTTCATACAGAGAGCCACCCTCGTATAGATTTAGATTAATTTAAGCAAACATAAAGGGTGCTGACCCGATAATGCAAGTCAGCACTTTCACAAAGTTGTTGACCCGATAATGCGAGTCAGCACTTTCACAAAGTGTTGACCTGATAATGCGAGTCAGCACTTTCACAACATTACTGACTTCTATGAAGTCAGCATGTTAAGTTTAATATAAATAGTAGATAAGAATAGCATTAAGTCAGTTTGTGTTTTATAATTAAATAAATAACAACATTTAAAATAAATCACAGCAATTGGCGCAGCCGGTAGGATATTAATAAGAATCCTGTGAATCCCAAGGGACCCTTCAGGAATAATAATTGCACGTTGTTCTCGAAACCTTCGCGGTGCGGCAACTGTTGGCAAAAACAATGAAAGCACTAAACATGGAAAGGAAGTGCTGAAGGTATTAAGCAGCCACATTCTGGTACGCCTTTAGTGTCTTTGTCGAAGTGTAAGGTGGTGAAAGTATTTGTCACGGGCCTAACCGCATTAAGGAGGTTTCGAAAAAGGCGAATAAGTTATTTATACAGTGCATTTTTTTTTTATTTTTACATTTTTTCTCCTACATTCAAAAAAAGGGATGGAACGAGTAAGGGTAAGAATGGTAAGTATGCCTTAAAATTTTTCATTATAATTGGACAATACGCAAAACCAGATTAGAGCTAAAGAAATGTTGGAACAATACAATGACAAGGGGACGAGGACTAGACATTTTAAGATAAGGCAAATGGTGTGGCCGGTCAACGTAAGACTAAAACACAGGAACGTGAAGAAAGTATATCATAACAATTTAATAAAGCTAGAGAAGTAGAAACCTGTCAAAGGTTGCAGAGTGCAAGTAGGGTAGATTTCGATTCTTTTTTTTTTGGTAGCAGATACTCTATTTTTAAATCCTAGTCACTTTAGCTCGATACAAAATGTACAGGGGGAATGGAGAGGAAAAGAGTTCGGTGGAATATTACAAGGAGGATATTTAGATACCAGGAAAAGGACAAACAAAGGAAGTAAAACCGAAGATAGTAAAATGAAAGGGCAGGGAGCCTTGTTATATAAAAAAAAAATGAATAATAATAATAATAAGAAAGGAAGCATTACAAAATGTATCAATCGTCCCATCTTAAAATCTTGGTCACTTTGGCTCGAAACTAAAGGCACGGGATTAGGGGAAAAATTCGAGCGATACTCGGTAGTGAAACGAAAATGTATGAGCAATACAAGGAAAGGACCAAAAGGGTCATATAGTAGAAATAATTATAGGGAAATGAACAGTGAGAATTATATGGATTGAAAAAAAGACCAAAAGGGTCATATAGTAGAAATAACTATAGGAAAATGAACAGTAAGGGTCATATGGTAGAAATGATTATAGGGAAACGAACGGTAGAAATAATAGAATAGACTGAAAAGGGGAACCAGAAGAGTTATATAACAAAAATAGGTAAAAAGAATAAAGAAAAAAAATGAAGGGTAGAAATCATATATGTAGATCGAAAAGAGGGATAAGGAGGATCACCCAATCTAACGCACTCTGCACAAAACAGCCGCTAGGTGTAGTCACATTGGTCCAGTAGGGACAAGATTCTGTAGACTCACACAATTTTTCAATTTGTTTCTTTTTAGCAAAATATCTTTTTTTGTTTTGTTTTAAAACCAATGTCAATGTCCGTGTCAATTGTGCTAAGCTATGCACAATTGACAGTGAAACCATAACATAATTATCATATTGAATCTTCATAATTATCTTGATCATTATAAAAGGAAACAAAAAATATAAATAAGTATATATTTGTAAAGAACTATATTTCTTTATACATATATACAATGACAAACAACATTTTAGTAAAATAAACTTACTGAACTGGATTAAAATTGTATGTCGTCCAAAAAAAAAATTTGTTGACAGAAATTCAACACTTTTTTAATGTTTACATACAAATAGACGTAATGATAATTTGTGAACCACTCGCATGGTCCCTCAATTTTGTTTTTTTATAAAAGTACTTAAAAAAAAATTAATAAACTTCTATATACATACATATGGGGGATTTCATGTCAAGTGACCCAACTTTTTTTTTCGATTGGAAAGAAATTTGGACCAAAGTAAGTTCTTGCAGAGAGTAGTTTAGACACAATTTTTTAGCACGATCGGTCAAGAACTCTTTGAGCTAGAGGGGTTCAAAATTTGACGTTTTCGGCAAATAGGTGTTTTTCCTAATACATGTAGTTTATTACCATTTGCTTTTAACAAAATTCGTCCCAAATACTTTCGATAGCTTTTTTTTCAATCTTCCAGAAAAAAATATTTTAAAAATTAAAAAAAATTTTTTTTTATTTTTTTTTTATAAAATAATTAGAAAAAAATTTTTTTTTCCAAAAGTGCCCATTTTTTTTTTTTTTTTTTTTTTTGCTCAAAAGAAAGCTTAGGTCTTTTGCTTGAAGAACTTGGAGGTCGCTTAGTGGGATGCGAGTGGGATATCTATAAAAATTAATGTTTTGTAACTCAAGGTAGGGATTATCCAATTTTCGCGTATATTCTATTTTGATTTTTATCCTATTTATGTAAAATTATCTGTTAAGCAAAAAAAAAAAATTATTTATGCTAAGAAACAAAATAATTTAACCTTTCCGTTGGTATGCAAGTACCAAATAAAGTCTCATACACTCGACACTGTATTACCAACAAAATGGTAGTCCTCTGGAATAAAATCACTTTTATATGGCAATGTCTGAACACATTTTGTTAATATTTTCAATGCATACCATCGGAAAGGTTAAATTGTTTTGTTTCTTAGCATAAATAATTTTTTTTTTTGCTTAAGAGATAATTTTACATAAATAGGAAAAAAAATTAAAGTAGAATATACGCAAAAATTGGAAAACCTCTGCCTTGAGTTACAAAACATTTATTTTTATAGATATCCCACTCGCATCCCACTAAGCGACCTCCAAGTTCTTCAAGCAAAAGACCTAAGCTTTCTTTTGAGCAAAAAAAAAAAAAAAAAAAATGGGCACTTTTGGGAAAAAAAATTTTTTTCTAATTATTTTATAAAAAAAAAATAAAAAAAAATTTTTTTTAATTTTAAAAATATTTTTTTCTGAAAGATTGAAAAAAAAACTATCGAAAGTATTTTGGACGAATTTTGTTAAAAGCAAAAGGTAATAAACTACATGTATGAGAAAAAACACCTTTATGCCGAAAACGTCAAATTTTTAACCCCTCTAGCTCAGAGAGTTCTTGACCGATCGTGCTAAAAAATTGTGTCTAAGCTACTCTCTGCAAGAACTTACTTTGGTCCAAATTTCTTTCCAATCGAAAGACATCGGTTTTAAAAGTTGGATCACTTGACATGAAATCCCCCATATATACATAATTAATTTGTAAACTACTTGCATGGGTTCTTAATGTTGATTTTTGCATGAGTTTCAGTCAAAAAATGAAATCACCTACAAGCATGCCTATATACTTAATGATCGGTTCTAACCGACTTGCATGTTCATTTAACATATTAGTATTTAAAAAAAAAATTTAAACCAATTGCATGGTTTCGTAATGTTTACTTTTCATATATTTAAGTCAAAAAATTAAAACACCTACAAATATACCTAGATAATTAATGGTAAATTTTAAGCGACTAACATGTTAATTTTTTATTATACCCTTCACATAAGTGTTAAGGGTATATATAAGTTTGTCATTCCGTTTGTAATTCCTTTATTATCCATTTGGGACCCCATACAGTATATATATTCTGTATCCTTATAGATAGGGATGTTCGTCTGTCCGTGTTATGGTTGAAATCAACTTTCTGAAGCCCCCCGATATCGCATAGACCCGAATGTGGTATCAAACTGTCACAGATAGTCGCGAGAAAATCGGTATTGAAATTCAGCAAAACCGCTTGATAAATGACCGAGATATAAGCAAACAACTAAGACTACCTCGGTTTTTTGAGTCTACAATAACAACAAAGAACATACTTTTACATGTAATAATATAAAAACAACAAAAAAAAAAAAAAAAACAGAATCAGTCATGTTGATATTATTGAAACACACCCAAAACAAAAATTTTATTAGTATAAGTGTTCATACATATAACAGCGTTGCCATACAAAGCTTAATTTAAACATTTTTAAAATCGCTCCTACGGCTTCCAGGGTTCTCCTGCAAAGGTAAAATGTAAGACCGACCCAAATTATTTTTTCCATCCAAACATTTTTGTGGAACATACTTACTCTCTATCTCCAGCCCCTGACATGGTTGCCATACAAAATTTTAAAAAATAAGGTAAAAACCGCTACAACTTCCCCGGAGTCGCCCGTAGAGGAAACAAATGTATTACAGGCCCCCATTAGTTTTTCCTCCCAAATGTATTCCTGGAGCATACTTACCTCCTATCTCTAAGCCCTAAGGGGGTTGCCATACAAAATTTACAAAAATGATATAAAAATGCCCACAACTTCTTCAAAGTTGGTCTTAGAGCAATAAAGTGTACGACCGACCCCCATTTGTTTTCCCTCCCAAACATATTCCTAAAATATACTTACCCCCTACCACCACGCCCTAAGGGGATTGCCATAAAAAATTTACAAAAATGATATGAAAATGCCCACAACTTCTTCAGAGTTGGCCTTAGAGCAATAACGTGTACGACCGACCCCCATTAATTTCTTCTCCCAAACATATTCCTAGAATATACTTACCCCCTATCTCCACGCCCTGAGGGGGTTGCCATACAAAATTTACAAGAATGATATGAAAATGCCCACAACTTCTTTAGAGTTGGCCTTAGAGAAATAAAGTGTACGACCGACCCCCATTAATTTCTTCTCCCAAACATATTCCTAGAACATACTTACCCCCTATCTCCACGCCCTGAGGGGGTTGCCATACAAAATTTACAAAAATGATATGAAAATGCCCACAACTTCCTTAGAGTTGGCCTTAGAGCCATAAAGTGTACGACCGACCCCCATTAATTTCTTCTTCCAACATATTCCTAGAATATACTTACCCCCTATCACCAAGCCCTGAGGGGGTTGCCATACAAAACTTACAAAAATGATATGAAAATGCCCACAACTTCTTTAGAGTTGGCCTTAGAGCAATAAAGTGTACGACCGAACCCCATTAAGTTCTTCTTCCAAACATATTTCTAGGACATACTTTCTCCCTATCTCCACGCCCTAAGGGGGTTGCCATACAAAATTTACGAAAAGGATATGGAAATGCCCACAACTCCTTCAGAGTTGGCCTTAGAGCAATAAAGTGTACGACCGACCCCTATTAGTTCTTCTCCCAAACATTTTTCTAGAACATACTTACCCCCTATCTCCACGCCCTTATGGGGTTGCCATACAAAATTTACAAAAATGATATGAAAATGCCCACAACTTCTTCAGAATTTGCCTTAGAGCAATAAAGTGTACGACCGACCCCTATTAGTTTCCCCTCCAAAACATATTCCTAGAATATACTTACCCCGTATTTCCACCCTCTAAGCGGGTTGCCATACAAAATTTGTAAAAGTTAGGATAAAAAACCCTACAACTTCCCCGTCACCCGTGGAGCGTAAAAAAATGACACCGACCCCAATTAAAAAATTAGAAATATTTCATAAGTAAAAAATTGTTACAAAGAAAAAAAAGTTTGGGATTGCGAAAGGTCAATGTGAAGGGTATATAAGATTCGGCACAGCCGAATATAGCGCTTTTACTTGTTTTTAAATTCAAACCACTTGCATGGATTCTTAATATTTATTTTCATATATTTAAGTCAAAAAATTAAAACACCAACATACCTATATACTTAATAATAGTTTTTAAACGACTTGTATGTTAATTCTTTTATATATATTTCTAAAATGTAAAATACTTGCATGGGTTCTTAATGTTTATTTTTCATAAAACTAAGCTCAAACATGCCTAAATACTTTCATTGTTTCTTAATGTTTATTTTTCAAATATGCTTTTATAATTAATGATTATTTCAACCAACTTGTATGTTAATTTTTTATATTTAAACCACTTGCAGGGTTTCTCAATGTTAATTTTTCATACATTACAATCAATATATACTTAATGATAGTTTTAAACGATTTGCATGTTAGTTTTTATATAACCTCTTGCACGGTTTTTCGGGTGGTGTTCTCCAACATAGAGATGGGTCAACATGGAACAGCCGCTAACGGCATTATCTCTCCCCTTTCCGGTCCAACCAAAAAGGTTGTAACCACTCCAGAAAGCAGATTCTATTAAGCCGCGACATATGAACGCAATCGAATGGTACAACGCAACTTCTCCACACATACCAACTACAACACATCCTACACAACCAATTCAGGCAACGACAGCAGCAAGCTGGACAAATTAAATCTAATTTAAATCAATGGTCTTACATACAATTAGGAAGCACAGCTGGTGTAGTGACTTTTCCAAGTCACACTTTGAAAATCATCAAACAACACTAGCAGCAACAAGCGCAGCTATATACTCAGCAACATCACTAGCCACAAGTAAAATTAAAAATTTTGCCGCAAACTCATGGGTTACTACCAATTTGCAACAGTTGTCTGTTATAAATAGTAGATAAGAATAGCATTAGGTCAGTTTGTGTTTTATAATTAAATAAATAACAATATTTAAAATAAATCACAACAGGTTGTTTTAAATGGGATACATTCACATATAACTTGTCAAATTTACCACTGAAAATTTAATACATGAAGTTTAAACGCGTTGAGTTGCTGTTAATCTCGTAGTGCACGAAAGTGAGTATTAATTATAATAAAAATTTTGTTACGGAGTTCAATGTTGAATGGGTATGTAACATGAAAATTTTATAAGTTGTGGGTCATTATTGGCGGTTGTTGTCTGCGCTAAGAAGTTATTTCGAAATTGTGGATAAAAGCATAAGAAATTAATTTAAATGTAACTGCCATCTAGTAATCGCCAGAAAGTGCTAGGGTGTTTTCGAACTTTGTGGAACATTACAGACTAATACCATCCACTATAAATAGTTGAGCAACACGAATGCCACAATCAGTTTTCAGTTTCACCATTGAGTTGAATAAGTGTAAATTACTAAATAATAAAGGTGAATAACTTTAAGTGTCATAAAGAAGATTGTAAATAAGTATACGACAGTGTGTTTAAGTAAATAAAATTTTTGTACTGTTAAAATAAAATTTCAAGTGTTGTTTATTATTACTTTTGCAATAAAAGAACCCCGGTTTATTTAAAGGAAATAAACCAACGTTTATAAAAGGTATAAACGTAACAATTGGTGTCAGAAGCGGAATTGTATTTAATTGAGCAGACATGAAATTCGAGAAGCTTAAGCTGGTAATAAGGCAGAGTTGCAAAAGAGGCTGATTAAAGAATTTAAGTGGCGTAATATTGACATTGATGTTTATGAGTTTGACGAAAAGGAAGAACTGGAGGTTATTACCTGTAAAACAACGAACAATGTCGATATAGGCACAATGCTTGCTGCTATAATGTAAAAAATGGAAATGAAGTTCCAAGAAGAATTTAAGCGGCGTAATATCGACATTGATGTTTATGAGTCTGACGAAAAGGAAGAACTGGGGGTTATTACCTGTAAAACAACGAACAATGTCGATGCAGACATAATGCTTGCTGCTATAATGGAAAAAATGGGAATGAAGTTCCAAGAAGTTAAGGAAACTTCTAGAGTTAAAAATGAAAAAATAGAAAGGAAATTCCAAGAAGCTCAGAAAACTTCTATAATGAATTTCCAGGGAGTTCAGGAAACTTTTAGATTTAATAATGAGAAAATAGAAATGAAGCTACGGGAAGTTCAGAAAACTTCTAGAATGAATTTCCAGGAAGTTCAAGAAACGTCCAGAGTCATGGAGTTAAAACTTCTAGAAATTTCTGAAGCTGTGAACAACAGAGTAAAGGGCATAGTAAAGGAAGTTATTAAAATCGATAAGAAACTATCTCACCTTGAAGATGGCTTGGTTGCACAAGCAAGCGACTTCAATAGCAAATTGCAACAACAAGTCAAAGATGTTGACGAAAAATTCAAAAATCTGGAAACAAAAATTAATAGTCTTCAAGGTCATGAGGTACCAGTGCGAGTAATTCCAGAAATGTCGAATAGAATAAAGGCAGCTACTTTTGCCGGTAGTCTACCTTTTAATGTTTTTAAGTTCCATTTCGAGACAGTTGCCAATAGAAATACGTGGAAGAATGAAGAAAAGGCCTTAGAGTTGATTTTGGCTTTAAAAGGTAACGCAGCACAAGTTCTGAAAAGCATACCTATTGGCTGATGAGAAAACTACGAGGATATAATGGTTAAACTACAACGCAGGTATGGCGGTTAGCACAAACGAGATATGTACTAAATGGAATTGCGAGGAAGAGGACAGAAAGCCAACGAATCGTTACAAGATTTTGCAAGAGAAATCGAGCGTTTGGTGCAGTTGACATATCCAGGCGAGAACCATTAATTTTTGGATCAATTTAAAATTGAAACGTTTTTGAGTGGAATACGTGATCCTGAGATCAAGCACGCAGTGTTTGGCACACAAAAGTTTACTTTTGCTGAAACCGTATCATACGCGCTGACACGGGAGACCGCAAAATTACTCTCTAAGCCGCAAATACAAAAGGTGAGAAATCTCGAAATTACGGCAGAAAAAGACGGAAATATTTTCGATGAGATAAAAAATGCAGTTGTACAGGCTTTGGAAAAAAAGCGAGGCACAGCCAGAGTCAAATGCTATAACTGTGGTAAGAGCGGGCATTTTCAACGAAATTGTAAAGCATCAAGAAAGCGGGCTAGATCTGTTTCACCACCTAGAAACAGCAAAGGCGTAAACATGAAATCAGCAAATGAGTCACCCTTTAACTAACACGAGCTAGCACTACGCGGCAAGAGCTAGCTCCCATAACCGAGTAGCCCACAATCTTCATATCAGTCATGCAACAGAAAAATAGCAGCCTTACTGTTTGTGGGTATATAAATGGTCAAAGGCATATTTTTACTATACAAACAGGAGCATCGAAATATATTTCTAGACCTGATATATTCAAGAAAACAATTGAACCGTTATATGGCGTAAGTCTACGAACAGCAACTGGAGAGCCTGCTACTGTCAATGGTAAAATAAACGTTAAAGTAACTATTGCCAACATAAGTTTGAATCATGTATTCATTATTGCCGACATTGTGAATCGAAGTAATCTTCGGTGCAGACTTTATAATCAATCATGGAACTAGTCTGCATATGGGGCAAAAGACAATGATTTGGCAGAATATTGAAATACCCCCAGATGTTGGTTACGAAGATAAATCGCCTGCAAGGAAGCTGATTGCTATAGAAAAAGAGAAAATACTTTTACAGCTAGAAAGTGTAGTATGGGCGCGTAAAAGACAGATTGTGTCGACAACCGGTTGTGGGTGGTAGAAAAAACAGATAGAAAAAGTGACTTAATAACAGCAAAAGCCCTCGTAAGAATAGTAAGAATTCTGAACCTTTCCACATGCGAAAAAGTCGTCAAGCCGAATTGCAAAGTAGGCCAGTGTGCTACAGCTGAGGCAATAATAAATTGCAAAATGGAATCGGGTCCTGTCAGTATGTCAAACAAAGAGCAGGAGATGCTATCAGAGTGCATAAAGATATGGGTTAAAGGGTTAACCTCGTCCGATAAAAATAAAGAAAAAATACTGCTTAGAAAGAACGCCTCCATCTTCGCCTTGAAGGACAACAGCAAGGAAGAACATCACTTGTGAAACATCAGATAAATACAGGAGATTCAAGGCAAATAAAACAAGCTCCCAGAAGTAACCTTTAGCAAAACGCAACGAAGTAAAATAACTTGTCAGCAATTGGAGCGGAGTGGAGTAATAAAACCTTCTTCAAGCCCTTGGATCTCTCCGGTAGTGTTGGTTAAAAAGAAAGAAGGCAGCAACAGATTCTGCGTCGATTTTAGAAAACTGAATGATGTTGCCAAGAAGGACAGTAACCCGCTACCAAGGATAGATGACACGCTAGCTGAAACGAAATGGTTCTCCACATTAGACCTGCAAAAATCTCTGACAAGGCTAAGAAGAGAACAGCTTTTAGTGCAAGTGATGGGCTGTGGCAATCTAACGTAATGCCATTTGGGCTATGCAATGCCCCAGCCACATTCGAACGGTAAATGGAGCGTGTATTGAGGGGACTACATTGGAAGACATGCCTGGTGTATCTTGATGACATTATTGTCAATGGGAAAAGTTTTGATGACCACCTGAAAAATCTAGAAGAAGTCCTCAAGCGGATATCATTGGCTCAACTTAAATTGAGTGCGAAAAAATGTGCATTGTTCCAAAAAGAGGTTAAATATTTGGGCCATCGAGTCGCAGAAAATGGTACATCAACTGACGAAGATAAAATGCAATCCGTGAAGGACTGGCCTCGCCCAAATAATCTGCACGAGTTACGCAGTTTTCTTGGTCTTTGTACCTGCTATAGGAGGTTTATGCCGAATTTCGCCAGTGTCGCTGCCAGTCTACACGAGCTAACACAGAAGTTACGACCGTTTCTGTGGGTTGACGCACAATAACAAGCATTTCAGAAGCTCAAGGAGTTATTATGCGTAGGACCAGTCCTGGCCTATCCAATTGCTGGAGAGAAATTTGTGCTGGATAGTGATGCAAGTGGCTACGGGATAGGCGGTGTTCTTTCGCAATTTGTCAACGGTACAGAAAAGGTCATAAGCTACTACAGTCGAACACTCTCAAAGCCTGAAAGAAATTATTGTGTTACACGGCGAGAGCTTCTGGCAGTGGTAGGGTGTGTAAAACATTATCACAAGTACCTGTATGGACAACACTTCGAAATAAGAACCGACCACTCCGCACTCAGGTGATTGCTACAATTTAAACAACCAGAAGGGCAGCTAGCTCGTTGGATTGAACGTCTCCAGAGCAACGATTTTGGCATCGAGCACCGAAAAGATACTAAGCATGGAAATGCATCCACTCTCCCGAAGACCTTGCAGATCGGAATGCAAGTATTGTCTAAAAGCTGAAGAAAAAGAAGGCATCGTTGACGTTCGACTCACACACATAGAGACAAGTGACGATTTGCCAGCGGCACAAATGGACGATCCCGTACTGTCAAAAATTATTTCCGCAAAGGAGAAAGACAAAAGCCCAACCCGTAACCAAATATCAGCGGAAAGTCCACTGATGAAATTATATTGGGCGCTGTGGAATAGTCTGCAGTTAATTAACGGATGCCTTTATTGTTAATGGGAAAGCGCTAATGGTAAATCGAAAAAGAATTTAATTGTGGTGCCATTCTCTAAAATCGAGGAGGTAGTGAAGGAGTTTCATGATGGTCCTTGCGGTGGTCACCTTGGCGTAACAAAAACCGTAAAGAAGATTAGACACCGTTTCTACTGGGTTAGAAATCAACAATCTGTTGCTGATTGGATAGCAAACTGTGGACGATGTATCGCAGCCAAAGGCCCAGTAAGAAGAAGTAGGGGACCACTGCAGTATAATTCAGGTGCTCTCTTTGAGCGAATAGCGATGGATATAGCAGGACCTTTTCCTATTAGTGAGGCGGGAAACCGTTACGTCTTAGTGGAAATCGACTACTTTAGCAAATGGCCAGATTTATACGCTATACGAAGCCAAGAGCCTAATACTGTCGTAAGCAACTAGGTGTGCCGCTACTGTGTACCGCTACCAAATTACATTCTGATCAGAATAAAAATTTAGAATCGTCGACATTCCAGGAAACGTGCGAGCTATACGGTACTCTACCTCCAAAACACCTGCAAAAATTATATTTGGAACCGATCTGAAGCTGCCAGGTGATCTGCAATTCGGTATTAGGCCCACAATAATCGATGAGCAGGAAAAAGACTCTTCAAGGGAACAAAAAGATCTTGACGAAGTTCATGAATTCGTACGTGGCTAGATAAAAATGACCAGTGACAAAATGAAAGTCAGATATGATCTAGCAGCGAATTCCGAAGGCTTTAATGAGGGTCAGCTAGTTCTACTATATAACCCACAACGGAAAAAGGGATTATCTCCTAAATTACAAATCCATTGGGATGTACCGTATAAGGTGATAAAAAGAATAAATGATATCGTGTAAAGAATTCAAATATACAAACGCTCAAGATCAAAGATGAAAGTGGTTCATCTTGAGCGCCTCGCCAATTATGGAAAAAGTGAATCTATGCCTGTTCGGGACGAACAAGCTTAAGCGGGCGTTAGTGTTACGGTGTTCAATGTTGACTGGGTATGTAACATGATAATTTTATAAGTTTTTTTTCGAAATTGTGGCTAAAAGCATAATGAATTAATTTAAATGTAACTGCCATCTAGTATTTGGGTGTTTCCGAACTTTGTGGAACATTACAGACTAATGCCATGCACTATAAATAGTCGAGCAACACGAATGCCACACCCAGTTTTCAGTTTAACCATTGAGTGGTATAAGTGTAAATTATTAATAATAAAGGTGAATAACTTTAAGTGTTATAAAGAAGATTGTAAATAAGAATACGACAGTGTGTTTAAGTAAATAAAGTTTTTTTGCGGTTAAAATAAAATTTCAAGTGTTGTTTATTATTACTTTTGCAATAAAAAGAACCCTGGTTTATAAAAGGAAATAAACCAACGTTTATTAAAGGTATAAACGTAACAATGTTAATAATAGGTGACAAACAAATTTATTATTATGCATATTTGCAGAGAACCAAGCCGATCGGCTAGCCTCCGCCGGTCATTTCTAGATGAGCCGCGCCGCCGGCATCTTATATCTGCTTAAGAGCTGAGCCAGCTCAATTACAGCCGCCGCACAGTGGGGCCAAACGCAAAAAAAATGGTAATAAATCTGTATCTTCGAAAGTATTTGTCCAATTATAAAAAAATGTATGAAGCAGTCGTAAAGGAGGACCCAAACTTTTAGAAAATAAAATCTTAGACTACCCTGTATATACATACGTTGAGCTACAGGGTGCCAAAGTTGACCCCCTCGGGCTTACAAAACATTTCTATGGTTATAACTTTTGCAAATATCAACCGATTTCAACGATTTTTGGATTTATTTGATGAAAATTAAAATTTAAAAAGAAAACATTCTTACTCTTTCTTGTTACCTGTTACAGTTTAAAAGATATTTGGGTTTGAAATTTAAAACTGTTGTTTTTGACCTTGACTTAATTTGGTTTTTTGCAAATGTCTGCAATTGTATTTATGCTAAAATATTTTTAAAAATTATTTTGTATTTTTAAAAAGTTTGTTAAGCCTACACAAAAAAATTAATTAAATATCTTTTTTCGTCTAGCCGTGAAAAATATTCAAAGTCAAAATTTTCAAGGTGATTCCAAAAATGGCATAATTTTGACAAAAATTAAGCACAATTGATTAATTTTTTTTGCAAATATTTGTAAAAATAATTTTTTCTTTCTTAACAGTTTTGGAAAAAGCAGGCTTCAAGATAATTAGTAGTATATTTTTGAAAGGATTTAGATGTGCACGCTACACCAGGCATTGGTCGAAAATATGGATTTTTTCAACGAAATTTCAAATTTATTAGCCGAGAAAAAAAACGCAAGCCAGTTTTTGAAAAATTGGTTCAAAATTAAAATAACTTATTTTTTTAGGTTCAGTTTTAATTAAGATATTCACCGCCCGCTCAAAAATGGGGTCACGAGGGTAAATGTTATTAATATAGGCAAATTTTAAGATGCGTGTAATATAATAGCTCAGAAAATAACTTAAAGTTTACTTAATTCTTTTTGTTTTTTGTTTAAATAATAAATAGCATAATATTATTATAAAGTTTTAAAATCCATTACGTTATCATTAATCAACAATATTTTATAAACTTTCAAATATAAAAAATTTTCACAAAAAAAACTCTAAATATAATATTTCAGAATTTTTTTAATCTGACCCTTTTTTTTTCTATAGGTAAAAAATATGATATGTATGCAAATCTCCATCTGTTTACCTTTTCCATGATATATAATATTTGTATATTTTTAGTTATTTAATACTATGTTAACTGCCCTTAAAACAGCTATCTTGCGTCAAATTTGTTGAAAGTCCATTATTTTGTAGGGTGTGTATATACATTAGCTATGGCATAGTAATATATAAAAATTTTTGCAACGAGATTTCGAAGTGCTCCCGGCTTATATTTTGTTAGAATTGGAAAAAAAATACATATGGCAAAAAATGGGGGAGTTTGGTTTTGGGTAAATGGCGCCTCATCAAGGTCAAAGTTCATCGTAAAAGCAAAAAAATCATAAAATGTCCAATAACTGCCGCGGAGTCGCTCCTAGAGTAGTAGAATGTAAGATTGACCCCCATTAAAATTTCCTCCCCAACATTTTTGTAGAACATACTTACACCCTATCTTCACTCCTTAAGGGGCTTGCCCTACAAAGTGTTAGTTTTTCATAAATTTTACCCCAACCGTCCTAACAAGTTTTGGAGCGCCTCTTGAGGATTCAAAGGTACGACAAACCCCCATTGATTTTTCCCCTTCGACATTATTGTAGAACATACTAACCTCCTATCTCTGCTCCTTAGGGTACTTCCCCTTCAAAAAAAGATATAGAAATTTGCCTTCTCTTTCTTACTACTTTCAGGGCTACTACGGAGGACTCAAATGTATAATCGACCATTGATTTTTCTTACCTACTCACCCAATCTGCTCCTTCGTTCGTTAGGATACTTCCCTTCAAATAAGTTTTTTTTAAAATTTGACTTCTTGCCTCACTACTTCTGGAGGAGTCAAAAATATATACCAAACCTCTTTCTCTGCTCTTTAGGGTCCTATACAAATAAAATTTTATATCTTTAATTTTTTATTAAATTTAATTTAGTAACAAGTTTTGGGGTTTTATATTTATTACTTTAACTGATTAATTTATTTTTGCAATGAAGTGGATACTTCTTTCTATTTTCGGCAACGACTTGCAGTAGAAATATTTTTTCCTCCTCGTTGAAGCACAAATAATAATTAACAATCAATTGTGCTTAATTTTTGTCAAAATTATGCCATTTTTGGAATCACCTTAAAAATTTTGACTTTAAATATTTTTCACGGCTAGACGAAAAAAGATAATTAAATAAATTTTTTTGTGTAGGCTTAACAAACTTTTTAAAAATACAAAAATATTTTTAAAAACATTTTTAGCATAACTACAATTGCAGACATTTGCAAAAAACCAAATTAAGTCAAGGTCAAAAACAACAATTTTAAATTTCAAACCCAAATATCTTTTAAACTGTAACAGGTAACAAGAAAGAGTGAGTATGTTTTAGATTTTAATTTTCATCAAATAAATCCAAAAATCATTGAAATCGGTTGATATTTGCAAAAGTTATAAGCATAGAAATGTTTTGTAAGCCCGAGGAGGACAACTTTGGCCCCCTGTAGCTCAACGTATGTATACACAGGGTAGTCCAAAATTTCATTTTCTAAAAGCTTGGATCCTCCTCTACGACTGCTTTATACATGATTTTATAATTGGACAAATACCTTTGAAGATACAGATTTATTACCATTTTTTTTGCGTTTGGCCCCACTGTGCGGCGGCTGTAATTGAGCTGGCTCAGCTTTTAAGCAGATATAAGATGCCGGCGGCGCGGCTCATCTAGAAATGACCAGCGGAGGCTAGCCGATCGGCTTGGTTCTCTGCAAATATTTTTTTTTTTTTTTTTTGTTCATATATTTTATTATTGAATCTTCGCTTAAGTGAACTAACAATAAGTATTCAAATCTTAAAACTAAGTAGCTAATACTAGTTCAGTCAGTAGTAAGACTAAAATTTAAGTTCTCACAATAAAATTAACTAATTTCAAAAGTTTCATCTAAGAGCAATTGTATCCCTTCTTTTTAGGCGGGTGTGCCCACTATGTTGCAGGATGCTTCGAGCGAGCGGATTTGGATGTGATTCCAGCTTATTTAAATACTTGTCCACATATTTCAGGATTTCGCATTTTACAAGTGGAACTTCTAGATCCTTGTGAATGTTGCTGTTTTTGATATACCAAGGAGCGCCAGTTATCATTCTTAGAATTTTGTTTTGACGGCGTTGGAATTTTTTCGATGTTAGAGGCGGAAGCAGTACCCCATAATTGTATACCGTAGCACCAAATTGGTTTTAAAATCGAGTTGTAGAGTAGAAGCTTACAATCAAGACGTAGCACAGAGTTTCTACCAATTAGCCAGTGGATTTGAGCAGCTTTAAGTTTCATTTGCGTCAGCTTAGCATTTATATGAGGCTTCCATGTAAGGCGGCGATCTAGGTGAATACCAAGATATTTTGTCTCAGATCGTTGAGGCACATTATGGTTGTTGATAGTGACTGGAGGGCACGTTTCTTTGCGTAAAGTAAAAGTTACGTGGGTACATTTTTGTTTATTTATCTTTATTCCGCATAACTTTGCCCATTTCTCAACTTGGGTTACGTGTTGTTGCAGCTGGTTCGAAGCCTCTTTAGGGTCTTTGTGAATACTAAGAAAAGCAGTGTCGTCAGCAAATGTCGACGTGTGTGTGAAACTATTGGTTGGCATATCTGCCGTGTAAAGCAAGTACAAAATTGGACCTAGTATACTTCCTTGAGGGACACCAGCCTCTATTGGTTGGGAACAACTTATTTGGTTTCCCTCTTTGATCATAAATTGTCGGCCTGTTATGTATTTTTCTAAAAGGTTGAAAATATAAGCTGGAAGGTGGAGCTTTAGTTTGTTTAGAAGGCCTTCATGCCATACTTTGTCGAAAGCTTGTGAGACATCGATAAAAAGCCCGGAGCAGTACTTTTTTTCCTCAAAGGCTTTTCTTATAACCTGCACCAACCTGTGAGTTTGTTCGATGGTACTATGTTGACTTTTAAAGCCGAATTGGTGATTTGGAATGCAGTTGTTGTCATTCAGGGTCGGATTTAGCTTGTTTTTAACAGTTTTTCGAACAATTTTGACATTGTGGGTAACAAACTTATGGGCCTATAAGATTCTACCTTAGAGGGATCTTTGCCAGGCTTGGGATTCATCTTTACTAAGGCAACTTTCCATATAGGCGGAAAATGATCAAGCCGAATTATCGCGTTAAAAATAAAAATAATGATTCGTTTAGCAGTAAGAGGCAGCTTTATGAGCATTTTGTTGCTTATTTTGTCAACGCCAGGAGCTTTTTTACCATTAAGGTTAGCGATAGCCTCTACAACATCTGCAATTCGGAAACGTATTTCCAAAGGACGTCTAGCAACAACAGGCGGTAATTCCCTCACGTCAGTGCATGTATTGGGAGTGAATACGTTTTTGAAGTGGTTTGCGAACAGATCGCATTTTTCTTCATCATTTCTAGCCCAGGATCCTCTTAGGTTGCGCAGTGGTGGTTTTGCGATAACAGGTCTTTTGAGACGTCTGGCTGATCGCCATAAGAAATAATTTGTCTGAGGAGTCGCGTCTAGACCTTCCAGGTACTCTTTCAGTGCTGCCATTCTGTGAGCCTCCAACAAGCTTTTTAGTTGGGTTGTACATTCTTTCAGCTTAGTTTTAAATTGGGGCGATCTATGTTTTTGCCATTCCCTGCGGGCTCTTCTTTTTTCAGATACCAGCATTTCCACATCTTCAGAGAAAATTTTGTTGTACCTAGCCTGGCGGTAGGAAGAAGACGCATGTTCAACGGCTTTTTTAATGTTTTCATTTAGGACGCTCAAACAATCATCTGTGTCTCCGGGAGATTTTAGCGGTTGGTTCTCCGCGCAGTGGGTACTAATATATTTTTTATATTTCAACCAATTAATTCTTTTAGATAAGAAAAACTCACTAGCTGCTATTTGGTGAGGACTGCAAATAGTGATTATTGTGGGTGAGTGGTCAGAAGATAAATCCAAGGAGGCTTGAGCCTCAATGAGCTCCGAGGATATACCTCTAGAATTTTATTGTGGTCTGTTGGCCAGTAGGTTGGTTGTCCAGTTGAAATAACATAAAGTCCCATTTCAGACACGGCATCATACAAGACACGACCTCTGGGACTAATTAGTCGGGAGCCCCAGTACGTGTGCTTGGCGTTATAGTCTCCAGCAGCTATGAAGCGGGGACCTAAAGATTTGTAAAAACTGTTGTACTGATCCTTCGTTATGGAGAATCTCGGTGGACAATAAACTGACGAAATAAGTAGGTTATTGAAAAATTCATCAATGCAGACGTTTGTTGCTTGCATTTAACATTCAGATAGGCCACCCACCCATTGGTGCTTAATTTTTGATTTGATTAAAATAGCAGAGCCACCACAGGATCTATCCCTGGGATCTTTTGAATCATAAAAATGGTATCCACTAATTTTAAAAGTGCTATTAGATGTCATATGAGTTTCGGAAATCAACCTGACATCGATTTTTTGGTATGTTAAAAAGTATTCGAGCTCGTTTTTGTGTTGGCGGATGCCGTTTGCGTTCCAGAAACAAACCCTGAGGCAGTTCATGGTCTTTTAGGCATGGCATGCAGAAGAGCAGACTGCATTTTCTGCATCTCCTGCATCATGCCGGCCATTTGCGCCATTATCTGCGTAAATTGTTTGACCATATTGTCAATTACGGCTTCCAGGCGGCTAAAATTGGGACCAGTTGGTTCACTTGTTGGCACTTGTTGTTGTGTGGTTGGTTGGTTTGGCCTTTGTGCATTGGACTGGTTTGACTTTAGTGCGTTGGCGTAAGAAATTTGACTTGTAGTTGGCTGTGCTAACTGGGGAATGTTTGTTGTTGGTATATTTAACGGCTGGGGAGGGGCAGGAACAACCTTCGGCTTAGATGAGCGCTTAACTAAATCAAAGACAGGACAACCTCTGTAGTTGGCAGTGTGGTTTCCACCGCAATTGCTGCACTTCTTCACCCTAGGGTCATCTTTTGGTTTGTCGCACTTGATTGTAACATGCAGATCCCCACATACAACACAAACAGAAGGCAACTTACAGTAAGTTTTTGTGTGGCCATATTCCTGACAATTTAAGCACTGTACAGGTCCAGATCGCTTATGCGGGACTTCCACTGTAACTCTACGGTGCATAGTATAAATTAAACCATAAATGGGGTGAGTTTTTTTTTTCTTTAATTTGGCATCACCAGGCTCAAGTTCAACTCGAAACAATGGTTGAGGGTATTTTTCCCTGTTTCTAATATTTGTCACAGTCCTTACCTTAAATCCTTCGCTGCACAAACTGGTACCTATCTCCTCCGGGTCAACATTTGAGTCAATTCCTTTTATGACTACCTGGAGGCCTTTTGCGTTTTTTAGCTGGTAAGTGTAAAAGTTATTTTTTAACTTCTCAAATTCCGACACCGTGGCTCGGTAAGCGTTCTCGTGATTTACTTGAATTATGGTCTCATATATGTTACCACGTTTTATGTTCGACACATAAAAGTTCTTTTCGCCTATTAATGCAACTAAAAATTTAATCAGGTCGTTCGAGTTTTTTTCTCTTAAGTAAATTGGAGGAGGCTTATAATTTTTTTCCGTAACGGGGCCATCATTATCATCTGTTTGCAGAATGGCAAAGCGATTTTGCGATGTGGTTGGCCTTTCATCGTCTTTAAGAATTTTTGCAGGTTGACTTACTTCTGCCGACTTCGGACTTTTCCCCCTTTTAAGAACTGTTACGTACCTGTCCATCCCTACCTGGAGCGCCTTTAGCAGTTGTAGGTGCGACACCAGAAGTTGATAAAGAAGACCGCGATAAAGATAACACCTCGGTATTTTTTTTTATAATTTTTAAACATTGATTGGGCTAAATTTGTCCCTTGTTCAGTACATTTATTTAAGTTAGGCACACTTGCACTTAAATTATTTGTATTTGTTTTCGGTTTTGCACTTAAATAGTTTCTATTATATTCAGAGTCTCTAATGATTTCATTGCTAACGCTTTCTGAGCTTAACACAATGTAAGCATTTCGGCTATTAGGCCCACTGTCACTGCGATTACTGTTACTCATTAACCGTTTGGTTTTTTGTTTTTTTTAGTTTGTTTTTATTTTCGATTCTCACTTATGTATGTCTTGTAGGTATGTATGTTAACAACTTTTTTTTTTTTTTTGTAACTTATTACAAATATCACCTATTACAAATATACACTCGCGTAGACACGTCCGTACACTACGAGATTAAGAGAGCAACTCTGCAAATATGCATATTAATAAATTTGTTTGTTAACATTGTTACGTTTATACCTTTAATAAACGTTGGTTTATTATTGGGGGATTCAAAATGGATATTCTCAGTATTTTGCTAAAATAGGAATTTTCTAGTAAGATTTTGATTTTTAAACTTCTATGACTTTTTGCTTTTAAACGAGTTAAATTTTGTAAAATTTTATAATTTGTTGGCTATGAGTGCAAGAAAAATGAACTGTTTATGATTTTTTTTCTTTTAAGGTCAAAATTTTCCTAAATTCCCATTTTTAATAAATCATTGCAGACAAAGCTATCCTCTATACCCCTGTAGTGTACTACATATGTCACGATATAATAGTACGAAGGGTAGTTTTGAGTGTAACCAATAATATTCAAATGTAACTAAAAACAAAATTTAAATGATGCAGTTTTTGTTAAATGTAGGAACAAGATTATTACTAAAAACAAAAACAAAATCTTTTATATTGAATTTGTGTAAGCAAAAACAAAACTTTAATGTAAGGTTCATTTTTGTTAAACAAAAACAAAACTTTAAGCTAAAGTGACTTTTTTTATAGTTATTAATTCCGTTTCTTTTGTATATAAACAATAAAATTTTGGAAATAAAATAAATTAATCTTTGAGCCTTAAACCGGCTTGACTTTCTTCTATTTTAAAAGCATCAGACTGCTTTCAATTTTGTCCTTTGGCATTCATCTGCCAGGATCCCTTTTTTATCTTTTTTTTGCCAGTGGCGTTTGTTAGCGGCAGCTTTCTAAGCCCCCCCCCCCCATTTTTTTCACTACTCATTATACCCCTATACCCCATTGTATACCCGGGACGATCCGATCGTGAGCACCAGACCAATCTTTGTGAAACAAGGTTAAATATTTTTTGCAAAATTTGAGTAAAAGTGCTAAAGAAATTTTTTTTTGTACTGTGCTTTTGTTAAGCATTATATTTTTTTATTAAATTGATTTTATGAGAGACGACTTTTATATGGATATATGTATATATATATATATATATATATGTGTATATATTTACAACTGCAATAAACAGATCTCAACTATGAAAAACACCATTGATTGGTCGAAGTACAAAATAAGAAAGGATTAGCCAAAAATTATAGACTTCTTAGCAAGCAAAATACGTTTGTGAGCATGTAATTATGAAGTTATTAAAACAATAAACAAAATTATAAACGACCTGCAAATATTTGTTGTTTTCTATGATAATGTCATCAAATAGGGTATTAATTATATTGTGCGTGAAATGTTTTGTAAGGCATTAAAAATTAATATGGAAATTCCTGGAAAACAATATGTGAATGTCTATTGTTTGTGTTGTGGTTTTTCCGACCTTCATATGTGCGCATGTGATAGTGATGCTATCTGTCGACAGCGTTACCCTTTTGCGACCACTTTTTCTCAGAAATCTCCTTCTTTTGCCACTTTTTTTTAAATGCCCTTTTTGTGTCCCTTTTTAAAAATTTAAATCGGTAACGCTGCCTGTCTAGCTGTATTTTTTTTGTTGAGTTAGAATATTAAAAGTAATGTCTTTTTCATTGCTATTCATTACAATTTGAACAATGGCTAAGTACACTTATATAGATCTCACTGATATTTTCCTTCAACAAAATAAAGTGCGCGATGTGGAATTGCATATACTAAGCATTCAATTTTTTAAAATATGCAATACAGATAAAATTAAACTACACACAAAAAATATTAAAAATTTTGCATAGGTATTGAAGAAACGGTACGTTGAATGCTCTTATAACAAGAATGGTTGTCAAAGGAACTTGCTTTCGAAAGTTTTTCTACAAATGCCAACGAATGGGGCAAACAGGGTGGCTCAGCAAAACCAATTGACGAATGTTGTGAAAGAACTCGAAGACGCAATCTTCAGAATATCAATGAAGAAATTTCTAAAATAATTATTAAAGATTAACTTTTGCATCAAATACAACCAACTTAAAATAAAAAAAAAATTAGAAAATTAAAACAGTAATAGAAAGAAGCAAGGCCACGGGCGCACAAAGAGAATTTTGAAAAATATTCCTACACCAAATGAGACAAGAAATATACTCCAGAAGAAGCGTTTGCGCTATTTTTGGATTAAAAGTTAACTAATCTAAACACCAAGGAAAAAATAAGGAATTGCGAAAGCGAACCAATGAAAAACTTCTGGGATTTTTCCAGAGCATAGATATTTAGTCGCTGTCAAAAAGAATGTTTACCTCTTCAAACTGCTAAAACTGTCACTTCATCTTCAGCAGAAATAAAATTGCAAGATCTTCTTAAGCAAACTGCCGAGCGGTTGTTTAATACGTTAGATGCCCAATATTTGAAAAAAAAACTTGGAAATAATAGCATTACTTTAATTTCTAAATGGGGATGTGATGGGTCCTCTGGTTAGAGACAATACAAGCATTGTAATGCTGAAAATGCATTAGATGCTAATTTATTTATTGTATCTTTCGTTCCATTGCGCTTAACAAAAAGTTATACCGGCTTTGAGCCATCAACTAGTAAAGCAACAAAAATTGATGTGTGGAAAAATAAAATACCTTCGTCAACAAAGTGTTTCAGACCAATAAAATGTACATTCCAAAACGAAACAAAAGATATCACAACTGAAGAAGTCAAAAAATTCAAAGATCAAACTGAAACCCTTCAACCTGCAATATTTTCAATGAATGACCAGGAAGTCGAAGTAAGTTTTGAAATGTGTCTCGCAATGATTGATGGAAAAATTGCACAAGCTTAAACTGACAAAAAAGCATCGTCAAGCTGCATTCTATGCCAAAAGAAATCGAGCCAACTAAGCCATCCCATTTTAAAAGATTATAGTTTTAATTCATATTCTTAAAAAAGCTTAAGATTAAGAAGAAATGAGAAAGCAAAAAAAAACAAATTCAAAAAATATTTAGAATTAGGTCTTATGATCGAACTGCCAAAGCAAGGAGAAGGAAGGAAACACAAATGCTGGCAGTACTGCAAGGAGATTTTTTTCAGATCCAGAAACTGCAGCATCTATTGCAGGTAAAGTTTTGGAACTAATAAAGCGCTTTAGCATTATATAACAAGTTCTAGCATGCAGCAAAAATAATAAATGCAAAAAAATTTGGAGAGGATGCCAGAAAAACAGCTATACTTTATAACAAGATATACTTTGGGAGATATACATATGCTATCCACAGTTCATAAAATTTTGTACCATAAAGAAAAAATAATTAAACACAATATGCTACCTATAGGGGACCTATCTGAAGAAGCACAAGAAAAAAAAACAAGGACTACATATTCTTTCGCGAGCACAACACCAGAAAAATTTCCAAATGTTGTACTAACGAAGTCCTGATTACAATTTAATTATGCACGTCAGATTCCTAACTATATTGAGTTAAACGTAGAAGAAATATTTACCAAAATTGTTTAGCTAATATTCATTTTGTAGAACTTTTTGTCTAGTTTCTTCGATCACTCTTTGAGCTTTAGATATTTTTTATTTGATGATTTTATGCACATTAATCAATTTTAAATTTGCAACTTTATAATAAATGTTAACATAAATTATTTATAATGTCTATTTTGGACTCAATAAATGAATTTTTGACTCAAACTGCTTCAAACACCAACCTTTAGCCCCTCGTACCAAAAATTTAACGGGGGCCAAAGGTTGTCACTTTTTTACAAAATTTAAGTTTTTAAAAAGTATAAGTTGTAAATTTGACTTAAAATATATGACTTTGTACAAAACAAACGTTTTTGCATGGTGCAAGAAATGCAGTCTGCTCTTTTGCAGGCTATGCTGAAAAGTCCATGAACTGCCTGAGGGTTTGTTTCTGGAACGCGAACAGCATCCGCCAACACAAAAACGAACTCGAATACTTTTTAACACACCAAAAAATCGATGTCATGTTGATTTCCGAGACTCATATGATATCTAGAAGCACTTTAAAAATATGTAGCTATACTTTTTATGATTCAAAAGATCCCAGAGATAAGTCATGTGGTGGTTCAGCTATATTAATTAGATCAAGAATCAAACACCAATAGATGGGGGGGTCTTTCCGAAAAGTATATACAAGCAACAAACGTCTGCATTGATGAATTTTACCATAATCTCGTTATTTCGTCAGTTTATTGTCCACCCAGGTTCTCCATAACGAAGGATCAGTACAACAGTTTTTACAAATCTTAGGTCCACACTTTATAGCTGCTGGAGACTACAACATAAAACACACATACTACGGCTATCGCCTGATAAGTCCCAGAGGTTGTGTCTTGTATGATTCTGCATCGCCAAAGAGACTTCACGTTATTTCAACTGGACAACCAACATATTGGCTAACTGACCACAATAAAATTCCAGACATAATAGATTTTGGCGTAGCAAAAGTTATATCCCCTGAGCTTATTAAGGATGAAGCCTCCTTGGATTTTTCGTCTGATCACTCGCCCACAATATTCACTATATGTAGTCCTCACCAATTTGCAACTAGTGATAATTTTTTGTCAAAGAGAATAAATTGGTTCACATACAAAAAATTTATCAGCACGCTCCGTTCGGAATACCAACCTTTAAAAACTTCCGAGGACATCGATGAAAATATCAAAAAAGCTGTAAAATATGCTTTTTCTACCTACCGTCAGGCCAGAGAAAACAAAATTTATTCAACCGATGTGGAAAAACTTTTATCTAAAAAAAGAAGAGCCCGAAGAGAATGGCAAAAGTATCTCCCAAACTTAAAAACAAGTAAGAATGCTATATTCGGCTGTACCGAATCTTATATAACCTTCACATTGGCCTTTTAATATACCCAGCTATCTTTTATAGTCGAGTTATTTTGTACTGCAAATATTATAATATAAATTCCTTGTACCAGATAGACATCTGCATGACTATATTCATTTAATTGCCTATACACAACAAAAACAATATTCATTCAAACATTTTTCATTCTATGGGAGATAAATAAAGTTAAGCCAGTAACAACACAAGAAAGAATGTATTGTGTGTTACACTCAATGATACAAGAAGAACACATTCATTTTACAGTTTTCGCCTTGAATGTGTATAAAACACACTTGAAAATACAAAAACATAGCAAAGTCTCATTACAGTTAGAGTTTTTATAAAAACATTCAGGTGTTTTTTCGAGTTAATGAATGTTTAACAACAACAATAACGACAAATTTGCAAACACAAATGAATGCGCTCAATAATAATTTTTTACACCAATCATACAGCAATATTCACACATTCTATTCAGTATTTATTTATATGAATGTATGGGTAATATTTTGTTTTCGGCTGAAGTTGTTTTTTATTTGCTTTTGCTTGTGGGTTCATTCATTTAGTTTGTTTAACATTGAATGAAAAACACTATGTTGTTGAAAAACAAGCGAATGTATTTAAACGGCATTTGGGTGTAGTCAAGCAGACCTCTAGTACCAGACTTAAGGCCGATAGTTATCCTAGTTGTTGATATTAAAAACAGTACAAAATTTTAAAGTTCCCATGTACAATAGAAATACATACCATGTAGAACAAAAAAAAATTAAAAAAAAAGTCGCGGCAAAGAACCGAACCACAGACCTTCATCAACTTATATATGCTATCCTTGCTTCTACTCATTCAGCTATTGCTAACACTTGAAAAATATTGTTTCAACACCAAAATAAACAATTCTTTAAAAATTTATGTTATGTTATATAGTCTACTTATATGCGCAATGTCATGGTAGTTGTACCATGCGCAATCAGGGTTGTC
This sequence comes from Melanophora roralis, assembly GCA_963583895.1. Taxonomy (NCBI): domain Eukaryota; kingdom Metazoa; phylum Arthropoda; class Insecta; order Diptera; family Rhinophoridae; genus Melanophora; species Melanophora roralis. Next base: position 1,987,756 of record OY757192.1, on the reverse strand, counting down.
AGTTTTTTTCAACGTCTATCGCCAAAACGGATATCAAAAATCGCCAAAAATCGCCAACAAATTTTTGTTTTTGAGTTTAAAAACAAAAAAAATCGCCAAAAATTTCGCCATAATAAAAATGAATTGTTTTTGATGGAAAAAAACTCAAAAATTATTTTACTTAAATAAACATATGAAATATGAATGTTTTTTTTTAATAAATTAATTAAATAAAAAGAAATAACTATTTAATTAAAGTAAAAATTTAATTTTTTTTGTACACCAAGAAATTAAAAGGAAATATGTATTGAAAATATGTATAACCAAGAGAATACGTAGAATGACAGTTATTTTGTTACGTGACATGTTGTTAAATGCTAAAAACTTTGCTTAGATTAAAACACCAACTTAATGCAGCATTGGTATTGCAGTAATTTTGTATGTAAAATCTGTGGCAAACAAGGTTATTTTATATAAAAAGGAAAAATATGCGAGTTAATATTACCCTAGTATAATTTTTGAATGTGTGAATCTATATATAGATAGTTAAAAAAAACATTTTTTTGCTTATATGGCAACTAATTTAAGAAATTACAAAGATGCATTTAGTAAGCTATAAACTTCAGCTTCATCCGTTCCTTCTGTACCATTTTGGTAGTATTTGTATCAGTGATGAAAAATGAGAATTTCATTTGGGTATCAAAAAAATGTTTCTAGGGTACTTTTTTAGCGGCAATAGTATCAAAATATGTTTTGTTTCTCTATTTTACTTTAATCCACAAAAAAATAATACAAAAAAGTTCTATAGACATTTAAAGTATTTTTAGTTTGTTTAATATTGAATCGAAACTGAACTGTATATGTACATATAATTTTGAAGAAATTTGAATTTTGGTTTTAATCTGTTAATATTATCCAATGCTATATATTTAAAACATTTAACAAGGCAACTACCCATAGGTGAATATTTTATGCTTAAAAAAAATGTTACCAATGACGACCACTGATAATGTTACCTAAGCAATAAATAATGAAAATCTATTTTATAAATTCAAAAATATTTGGCGAAATTATGTTTGAAAACCCATTGACTAATGTAAAAACACCTTTTGTCATGGAAGAAATTCTCAAAGCTATATTTTTTCTATACACGCCACGTTTGTTTTTATTTTAAAATAGGTTTTTAAACGAAATTTTTATAAAAAATTAGTATTTCAAATCTATTTTAAATTTAAAAATTGTTTATGCATATACCCCTCAACCTTTTGCATGGGTAAAAATATTGTACGTAACTCACCATTAAAGGCTTTAAACCAATTTTGGGACGTTCTTATTTCCTAGCAAAAAATAAATGATTGTACTTTATGTTAACTGTACCTACAATGTAAAAAAAAATTTTTTGAAAAAAAGATATGTTTTTTTAAAGTTAATCTAAAAGTCACGTTTTTTAAACCTGTTTATCATTTACTATTCAAAACCTTTGATTGTAAAATAATATTACAAAAAATATTATTCACAGGCTCTCGTAAAAGGGGGTGTATTTACGTTCTCAAGTTTTCAAGAAAATCACAAGGAAAGAAAAAAATAGTTGGCAAGAAGCAAAACTAAACCATTTAAAATAATAACTACAAAAGCAAAATAGCCAAAGGAGTAACACGGTATTTTCCACCATCTAATAGCATCAAAAAAAATACGATCGTATCAACTTTTGCAACACTGATTTGTATTAAATTTGTTTATCATTAGTTAGTTAAAAAACTTTGCCGTTTGTTAAAATAATCGCCAACAATATCGCCATGGCGTCAAAACTAAATTTTAATAGCCAAGAGCACTAAAAAATCGCCACATTTGGCGTAAAATCGCCATAACTGACAGCCCTGTGCACAATATCATAGTATGTATAACTGATTGCAATGTGAATTTATGTATCAGGTGGTCAGCGTTGCCAGAAGCTTTGAGAAGAAAATCATCATTTGGTAATAATAACATCTTATTAAGGAAAAAATAATCAAATTTTTTTTTATTTAAAAATTTTATTTAATAGACCAAAAATATAATAACAATTAAGTTTATAAGGATAAAAACAAATTTTTCTCTGATGTACAGCGTAAATATTTTCTGAAAGTTTTACAACAACTTTTTATAACTGAGATTATCTAGAACTGCCAGATGATCCTTACAGTTGACAAAGATTGCAAGGTTTTGTTTACTCGTCATCTAAATTTTGAATATTCTTTTCAATAAACCTATCAAAAGAGGAGCCTCCTAATCTATAGATTAAAAAGGGTCAAGTCACGAGAGTTCTCTTAGAGAACAATTTTTAAAACCAAATCGTTTTAATATTTGCTTATATTACTTGATATAAAACGAAATGATTTTTTTGCAATTAGTTGTAAGCTGGATTTTTTATCAAACATTCATAGATAGACTTCTTCGTTTTGTAAAAAAATCTTCACGTTTCAAATCCGGGTATTTTTATAAAAATACGAGTTCCATATGCTGGTTTTATAAGATTTTCTAAAACGTAAGGGTTGTTAGTGTTTCCACATGATATGTAAATAACATACAAAACTCTTGAATTTTTCTACATGTTTTTATTAGTTGAATTAAAAGATTGCATCTACATTCAACCAGCTGGATAGCCGACAAACATCGTTGTGTCGGCTTTTTAGGATACTTTCTTTTGATTAGTGTTAATAAAAATAGATTTTTTACTCTTGTTTAAAATATTAGAACAAGTACATTATACTTTTACTACTAAGGTCACATGGATATAAAACGCTCAAACATTCTGATGTTCAAACTACTTTGCAGTTGAACTCTTGTACACTTTGTGACATGCAACTATGACACCCTGTTGCTTGCAGAGGCCAGATGTACTCTACAGCCTCTCGATCAACACTAAAAGCCGCGCATTTGCATAACAACCCGGATGTTTTATTAACACTAAGCTTAAAAAATATTTCATACATCCTTGTTATATTGACCAAGCGATATGTAACTTATATAAAAGCAATAAATGTCAATTTAATTTACTATTAAAAAATTTGTAAACAAATTAGGTTTTTCCACGTTAATTGAAATAGCACAATATAAAATCATAATTTCTAAATATAAATAATCATCTCTTGACAAAAAATCGTCAAAAAATATGATAAGATCATCATTCTGGCAGCGCTGCAGGTGGTGGTGACTTTACAACATAATACAAATATAAAAGTGGTGAATAAATTTTGGGTGTGGTTTAATAATATCAGCATGATTGATTATGTTTTTTTCTGTTATTGTTTTTTTATAACCTACATATGTATGTTCTTTGTTGTTGTTGTAGACTTAAAAAACCGAGGTAGTCTTGGTTTTTTGCTTATATCTCGGTTATTTATCGGGCGATTTTGCTGAATTTCAATACCGATTTTCTCGCGACTATCTGTGACAGTTTGATACCACATTCGGGTCTATGCGATATCGGAGGGCTTCAGAAAGTTGATTTCAACCATAACACGGACAGACGGACATCGCTAGATCGGCCTCCCTATCTATAAGGATCCAGAATATATATACTTTATGGGGTCCCAAATGGATAATAAAGGAATTACAAATGGAATGACAAACTTATATATACCCTTATCACTTATGTGAAGGGTATAATAAGCTGAAACAATGTACAAACCGATTAAAAATCTTGTTAGAAGTACATAGAATGTCATTAATGCAGGAATACCTGGAAAGACTAGATGCGACTCCCCAAACAAATTATTCTCTATGGCATTCCGCCTTAAAAGACCCGTTGTCGCAAAACCACCACTGCCTACCCTGAGAGGATCCTGGCTGGAAATGAAAAAAAAAATGCGATCTTTTCGCAAGCCATTTAAAAAGCGTCTTCACTTCCAATTTATACACTGACATGAGAAAATTATCGTCCTATAGAAATACGTTTCTGATTTTCAGATGTTATAGAGGCTATCGCTAACCTAGATGATAAAAAAGCTCCTGGCGTGGATAAGATAAGCAACGAAATGCTTTTAAAGCTACCATTTACAGCTAAAAGAATTGTTCTTTTTTTTTAATACCATAATCCGGCTTGAACATTTTCCCCCAATATGGAAAGTTGCCTTAGTAAAGATGACTCCTCAGCCTGGTAAAGATCCTTCGAAAGTGGAGTCCTGTAGGCTTATAAGTTTGCTACCAACTTTGGCGAAACTGTTAGAAAAGCTGCTAAAAAACAAGCAAAGTCCAATCCTGAATGGCAACAACTGCATTTCAAATCACCAATATGGTTTTAGAAGTCAACATAGCACAATCGAACAAACTCACAGACTGGTGAAGGTTATAAAAAACCTTTGAAGAAAAGAAGTACTGCTCCACGCTTTTTATCGATGTCATTCAAGCATTTGATAAAGTATAACATAAAGGCTTGCTAATCAAACTAAAACTCTATCTACCAGCTAATATTTCAAGCTTGCTTGAAAAATACTTAATCGGCAGACAATTGATCATCAAAGAGGGAAACCAAATAAGTTTCTCTCAGCCAATAGGAGCTGGTGTACCTCAAGGGAGTGTACTAGATCCAATTCTGTACTTGCTTTACACAGCAGATATGCCAATCAATAGTTACACACACACGTCAACATTTTCTGACAACACTGATTTTTTTAGTACTCATAAAGACCCTAAAAAGGCTTCAAACCAGCTGCAACAACACGTAAGCCAAGATGAGAAATGGGCAAAGTTATGGGGAATAAAAATAAAAGAACAAATATTTAATTTTAACCTTACGCAAAGAAACGTGCCCTCCAATCACTATAAACAACCATTTGGTATGTCAGCGATCCGAGACAAAATATCTTGGTATTCACCTGAATCGCCGCCTCACACGGAAGCCTCATATAGATGCAAAGCTGACGCAAAAGAAACTTACCGGCTAATGGGTAGAATTTCAGCTGTTCATCTGGATTGTAAACTTCTACTGTACAACTCAATTTTAAAATCAGTTTGGTGCTACGGTATACAAATATGGCGCATTGCTTCCGCCTCTAACATAGAAAAAATACAACGCCGCCAAAATAAAATCCTAAGAATGATAACTGGTGCTCCGTGGTATGTCAAAAACAGCAACATCCATAAGGGTCTAGAAGTTCCACTTTTTAAATGCGAAATCCTGAAATATGTGAACAAGTATTTAAATAAGCTGCAAACACATCCACACCCGCTCGCTCGAAGTAACTTGCAACATAGTGGACACTATATACATAACTTTTTCTATTGTAATGTATGTATTTTCGCGACGGCAGGTTGCTAAGTGTTTTATAATGCTGCGCTTAGCCGCAGCACGTTTTGATTCTTCTAAGCACTGTTAGGTGCTCAGTTAGAATAGTGAGAATACTCTTTTGTTGGTTTCAAGAAAGATTCTGATTTTATTTAATAATTCTTACCGCTATTTATACTAAAATTTTATTCATAATTTTACTTACAGTATTGTTATTATTTGTTATTATTAAAAATCGCAAAACTTCAAATCAGCAAATTCAATTTTGGGTAATTTGATACCTTCCAAATTCATGACTATACAATGTGTGTATGTCAGTGCAATTGATTGTCTACGTTCTTGAGTGTGGGAAAAATAAAATGTTAAGTTCGCACTTTTTATTTTGGAGGAATCAATTGTTATTTTTAAATAGTTGGAATAATGTGACCAACTGTTAATGAGTGTGATCAACACACTACACCTCCGTCCTCAAGATTGAATTTATGATTGAAATAAAATAAATTAAATCTAAAAATATGTTTAAAATATAATAAATGAATTAATTCTATTAAAATGCCATATTACATTTAGCAATATGTATATTTAAATTTGAGATAGTTAATATAAATCATTTTTAATTGCTGTAATAACTATTATAAATTGTCTTTTATTTGCTTACATTAATTCTTAGGTTTATACAATTTAAGAATATTATTATGGTAAATTTTTTCTAAGTTATCAACCTTTAGTAATGAATTTACTCCTAATCTTTTTATTATTTTATATGGTCCCTTGTATGGGCTCTGGTTCTTTTTTCGAGATTCTAATTTTATCAATACCAAATCTCCTATATTAAAATTACTAATGTTTGTATATTTGTCATAATTTTCTTTTGATTTAGCTATGTCTATTAATTTTTTAGCATTCTCTAATGATGTTTTTAATCTAATTTTTATTTCATTTGCGTAATTTTCCATGTCATAACATTTACTTTTGTTTTGTATTTTGTCCGTTGGTAATGCTGCTAGTTTGCCGTAAATTAACTCGTAAGGTGAATAGTTAGTGTCGATATGTGGTGTCGTATTATATGCAAATGTATAGTACGGTACCCATTTGTCCCATTCATGATCATCAACAAAATTTAATAAATATTCATTTAATACACGATGGTTTCGTTCTATAGAACCTATTGACTGATGGTGATATGGTGCTGAAAATTTTTGGTTTATATTTAACAAATTACAAACTTCTTTTAATAACTCGTTATTAAATTCAGTACCTCTATCAGATTTTAAATTTTTAAAACATCCGTACCTTAGAATAAATTGCTCAACTAATGTTTTAGCAATATTTTTAGCGTCTTTTGTCTCAATTGGATGTGCTATTACGTATTTTGTTAATTCACATTGCATTGTAAGTATGTATCTGTAACCATAAGATATTCTTAAAGGTCCAACAGTATCTATTTCTATTGTCTCAAAACTAGTGTTAGGACTTTCTGTTATGATCATTTCTTCTTTAATGTGCTTCGTGTGTTTATTTCTTAGACATTTATCGCACTTGTTAGTATAATCTCTAACCATCTTTCTCATATTTTTCCATACGTAACGTTGTTTTAATTTTAGGACAGTTTTTCTTATACCAAAATGTCCTGATATTGGTGAATTGTGGAATTCTTCTATAATTTTCATTTGTGTTCTTTTATTCGTAATGTGTTGCAAAGGTTTATATAATATAATATTCAATTTAAAGTTTCTATATTTGTTTGATTTCAATAATTTCTGGTATACCTCATTATAAATTTTGTTCAAATATCTATATGATATTAGCTCAAAAATATTATCTTCGCATAATAAAGAGAGATTTTTTATATTTTGCTTATGCATATAAATCATTAACTTCTCTAGTGACAAAACGTATTTTGCTAGATCTTCATTAACGTTCATTACAAAGCTATTATTTTCAGTTTCTATGGTGCCATCCTTGGGTCCATTTTTCATATTTCTTATACCGGTTTTTATAATATTAAATTTTAATTCACGTACATTCTTTATATCTTGTAGAGATGTACATTCCCACATATGATTATTATTTTGGCCTTGGGATATGTCATTCATATTATTAATTTCCACATTCTCAGTATTTTCCTTTGCTTTCATTCCACGTGTTGTTACTAAAATTTTTGATGGTTTACTTTTGTCTTCTTCTACAGGTATCATACTTTTCAACATCTCAGAATCTAATTTTATCCTTGACAGAGCATCTGCGTTCGTATTTATTTTTCCTCTCTTATAAACAATTTCAAAATCATAGTCCGATAAATGTATTCGTATCCTAGTCAACTAAGATGAAGGATTTTTATGTGAAAAAAGTGAAACAAGTGGTCTGTGATCCGTTACCACAATAAATTTTCTACCATACAAATATGGTCTGAAGAATTGTACACCCCGGTAGATCGCGAGTAGTTCTTTCTCAGTGACTGGTTTATTTAAATCATGCTTTCCTAAGGTTTTGCTTGCATAAGAAATCGGCAAATCTTCTCCAATTTTCCCTTGTGATAAAACAGCTCCTAATGCATAATTCGATGCGTCAGTAGTCAATATAAAGGGTTGTTCAAAATCTGGATATCTTAGTATTGGTGCGCTAAATAATTTCGTCTTTAAAAGCTCAAAAGCTTGTTGACAATCTTCTTTCCATTCAAATTTTTTTCGTTTTTTAGTCTGGTCGTTTAGAAATTTTGTGATTTCAGCAAAATCTTTTATGAAACGTCTATAATAATTACAAAATGCTATAAACCTTTTAACTTCGTCCTTGTCTTTTGGAACTGGATATTGTTCTATTACCTTGTGTTTTGAAGGATCTGTTCGCATACCGTTTTTCGTTATTTGGTGTCCTAAATAAATTACTTCGGATTTCAAAAATACACATTTTGATGCATTTAATTTTAAGTTATATTTTGACAAACGTTCGAATACTTTCACCAAATTTTCATTATGATGTTTTAAACTGCAGCCAAACACAATAATATCGTCTACGTATAAAAATGCTTTGGAGTCTAAGCCACTTAATGCTATTGTTAACATCCTTTAAAAACTATTGGAAGAAATCTTCAAACCAAATGGTAATCGTTTAAATTGATAATGACCATCCCTAGTTGAAAATGCCCTTAGATGTCTCGAATTCTCGTCTAAATTTATTTGATAAAATAAGCTGGTTATGCCTAGAGTTGAAAAATATTTTGCTCTTCCTAAACGGTCTAATACATCCTCTAGTCTTGTTAATGGAAATTTATCATTTACTATCTTTTTGTTGACTTGTCGGAAATCTACGACTAGTCTCCATTTTTTTTCACTCTCGCTCTTTTTCGGCACTACCAATAATGGTGAATTATATGCACTAGTTGATGGTTCAATGATGTCTTCATCCAATAATTGTTGTACTTGATCATTAATTTCATCATATTGTGTATGTGGTAATCTATAATTCTCTATATAAACTGGTGTATTGTCTGAGGTTTTTAAATTTTGTGTATAAAAATTATTAGAAGTTAATGTCTCTCCCTTCAAATGAAAAATGTCTTCATAGTCCCTTGCTTTTTCATCCTTAACGTCAATTTTCAAGGTGTCTATTAATTTGTTAAACCTGTCTTCGCTAAAGTTTGTTTCTCTAAGTCTATGTGTACTTTTTACTATTGTGTAGTTTCGTAGAGGTTCTATTTCAAAATCAATGTTTTCTAAAATTATGTCGTTATCTGTTGTATTCAGTATTTTGACATGGTGATTTCCTTTTCCTGGTACTATTGTATTACTTACAAATACACCTGGTTTAATTTCTTTATTAAGAATAATGCTGTCCTCACATATATCCAAATTTATAGGATGAATACTTTCAGATCGTTTTTCTACCTTTATGCAATAATTTTTATTTATCCATGATTTCATAGGTACAGTAATCTCTTCATTCTCCAAAGTGAGAGTTAGTGTAAAAGTTTCATAGTCAATTTTGCATAAGAATCTTGAAAAGAAATCCCTTCCTAAAATTCCGTCCGTTGGTATTAGAAATTCTTCGTCAACGATATGAAATTTATATTGTTCGATGAAATCGTTTATGGTGAAACTTAATTCTGATGTTCCTATAGATTTAATTTTTTCTGTAGTGATACCTGTAAAGCTAATTGATCTTTCTTTGTCGATATGTATGGAATCTTCGTTTAATTTATTGATTTTACACAAAGAGATGTCTGCTCCAGTGTCTATTAAAAATGTAAGTTGTAAATTTTTGCCTAAGTTTAATTCAATGAAATTTGTAATGTTATTCGATATTTGGAAAACATTATCTAATCGTATTATTGGTCCTCCGGATAGTGGGTTTGTACAGTTTCTTGAACCACCCCCGGGTCTTCGTAGTTTTCCTGTACGTAGTGCACATTTCTATTCTGAAAATTTTTATTCCGATTAATTCCGTTATTGTGATTGCGATTATTATTGTTATTATTATTATATCTAACACCATTTCGGTTATTATTATAATTATTACCAGAATGGTTGTTGCTATAGTATGTTGGTCTATTATTTCAAGTATTAGTATTATTACCAAAATTGTTATTGTTGTTATTATTATTTGACCCATTGTTGTTGTAATTTGTCCTACTATTGCTGTAATTATTTCTGTTGTTGTTAGGACCAAAATTATTTCTTCTATTATTGTTATTAAAAAAAAATTGTTATTTCTATTGTTCAAATTTCTTTGGTTATTTCCCCGATTTCCATTATTCGAGAAATACAAAACTTGTTCCGTGTTAGTAGCGAATTCTTTTTCCAGCTCTAAGGCCAATTGTAATGCCTCATCTAGATTTTTAGGTCTTGATGCGAATACTATAGGTTTAAGTTCTCCTTTTAAACCGTTCTTAAATACGTTCAGGGAGTAATCATTGTTGATTTGTTTTACCGTTGCAGCCTGAATTTCACTGCAATTTTCTATATTTTTAATCTGCAATTCATTCAATTCAGTAACCAGTTCTAAAAATTTCTCATGATAAGTATTCACAGTCATTGTCTTCTGGGTAAATGTGCTTAACAATGTTTGGATCTGAGAAACAGTCTTTTTGGACCTATATCTACTGGTCAAAGATTCTTTCAGTTCTTGAAACGTTTTCGGTTCAGATACTCCTATTGCAGTTCGTACTAGGTTTGTTAGTTTAACATTATAAACAAAAGATATAAGTATTGCTTTATTTGTATTATCTAAAGTTTTGTCTATTAGTTCTACTATTGTTAGGAATGATTGTAAATCTTTATAATTTCCTTTGAATTCAGGAATAATTTTTATAGCGGTCTCTAAATTAAAAGTTGCCATATCTAATAAATTTTGTTGTTGATTATTGGGTGTTATTAGGTCTTGTTCGAAAAGAGTTTTCGCTCTATTGTAGTATTTCTCAAATTTTTCTGTTTTTATTTCTGTGTCTTCTGTTTTTAACGTTTGATTTAAAGAGTCATAAAATTCTGTTTTTAACAAATCTATTTCTTCTAAATTATTTATCAATGTTGCCTCCTGATATCCCCTTGATCCTGATTTCTTAAAGTTGATTAGGATTTTTTTTATCTATTTATTAATGAGTCCATAGAATATTAATTTATACTTGATAAAAAATTTTTTTAATTTTTTTTTTTGGTTATTTATATTTATACTTGTACAACAGCTTTTTTTGCACATAACTCTTAAAATATTTGTTTGATTTGAAAATTAAAAATACTATTACACCTTAACATAATATGCAAAAGGCATCTATCTTTATTGTTGTTCCGAAGTCCATACTTTGTTCTGGGCTATTGTTGTTGATATTGATGACCTCCTCTGTTTTCGATTTTTGGTTTCCCATTTGAGGATTTTAGCTTTCTTTATTAGTTCTTTAAAGTTAATTAAATTGCATATATTTTAAGCTTAATTCGATTTTTTCTTAGGCTTACACTTTATATGTTTGATATATAATGAGTGTTTGTTAAATAACTTTACAAAATAGAAAACATATTAGTATATTGCTGTGCTAGCTGCCATTAATTTTTTCTAAAAATTTAAAGTTTAAAAATTATCAGTTTTTTTTTCTTTTTTCTGCTGTATAATGTATTTTTCTGTTTATGCCCCAAACTAGTAATAAGCTGACGATATGCACCCCATATACGTCTCAATTGATTCCTGACGTTAATTTCGCAGGATTTAGGGTTTTTTTCTCAAAGTCTACAGATTGATTGGCAGGATCGCCATGTAATGTATGTATTTTCGCGACGGCAGGTTGCTAAGTGTTTTATAATGCTGCGCTTAGCCGCAGCACGTTTTGATTCTTCTAAGCACTGTTAGGTGCTCAGTTAGAATAGTGAGGATACTCTTTTGTTGGTTTCAAGAAAGATTCTGATTTTATTTAATAATCCTTACTGCTATTTATACTAAAATTTTATTCATAATTTTGCTTACAATATAGTTATTATTTGTTATTATTAAAAATCGCAAAACTTCAAATCAGCAAATTCAATTTTGGGTAATTTGATTCCTTCCAAATTCATGACGATACAATGTGTGTATGTCAGTGCAATTGATTGTCTACGTTCTTGAGTGTGGGAAAAATAAAATGTTGAGTTCGCACTTCTTATTTTGGAGGAATCAATTGTTATTTTTAAATAGTTGGAATAATGTCACCAACTGTTAATGAGTGTGATCAACACACTACACTATTATGAGAACTTTAATTTTAGTCTGGCACTGTCTGGACTACTATAAATTTCTTAGTCTTAAGATTTAATTACTTATTGTTAGTTCGCTTAAACTAAGATTCAATAATAAAAAATATGCAAAAAAAATTAAAAAAACAAGTAAGAGCGCTATATAAGGCTGTGCTGAATCTTATATACCCTTCATATTGACCTTTCGAAATCCCAAACTTTTTTTATTTTTATCCATTTTTTTACTTATCAAATATTTTAATTTCGGTGCCATTTTTAAACGCTCCACGGAGGACGGGGAAGTTGTAGGGGTTTTTATCCTAGTTTTAACCAATTTTGTATGGCAAACCCACTTAAAGGGTGGAGATAGGGGGTAAGTATATTCTAGAAATATATTTTGGAGAAGAAACTAATAGGGGTTGGGAGGAAAACCTAATGGCGGTCTGTAATACATTTTATTCCTCTAGGAGCTACTCCGTAGGATTTTTAGCTGTTTTTACCCTATTTTTTTAAATTTTTTGTGTCAACCCTCTTAAGGAGTAGAGATAGGTTCAAGTATGTTCTAGGAATATGTTTGCGAGTAGAAACTAATGGGGGTCGGTCACATGTTTTATTTCTCTAAGGTCGACTCTGTAAAATTTTTGGTCGTTTTTACATAATTTTTGTAAATTTGGTGTCGTAACTTCTTTGGTGATGGAGATAGGGGCTAATTATATACTCTAGGAATACGTTTGGGAGGAAAACCAGTGGGGGTCTGTAATACATTTTATTCCTCTAGGGGCGAATCCAGGGAAGTTGTAGCGGTTTTTACCTTATTTTTTTTAAATTTTGTATGACAACCATGTAAGGAGCTGGAGATGGAGGGTAAGTATGTTCCAAAAAAATTTTAGGGTGGATAAACTAACTGGGGTCGGTCTTACATTTTATCTTTGTAGGAGAACCCTGGGAGTCGTAAGAACGATTAAAAAAATTTTTAAATAAGCTTTGTATGGGAACCCTGTTATATGAATACTAATACTAATAAAATGTTTGTTTTGGGTGTGGTTCAATAATATCAACATGACTGATTCTGTTGGTTTTTTTTATTACATATGTACATATGTAAGTATGTACTTTGTTGTTTTTCTTTTGGAATAAATAATAGGAGGTAGTCTTTGTTTTTGGCTTATATCTCGGTCAGTTATCAGGCGATTTTGCTGAATTTCAATACCGATTTCTTCGCAGATATTTCTAACAGTTTGATACCACTAACGGGTCTACGCAATATCGGGTGGCTTAAAAAAATTGATTTCAACCATAACACAGATAGACGTTCATGTCTAAATCGGCTCCCTATCTATAAAGATCCATAAATAAATATGCTTTATGGGATCGCAAATGGCTTATAAAGGAATTACAAACGAAATGACTAACTTATATATAACCTTATCACCTATGTGAAGGGTATAATTAAGTAAGGCCGAATTAATATAAATTATTATAGGACTACGAAAGGGTTTAAATAAATAGCAATTAATTGTATTGATAATATTTTTTTTAAAACAACTTTTTAGTTTATTGCATTTTTAACATACTTTCCAATTAATTTGCTTCTGGTTTTAATAATTTTCATTAAAAAGCTTTTATTTGTAAAAAAAATGTCATATTTTGGTATTTAAAAAAATTTTACGCTCAAGCCGACATATGAGCCGTCGCCGACTCTTTAAGGTCTAAGCCGCTGCCGCCGCCGATTAGTTTGAATCGGCGGGGTTCTCTGCATAGAAAATTAGTGAGAAAAGAAAATAAAAACAAACTAATTAAAAAAAAAGAGTGAACGGTTAATGAGTTACAGAAATCGTCGTGACAGTGGGCCTAATACCCGAAACACTTACATTGCATTGAGCTCCACAAGCCTTAGCAATGAAAACATAAGAAATTCCGAATCTAGTAGGAACTATTTAAGTAAAAACACAAACAATTTCAAGGCAAGTCCGCCTATTTTAAAAAACTGTACTGAACAAAGGCAAGACTCAGCCCAATGTCTTTTTAAGAATTATAAAAAAATATTAAGGTACAATCCTTATAGCGGTCCTCTTTATAAAGTTCTGGAGTTATACCTACAGATGCTACGTAACAGTTCTTAAAAGGAGCAGAAGCCTCAAACCTGCAGAGGTTATCAAAGCAGCAAAAATTTTGAAAGAAAAAGAAAAGCCAATATCATTCAGCGTTGCCGTTTGGTTACATTTCTTACATTTTATGTAACATTTTGGCCCTACATGTAACACGTATAATTTTAACGGTTTCGGGTTAAATTTTCGAAATTTTTAAGCTCTTTTAATGCACATAATTGATTATAAGAGCATTACTAAATCATATACAAGCAGTTATTGACATAAAGCAACTAGAAAGTGGACTCTTTTTGGTTAAAAATATAAAATTTTAAATTCCTAACTTAAAAAAAACTAATGGTTCCTTGGGATGGTAGAAAAACTATATTTAAAAACTAATTTATTTCAATTTTTATACCCTTCACATAAGTGATAAGGGTATATATAAGTTTGTCATTCCGTTTGAAATTCCTTTATTATCCATTTGGAACCCCATAAAAGGTATATATTCTGGATCCTTATAGATAGGGAAGCCGATTTAGCGATGTCCGTCTGTCCGTGTTATGGTTGAAATCAACTTTCTGAAGCCCCCCGATATCGCATAGAACCGAATGTGGTATCAAACTGTCACAGATAGTCGCGAAAAAATCAATATTGAAATTCAGCAAAATCGCTTGATAAATGACCGAGATATAAGCAAAAAACTAAGACTACCTCGGTTCTTTGAGTCTACAACAACAACAAAGAACATACTTTTACATGTAATAATATAAAAACAACAAAAAAAGAAAAAAAACAGAATCAGTCATGTTGATATTATTGAAACACACCCAAAACAAAAATTATATTAGTATAAGTGTTCATACATATAAGAGCGTTGCCATACAAAGCTTAATTTAAACATTTTTAAAATCGCTCCTACGGCTTCCAGGGTTCTCCTACAAAGGTAAAATGTAAGACCGACCCAAATTATTTTTTCCATCCAAACATTTTTGTGGAACATACTTACTCTCTATCTCCAGCCCCTGATATGGTTGCCATATAAAATTTTAAAAAATAAGGTAAAAACCGCTACAACTTCCCCGGAGTCGCCCGTAGAGGAAAAAAATGTATCACAGACCCCCATTAGTTTTTCCTCCCAAACGTATTCCTAGAGCATACTTACCTCCTATATCTACGCCCTAAGGGGATTGCCATACAAAATTTACAAAAATGATTTTAAAATGCCCACAACTTCTTCAGAGTTGGCCTTAGAGCAATAAAGTGTACGACCGACCGCCATTAATTTCTTCTCCCAAACTTATTCCTAGAATATACTTACCCCCTATCTCCACGCCCTGAGGGGGTTGCCGTACAAAATTTACAAAAATGATATGAAAATGCCCACAACTTCTTAAGAGTTGGCCTTAGAGAAATAAAGTGTACGGCCGACCCCCATTAATTTCTTCTCCCAAACATATTCCTAAACATACTTACCCCCTATCTCCACGCCCTAAGGGGGTTGCCATACAAAATTTACAAAAAGGATATGAAAATGCCCACAACTCCTTCAGAGTTGGCCTTAGAGCAATAAAGTGTACTACCGACCCCTATTAATTTCTTCTCCCAAACATATTTCTAGAACATACTTACCCCCTATCTCCACGCCCTAAGGGGGTTGCCATACAAAATTTACAAAAAGGATATGAAAATGCCCACAACTCCTTCAGAGTTGGCCTTAGAGCAATAAAGTGTACGACCGACCCCTATCAGTTTCTTCTCCCAAACATATTTCTAGAACATACTTACCCCCTATCTCCACGCCCTTATGGGGTTGCCATACAAAATTTACAAAAATGATATGAAAATGCCCACAACTTCTTCAGAATTTGCCTTAGAGCAATAAAGTGTACGACCGACCCCTATTAGTTTCCCCTCCACAACATATTCCTAGAATATACTTTCCACCCTCTTAGTGGGTTGCCATACAAAATTTGTAAAAATTAGGATAAAAACCCCTACAACTTCCCCGTCACCCGTGGAGCGTTAAAAAATGACACCAACCCCAATTAAAAAATTAGAAATATTTCATAAGTAAAAAATTGTTACAAAGAAAAAAAAGTTTGGGATTGTGAAAGGTCAATGTGAAGGGTATATAAGATTCGGCACAGCCAATTATAGCGCTCTTACTTGTTTTTTTTTAATTAAATAAAACTTTTTGTGTTTTTGATTTAGCTGCCTTTTGTCTAGGTGATTTTTAACACAAAGTAGTTTTTCAAGTGTACTTTGTAGGCCTGCACATATACCATATTTGTTGGCAGTTTTAATATATACTTTTTTAACTGCTAAATATACAATTATAATGTACGGTTTAAAAACTATAGTGGCTCTTTTAGACACATCGCGACACGTTTGCCAGTACTCCCTCGCTTTTTTTCCCCCAATATATTAAACTTCTTTTAAAAATCTTTCAACAATGCGGTACGTTTAAAGAAAAACCCTCTTACATATTTCTTTAAAAAAATTGGTTGCCTTTGTAAAAACAAACATTTGAAAACTAAATGAGTATGAAAGTGAATTTAGGATATCAGCATCTTTAATTTAACGAAAAAATTTCTAATTGTGCAGCTAAGCCAGAATTACTTCAATGAGTTTTATTAAAATTTGTTGTCCGAAAACAAAGCTTTTCATGATTTAGCTTCTTTTTCCTTATGTTACTTTTTATGCAAAAATGTAATTTTTTTAATGAAAAAATTTAACTTTTTGCTAGCAACCCTAACGCTGATCTCATTGCAAAGTTGTTTTGCCATCCTGTAAGGGAATAATAACACCCCTGTTTCTGAAAAAAAGTTTAAAAGCCGCTTCCCATTTATTTAAGAGAAAAAACTAATGAGTTTTTAGAAAAAAAACTTTGACCTGTCAAACGTGGTAACATATTTGTATGAGAGAAACATTAAGTAAATCACGAAAACGCTTACCGCACCATGGTTTCGAAGCTCGAAACATTCAAGAAAAACTTCTATACCTACCCACTTAAGAGCGAAAAAGGCCCCCAGTTGTAAAAGGTACTGAGTCTAATGCTGACCCAAAAAAGATAAGGCCTGGTTTGTGCAGTAAAGGGTTTGAAGTTAGAACTGTGCCATATATTTCATTATCCAAGCTTAAGCCTGGTAATGTTTAATAAAAAAAACTAAGCTCAACCCATATATGATTTAATATATAATATGCAATAAAGAGTTACTGTGGAAGTGCCACACAGGCGATCTTGGTCCGTATAGTGCTTGAACTGCTAGCAATATGGCCACACCAAAGCTTATTGTGAGTTGCCCTCTGTTTGTGTTCTATGTGAGGTTCTGCATGTTACGACCAAGTATGGCAAACCAAAAGCTGATCCAAGGGCGAAGAAATGCAGCAAATGTGGTTAAAACTACACTGTCAATATAGAGGTTGCCTTGTTTTTGATTTAGTTAGGCGATCACCTAAGCCGAAAATAGTTTCTGCCTCTACCCAACCGTTTGATATACCATTTGCCAAGACGCCACGATTAGAACAGCCAAATACAAGCCAACGCGTCAAAGCCTAACCATCCAACAACACAACAAGAGGTCCCAGCGAACGAAAAAGCGGGAAACAATGTTAGCCGCCTGGAAAGCGTTATTAAGAATATGGCTAAGCAATTTTTGCAGTTAATGGCGCAAATGGCTAGCATTTTTTTTTCATAAATTTTATTATTGAATCTTCGCTTAGGCGAACTAACAATAAGTATTCAAATCATAAAACTAAGTAATTAATACCAGTCCATTCAGTACCGGACTAAAATTTAAGTTCTCACAATAAAATTAACTAATTTCAAAGGTTTCATCTAAGAGCAATAGTATCCCGTCTTTTTAGGCGGGTGTGCCCACTATGTTGCAGGATGCTTCGAGCGAGCGAATTTGAATGTGTTTCCAGCTTATTTAAGTACTTGTCCACATAGTTTAGGATTTCGCATTAACAAGTGGAACTTCTAGATCCTTGTGGATGTTGCTGTTTTAAATATACCACGGAGCACCAGTTATCATTTTTAGAATTTTGTTTTGACGGCGTTGGATTTTTTCAATGTTAGAGGCAAAAGCAGTGCCCCATAGTTGTATACCGTAGCACCAAATTGGTTTTAAAATCGAGTTGTAGAGTAGAAGTTAACAATCAAGACGTAGCACAGATTTTCTACCAACCAGCCAGTGGATTTGAGAAGCTTTAAATTTTATTTGCGTCAGCTTCGCATCTATGTATATGAGGCTTCCATGTAAGGCGACGATCTAGGTAAATACCAAGATATTTTGTCTCAGATCGTTGAGGCAACATATGGTTGTTAATAGTGATTGGAGGGCACGTTTCTTTGAGTAAGGTAAAATTTACGTGGACACATTTTTGTTTATTTATCTTTATTCCCAATAACTTTCCCCATTTTTCAACTTGGGTAATGTGTTGCTGCAGCTGGTTCGAAGCCTCTTTAGGGTCTTTGTGAATACTAAGAAAAACAGTGTCGTCAGCAAATGTCGACGTGTTTGTGAAACTATGGGTGGGCATATCTGCCGTGTAAAGCAAGTACAAAATTGGACGTAGTATACTCCCTTGAGGTACACCAACTTCTTTTGTTTGAGAAGAACTTATTTGGTTTCCCTCATTGGTCATAAATTGTCGACCGGTTACTTATTTATCTAACAAGTTAAAAACATTAACTGGAAGGTTGAGCTTTAGTTTGCTTAAAAGGCCTTCAAACCATACTTTGTCAAAAGCTTGTGAGTCATCGATAAAAAGCCCGGAGCAGTACTTTATTTCCTCAAAGGCTTTTCTTATAACCTGTACCAACCTGTGAGTTTGTTCGATGGTACTATGTTGACTTCTAAAGCCGAACTGGTGATTTGAAATGCAGTTAATATCATTCAGGATCGGATTCAACTTGTTTTTCTTATCAGTACCTTCGACGGATCTTTGCCAGGCTTAGGAATCATTTTTACTAAGGCAACTTTCCACACAGGTGGAAAATGTTCAAGCCGAATGATCGCGTTAAAAGTAAAAAGAATGATTCTTTTAGCAGTAAGAGGTAGCTCTTTAAGCATTTTATTGCTGATTTTATCAACGCCAGGAGCTTTTTTACCATTAAGGTTAGCGATAGCCTCTACAACATCTGCCAATCGGAAACTTATTTCTAAAGGACGTCTAACAGCAACAGGCGGTAATTCCCTCACGTATGTGCATGTATTGGGAATGAATACGTTTTTTAAATGACTTGCGAACAGATCGCATTTTTCTTCGTCATTTCTAGCCTAGGATCCTCTCAGATTGCGCAGTGCTGGTTTTGCGATAACAGGTCTTTTAAGACGTCTGGCTGATCGCTATAAGGAATTATTTGCCTAAGGAGTCGCGTCTGGACCTTCCAGGTAATCCTTCAGTGATGCCATTCTGTGAGCCTCCAATAAGCTTTTTAATTGGTTTGTACATTCCTTTAGCTTAGATTTAAGTCGGGGTGACCTATGTTTTTGCCATTCTCTTCGGGCTCTCCTTTTTTCATATAAAAGCTTTTCCATATCGTCAGAAAAAATTTTGTTGTACCTAGCCTGACAGTAGGTAGAAGACGCATGTTCAACGGCTTTTTGAATGTTTTCAGTTAGGACGCTCAGACAATCATCGATGTCTCCGGGAGTTTTTAGCGGTTGGTTCTCCGAGCAGTGGGCGCTAATGTACTTTTAGCATGACGCAAAAAAAGCAACAAATACAAAAAATGTATTCTGCTCTTTCGCAGGCCATACTGAAAAGGCCACTAACTGCCTCAGGGTTCTTTCTAAAAGGCAAATAACATCCAAAAACACAAAATCGGACTAGAATATATTTTATTTAAAACAAAAAATATATGTTATGTTGATTTCCGTGACTCACAAGACATCAAGAAGCACTTTGAAAATAAATAACAATACATTTTACAGTTCAAAGGATCCCATTGATAAGTCATGTGGTATTTCGGGTATAAAAATCAAATCAAGATATAAACAGTTGAATACTTATTATTAGTTCGTATAAGCGAAGATTCAATAATAAAATATAAAAAAAGATTTAAACACCAATGGATGGTCTCAGCAAATTGTATATACAGGCAATAAACGTTTGCATTGATAATTTTTTTCATAGCCTTATTAATTTATCAGTTTATTGTCTGTACAGACTCTTCATAACAAAGGATCATTACAACAGTTTTAACAAACTTTTAGGTTCCCGCTGCATATCTGTTGGAAACTATAACGCCTAAAACGCGTAATCGGGCTCGAACTTTAATTAGTCCCAGAGGTTGTGATTTGAACACTCAAAAAATTATTTATGTATGTATGTATATTTATGATACTTAAAATAACTGGATATTCTTTTTTAATCCCTCCAATACGATATTCATTAAAATTTACAAAATATTTCATTTAAATTCAAACATTAAAAAATTACCTTACACGAGCTTCTAAAATTAACTAGATTTTCTGTCACAAAACATAAAGTATCAGGAAAAAATTAACAAACTTAAAATTACTAAAAAATAACTGATAAAAATAACTTCAATTTCAGTTGGAGCTTTGAATAACTCTTCAAACCACATAAAAAATATTAAATATTAAAATTTGGCTGTTTTATGCCTTATAAACAACTTTACGGAATACTTCCTAAATAACTTACAGTCAGGTACTGTAATAATTTTTTAAGTCTCAAATGGGACTTTACCGTGTTTAGGCCAGGCAACCAACCCATTGGACATCTGACCACAGTAACGCTCCAGACGATATCTATTTCGTAGAGGCAAAAGGCAAATCCTTTGAACTTTTGGAAGCTCAAGCCTTGTTGGATATTTTTCTTAACAATTACCCACAATAATAACTATCTGCATTCCTTAGCAAGTCACCTCTGGTAGTTTTTCTTATCGAAAGTAGTAAATTGTTTGAAATATGAAAAAAATATATTTGCGCCCACTGCTCGGATATCGATGATTGCCAATGTATGTATGTAGCCTGAGTAAAAACATTGAAAAGGCCGTTAAACATACTTCTTCTAACTACTGTCAGGCCAAATGCAACAAAATTTGTTCTGCCGATGTGGAAGAGTTTTTTTCTTAAAAAAAGTAAAGGCGAAAACATCAGCAAAAGCATATATCAACCCAACTTAAAAGTAAGCTGAGAGAATAAACAAACAGGCGAACTATTCATGGCGTATTGAAAGACCCGTTATCGGTCTCAGTACATGCACTGACGTGAGGGAATTACCATCTGTTTTTACTAGATATCCCAAAGAATTTTGTCTCCGATTTTAGATGTTGTAGAGACTATCGCTTACGTCAATGTTGTCAGTTGCTCTCTTAATCTCGTAGTATACGGACGTGTCTACGCGAGTGTATATTTGTAATAGGTGATATTTGTAATAAGTTACAAAAAAAAAAAAATTGTTAATATACATACCTACAAGACATAAGTGAGAATCGAAAATAAAAACAAACTAAACAAAACAAAAAAACCAAACGGTTAATGAGTAACAGTAATCGTTGTGACAGTGGCCCTAATAGCCGAAATGCTTACATTGTGTTAAGCTCAGCAAGTGTTAGCAATGAAAACATTAGAGACCCTGAATATAATAGAAACTATTTAAGTGCAAAACCGAAAACAAATACAAATAATTTAAGTGCAAGTGTGCCTAATTTGAATAAATGTACTGAACAAGGGACAAATTTAGCCAAATCTCTGTTTAAAAATTATAAAAAAAATACCGAGGTGCCATCTTCATCGCGGTCTTCTTTATCAAGTTCTGGTGTCGCACCAACAGCTGCTAAAGGCGCTACGGGCCCAATTTCTGCGTGTGCTCCTAAGATCCAGGCAGGGATGGACAGGTACGTAACAGTTCTTAAAAGGAGAAGGAGCCCTAAATCGGCAGAAGCATCTCAACCTGCAAAAATTTTAAAAGACGATGAAAGGCCAACCTCATCGCAAAATCGTTTTGCAATTTTGCAAGAGGATAATGAGGCCCCTGTTACTGAAAAAAAGTCCTTTAAGCCACCTCCCATTTATTTGAGGGAAAAAAACTCAAACGATCTCGTCAAGTTTTTAGTCGGTTTGATTGGGGAAAATAACTTTTATGTTTCAAACGTTAAACGCGGTAACATATTTGAGACAAAAATTCAAGTGAACCATGAAAACGCCTACCGCGCCACGGTATCGGAGCTCGAAAAACTCAGAAAAAACTTCTATACCTACCAACTCAAGACCGCAAAAGGCCTTCAGGTAGTTATTAAAGGCATTGATTCTAACGTTGACCCAGAAGAGATCAAGACCAGTTTGCTAAACAAAGGGTTTATGGTTAGGACGGTATCGAATATGAGAAATAGGGAAAAACACCCCCAACCATTATTCCGAGTGGAGCTTGAGCCTGGTGATATCAAATTGAAAAAAAGTGAAACTCACCCCATCTACGATTTAAAATATATTATGCACCGACGAGTCACTGTGGAAGTGCCACATAAGCGATCTGGGCCCGTACAGTGCTTAAACTGCCAGGAATATGGCCACACTAAAACTTATTGTAAGTTGCCTACTGTTTGTGTTGTGTGTGGGGATCTGCACGACACGACCAAGTGCGACAAGCCAAAAGATGATCCTAGGATAAAGAAATGCAGCAACTGCGGGGGAAACCACACTGCCAACTATAGAGGTTGTCCTGTTTTTAATTCAGTTAAGCGATCAACTAAGCCGAAAATAGTTCCTGCCCCTCCCCAGCCTTTAAATATACCAACTACAAATATGCCTCCATTGGCACAACCAACTACAAATCAAGTTTCTTACGCCGCCGCATTAAAGTCTAACCAGCCTAATTCACGTAAGTCTACCCAGCCTACAACACAACAAGAAGTGCCAACTAGCGAACCAACCGGGCCTAATTTTAGCCGCCTGGAAGCCGTAATTGACAATATGGTCACACAATTTACGCAGATTATGGCGCAAATGGCCAATATGATGCAAGAAATGCAAAAAATGCAGTCTGCTTTTCTGCAGGCTATGCTTAAAAGACCATGAACTGCCTCAGGGTTTGTTTCTGGAACGCAAACGGCATCCGCCAACACAAAAACGAGCTCGAATATTTCTTGATGAACCAAAAAATCGATGTTATGTGTATTTCTGAGACTCATATGACATCTAGAAGCACTTTTAAAATTAGTGGTCATTCTTTTTACGATTCAAAGGATCCTAGGGATAGATCATGTGGTGGCTCGGCTATTCTAATCAAATCAAGAATTAAACACCAATGGTTGGGTGGCCTCTCGGAATGTTATATCCAAGCTATGATGAATTTTTCCATAACCTTGTTATTTCATCAGTTTACTGTCCACCCAGATTCTCCATAACGAAGGATCAGTACAACAGTTTCTACAAATCATTAGGTCCCCGCTTCATAGCTGCTGGAGACTATAACGCTAAGCACACATACTGGGGCTCCCGCCTAATTAGTCCCAGAGGTCGTGTCTTGTATGACTCAGTGTCGGAAATAGGAATTTTCGTTATTTCAACTGGACAACCAACCTATTGGCCAACGGACAATAATAAAATTCCAGACGTAATAGATTTTGGCGTGGCAAAAGGTATATCCCCGGACCTTATTGAGGCTGTAGCCTCCTTGGATTTATCTTCTGACCACTCACCCACAATTATCACTATTTGCAGTCCTCACCAAATAGCAACTAGTGATTTTTTCTTATCAAAAAGAGTAAATTGGTTAAAATATAAAAAATATATCAGCTCTCACTGCTCGGAACACATACCACTAAAAACTCCCCAAGAAATCGATGATTGCCTAAATATCCTAAATGAAAACATTAAAGAAGCCGTTGAACATGCTTCTTCAACATACCGTCAGGTCAAATACAACAAAATTTTTTCTGTCGATGTTGAGGAGCTTTTATCTGAAAAAAGGAGAGCGCGAAGAGAATGGCAACAGCATAGATCGCCCCAACTTAAAACGAAGCTAAAAGAGTGTACAAATCGCTTAAAAAACTTGCTGGAGGTACACAGAATTGCATCAATTAAGAAGTATTTGGAAGGTCTAGACGCAACCCCTCAAACAAACTATTCTCTATGGCGATCAGCCAGTCGTCTCAAAAGACCCGTAATCGAAAAACCACCACTGCGCAATCCAAGAGGATCCTGGGCTAGAAATGATGAAGAAAAATTCGATCTGCTCGCAAGCCATTTAAGAAACGTGTTCACTCCTAATACATGCACTGACGTGAAGGAATTACCGCCTGTTGTTTCTAGGCGTCCTATAGAAATACGTTTCCCATATTCAGATGTGGTAGAAGCTATTTCTAACCTTAATGATAAAAAAGCTCCTGGCGTTGATAAAATAAGCAACAAAATGCTCATTCAGCTACCTTTTACAGCAAAAAGAATAATTAAAATTAAATACATAAGTAAATATGTAGATGACCTTTTAGCAATTATTAAATATAAAGACAGAGATCAAATATTAAATACACTCAACAAGTATCATAATAAGATACAATTCACCATCGAAATTGAGGAGAATGGAGGAATTGCATACCTTGACACAAAACTATACAGAATTGATAATCGCATAGTTTTTGACTGGTATGAGAAGGAAACAGTTTCTGGCAGAATAATAAACTACAACTCCACACAACCAAAATCTCAAATTATTAACACTGCTCGTAACCTTATTTTTAGAGCATTAACCAATAGTGACGAACAATTTCATGATAAAAATATAAAACGTGTAACGGATATCCTTGTCAACAACAGTTTTCCAAAAAATCTCATCAAAACACTTATAGACGCAACACACAACAAATTAAGAAATAAACCTTCTATTTCAAATACTGAAGAGATAGGAAAGATTTTTTACAGTGTAAACTATATACCGGGACTCACTAATAACAAAAAGATAGTTAAAACAATAACAACAGACAAAGTAAAACTTGCGTACAAACCTAATAAAACATTAAAAACAATATTCACACGAACAAAAACACCAATTAACAAACTACAAAAAAACAATGTTGTTTACGAAATAGGCTGCAAAGGAAATGACAAACAAAACTGTGATCTTATTTACATTGGAACTACTAAAAGAACACTAGAAACAAGAATGGGTGAACACAAGATGGACATAACTAAGAAAAAGGAAACAACTGCACTTGCACAACATATATTGGAGACAGGTCACTCAGCTGACTTTGATAACATACGTATTTTAGACACAGCAAAGTCAGTTAAAAAACGATTCACAATAGAAAGTCTTCGAATACAACAAAATATCAACAGAACAATGAATCATAAAGAAGACACTGACAACATTAGCGCCAGCTACAGCGTAGTGTTAAATTAAATTTGAGTGTACCGCCATATTAAAAATTGTTTATTTTAAAAAAGTGTTCCTGTGCTTAAGATGTACATTGTTGTAAAAGTTTTTATGTTGTTAAACATTTTAAATTAATGTGATAATATACACAAATTATTGTAAGTTATTGTATGCATATGTAATTGTTATTGTTATATTTATAAATGTAATGTGTGTTTCTTTAAATAGACGAAATCCCTTGAAAAAGTCAACAAAACATTGACGAAACGTCGGGAAAAAATGTAATATAATTGTTTTATTTACATTAACAACGTTAGGCCCTATTAGCTCAAATATATAAAAAACAGAAACTTAAACATTGGCCAAATTAACATAAAACAAAAAATTATCGGAGAGCTTGCCGAAAAAAACTTATTTTCGTTTACCAAAAAAGAACAACATGTACAATAACAACACAAATATAAAAGATTATTTTCAACATATCGCATTGAAATATAGTGGTGAGACCTCCAGAACCATGAAGCAATATTTAAATATAACAAAAAGACTGGCACAACAGCAACAACACTTAAAATATAAACTTCAATGTAGGTGCTATGGTATCATACCAAAGCACACAAGCCACACAACATCACAGGTAACACGACTTTTTGAATGCAACACCATAAAAAATAAATTTTGGAAAATAGAGCAAAATTTTCATAAGAAAATTCTTAACTTAGAGATAGCACAAAATAACACCAATATCAAATTACTGAAAAGGGAACTCTTCCATATAGACAGTAACTTAAGACAAACATTGATAAAAGAAGATTACACAACATTTATTAAAAAACAAACAGAGAGACAAAAACACATAACAACAAGTGTAAAGATGAGACAAATGGATAAACTTAATACACTGAAAGAAAAACAATTCAAATTACATGGACTAAAACAAAATGACAATTGGTTTGAAAACAGAACGGATATAAATATTCCGAACGAATACAAATGGATACTATCTCTAGGCGAAAAATTTGCTTTACCGGTAGACAAACAAAATTTTTCACCCATACATACCATAGCAGACGTAGAACAATGCATTCAAATAATGGACATAAATTTCGATAAAGAGAAATGCAGAACAAAATTGGCTAACAACATCACTAGATCTAAGAGAAAAATAAATACACCAAAAGAAAAATTCATATTGAAAATTTTTGAGGATACAAAAAAGTTTCTAAAAAACCACGAAGAAATTATTATTACAAAAGCAGATAAGGGAAACAAAACTGTGGTGATGTACAAAGAAGAATACAAAATGAAGATGGGAAGATTATTAGGAGATAAAAATACTTATAAGATGTTAAAAACAGACCCAACCACAAGACTACAGAGGGAAAATAACAATATTATTTGCGAATTATACAATAACGGTGATATAGATTTACAATTAAAGAAAAAATTATTATGTTCATCAGCAACATGTCCGAGAATTTATGGACTACCCAAAATACACAAACCAGATACACCACTGAGACCGATTGCATCGTCAATGCAAGTGCCATGTTATCAATTATCTAAACATGTAGGAAATATTTTGAGAAATCTAGTATCCGAGAAATACAATATTAAAAACTCAACGCAAAATATTAGCCAAATGAAAAACATAAATCTAACTAAGGAAGAGGTATTAGTTTCATTTGACGTGATTTCTTTGTTCACAAATATTCCGGTACATATGGCTATCAAAATTATCATGAACAAATGGGACATTATTAAAGAACATACAAAAATCAGAAAACATAAATTTCTTAAAATTTTACAATTCTGCCTGGTTGACAACAATTACTTTAACTACGATGGAAAAATTTTTTATCAAATATTTGGCATGCCTATGGGCAATCCGCTATCCCCAACGATTGCAGACATAATACTTGACAACTTACTTGACGACGCAATTACAGAATTAGAGGGCAGTAGTATACAAATTAAATACATAAGTAAATATGTAGATGACCTTTTAGCAATTATTAAATATAAAGACAGAGATCAAATATTAAATACACTCAACAAGTATCATAATAAGATACAATTCACCATCGAAATTGAGGAGAATGGAGGAATTGCATACCTTGACACAAAACTATACAGAATTGATAATCGCATAGTTTTTGACTGGTATGAGAAGGAAACAGTTTCTGGCAGAATAATAAACTACAACTCCACACAACCAAAATCTCAAATTATTAACACTGCTCGTAACCTTATTTTTAGAGCATTAACCAATAGTGACGAACAATTTCATGATAAAAATATAAAACGTGTAACGGATATCCTTGTCAACAACAGTTTTCCAAAAAATCTCATCAAAACACTTATAGACGCAACACACAACAAATTAAGAAATAAACCTTCTATTTCAAATACTGAAGAGATAGGAAAGATTTTTTACAGTGTAAACTATATACCGGGACTCACTAATAACAAAAAGATAGTTAAAACAATAACAACAGACAAAGTAAAACTTGCGTACAAACCTAATAAAACATTAAAAACAATATTCACACGAACAAAAACACCAATTAACAAACTACAAAAAAACAATGTTGTTTACGAAATAGGCTGCAAAGGAAATGACAAACAAAACTGTGATCTTATTTACATTGGAACTACTAAAAGAACACTAGAAACAAGAATGGGTGAACACAAGATGGACATAACTAAGAAAAAGGAAACAACTGCACTTGCACAACATATATTGGAGACAGGTCACTCAGCTGACTTTGATAACATACGTATTTTAGACACAGCAAAGTCAGTTAAAAAACGATTCACAATAGAAAGTCTTCGAATACAACAAAATATCAACAGAACAATGAATCATAAAGAAGACACTGACAACATTAGCGCCAGCTACAGCGTAGTGTTAAATTAAATTTGAGTGTACCGCCATATTAAAAATTGTTTATTTTAAAAAAGTGTTCCTGTGCTTAAGATGTACATTGTTGTAAAAGTTTTTATGTTGTTAAACATTTTAAATTAATGTGATAATATACACAAATTATTGTAAGTTATTGTATGCATATGTAATTGTTATTGTTATATTTATAAATGTAATGTGTGTTTCTTTAAATAGACGAAATCCCTTGAAAAAGTCAACAAAACATTGACGAAACGTCGGGAAAAAATGTAATATAATTGTTTTATTTACATTAACAACGTTAGGCCCTATTAGCTCAAATATATAAAAAACAGAAACTTAAACATTGGCCAAATTAACATAAAACAAAAAGAATAATTCTTTTTATTTTTAATGCCATAATACGGCTTGAACATTTTCCACCAATATGGAAAGTTGCCTTAGTTAAGATGATTCCTAGGCCTGGTAAAGATCCTTCTAAGGTGGAGTCTTATAGGCCTATAAGTTTGTTACCAACTTTGCCAAAACTGTTTGAAAAGCTGCTTAAAAACAAGCTTACTCCGATCCTGAATGAAAACAACTGCATTCCAGATCACCAATTTGGCTTTAGAAGTCAACATAGCACAATAGAACAAACTCACAGACTGGTGCAGGTTATAAGAAAAACTTTCGAGGAAAAAAAGTACTGCTCCGCGCTTTTTATAGATGTCTCTCAAGCTTTCGATAAAGTATGGCACGAAGGCCTGTTAAACAAACTAAAGCTTAACCTTCCAGCTAATATTTTCAACCTACTAGAAAAGTACATAACCGGTCGGCAGTTTAAAATCAAAGAGGGAAACCAAATAAGTTCTTCTCAAACAATAGGGGCTGGTGTACCTCAAGGGAGTATACTAGGTCCAGTTCTGTACTTGCTTAACACAGCAGATATGCCAGCCAATAGTTTTACACACACGTCGACATTTGCTGATGATACTGCTTTTCTTAGTATTCATAAAGACCCTAAAGAGGCTTCAAACCAATTGCAGCAACACGTAACCCAAGTTGAAAAACGGGCAAAGTTATGGGGAATAAAAATAAATGAACAAAAATGTACCCACGTAACTTTTACTTTACGCAAAGAAACATGCTCTCCAATTCTTATTAACAACCATATGGTGCCTCAACGAACCGAGACAAAATACCTTGGCATTCACCTGGACCGCCGCCTCACATGGAAGCCTCATATAGATGCGAAGTTGACGCAAATGAAACTTAAAGCTACACAAATTCATTGGCTAATCGGCAGAAACTCTGTGCTTCGTCTTGATTGTAAACTTCTACTCTACAAATCGATTTTGAAACCAATTTGGTGCTACGGTATACAATTATGGGGCACTGCTTCCGCATCCAACATAGAAAAAATTCAACGCAGGCAAAACAAAATCCTAAGAATGATAACTGGTGCTCCTTGGTATGTTAAAAACAGCAACATCCACAAGGATCTACAAGTTCCACTAGTTAAATGCGAAATCCTGAACTATGTGGACAAGTATTTAAATAAGCTGGAAGCTCACCCAAATCCGCTCGCCCGAAACATCCTGCAACGTAGTGGGCACACCCGCCTGAAAAGGAGGGATACTATTGCGCTTATATGAAGCTTGATAATTAATATTAGAACTTAAATTTTAGTCTGGCACTGGCTGGACTTATATTTACTACCTAGTTTTAAGATTTGAACACTTATTGTTAGTTCGCCACAGGCGAAGATTCAATAATAAATATATGAAAAAAAAAAAACAATGCTTTTACAGCTCCTTTTTGCAGCTAAGAGAATAATTGTTTTTATTCAAACGCCATAATGCGGATTGAACATTTATCGCCAGTACGGAAAGTTCCCTTAGTAAAGATGATTTCTAAGCCTGGAAAAGATCCTTTGAAGCTTGAGTCTTATAGGGGCATAAGTTTGTTGCCAACTATGCTTAAAAACAAGCTGGCCCCGATCTTGAAGAACAACAACTGCATTCCAAGTTGCCAATTCGATTTTAGAAGCCAACATAATACCATCAAACAAACCCACAGGCTGGTACTATCAGAAAAGAAAAGAGAATGACATGTAGGCTTGTTAAATAGATTAGAATTGAACCTTCTAGACAGTTTTTCTAGCCTATTAGAACAGTGCATAACCGGTCGACATTTTATGAGCAAAGAGGAAACCATTTAAGTCTTTCTTAACCAATAAGGGCTGGTATACCTCGAGGGAGTATTTAAGGTCCAATTCTGTACGTGATTTATAGATCAGATATGCCAACTAACAGTTTTACGTACACGTCGACGTTTGCTAAAGATACCGCTTTTTTCAGTATTCATACGGACCCTACAGAGGCTTCGAACCAACTGCAACAACACGTAACCCAAGTAGAGAAATTGGCAAAGCTATGGGGAATAAATTTTTTTTTTACATTTTAATTTTTGAATCCTTGCCTGTGGCAAACTAACAATAAGTATTCAAATCTAAAAACTAGGTACTTAGTATTAGTCCAGCCACTGCCAGACTAAAATTTAAGTTCTTATATTAATTAATAAACCTTATATAAGCGCAATAGTATCCCTCCTTTTCAGACGGGTGTGTCCACTATGTTGCAGGATGTTTCGGGCGAGCAGATTTGGGTGAGTTTCCAGCTTATTTAAATGCTTGTCTACATAGTGCAGGATTTCGCATTTAACTAGTGGAACTTGTAGATCCTTGGGGATGTTGCTGCTTTTAAGATACCAAGGAGCACCAGTTATCATTCTTAGGATTTTGTTTTGACGGCGTTGAATTTTTTCTATGTTGGATGCGGAAGCAGTGCCCCATAATTGTATACCGTAGCACCAAATTGGTTTCAAAATCGATTTGTAGAGTACAAGTTTACAATCTAGACGAAGCACAGAATTTCTGCCGACTAACCAATGAATTTGTGTACCTTTACGTTTGATTTGCGTCAACTTTGCATCTATGTGGGACTTCCATGTAAGGCGACGGTCCAGGTGAATGCCAAGGTATTTCGTCTCAAATCGTTGAGGCACCATATGGTTGTTAATAAGGATTGGAGAGCACGTTTCTTTGCGTAAACTAAAAGTTACGTGAGTACATTTTAGCTCATTAATTTTTATTCCCCATAATTTTGCCCATTTCTCTACTTGGGTTGCGTGTTGTTGCAATTGGCACGAAGCCTCTTCAAGGTCTTTATGAATACTGAGAAAAACGGTATCATCAGCAAATGTAAAAGTATGCGTAAAACAGTTGGTTGGCATATCTGCCGTGTAAAGCAAGTACAAAATTGGACCTAGTATACTCCCTTGAGGTACGCCAGCCCAAAGTGGTTGAGAAAAACTTATTTGATTTCCCTCTTTGATCATAAATTGTCGACCGGTTATGTACTTTTCTAAGCGGTTGAAAATATTAGCTGGAAGGTTTAGCTTTAGTTTTTTCACCAGCCCTTTGTGCCATACTTTATCGAAAGCTTGAGAGACATCAATAAAAAGCGCGGAGCAGTACTTCTTTTCCTCAAAGGTTTTTCTTATAACCTGCACCAGTCTGTGTGTTTGATCGATTGTGCTATTTTGACTTCTAAAGCCAAACTGATGATCTGGAATGCATTTTTTTTCATTTAGGATCGGAGTCGGCTTGTTTTTAAGCAGGTTTTCAAACAGTTTTGACAAAGTTGGTAGCAAACTTATAGGTCTATAAGACTACACCATCGAAGGATCTTTACCAGGCTTAGGAATCATCTTTACTAAGGCAACTTTCCAAGTTGATGGGAAATGTTCAAGCCGTATTATGGCGTTAAAAATAAAAAAAAATTATCCTTTTTGCTGTAAAAGATAGCTCTAAAAACATTTTGTTGCTTATTTGATCAACGCCAGGAGCTTTTTTTATCATCTAGGTTAGCAATAGCCTTTACAAAATCTGAAAACCTGAAACGTATTTTCATAGGACGTCTAACAACAACAGGCGGTAATTCCCTCACGTCAGTACACGTGTTGGGAGTGAACACATTTCTTAAGTGACTTGCGAACAGATCGCATTTTTCTTTGTCATTTATATCCCAGGAATCTCTCAGATTACGCAGTGAAGGTTTTGCGAAAACTGGTCTTTTTAGACGTCTGGCAGCTCGCCATATAGAATAATTTGTCTGGGAAGCCGCGTCTAGGTTTTCTAAATATTTATTCTGTGATGCCATTCTGTGCACATCTAACAAGTTTTTTAATTGGTTTGTGCATTCTTTCAGTTTATTTTTAAGTTGAGGCGATCTATGCCTTTGCTATTCTCTCCGGGTTCTCCTTTTTTCAGATAAAAGTTTTTCAACATTCGCTCTCATAGCTTCCAGGGTGCTCCCACAAAGGTCAAATTTAAGACCGACCCCAAATAATTTTTCCTTCCAAACATTTTTGTGGAAAGCAAAACGCGTCAATACAGCTAAATCTTGTGTTTCTGTTTTTTTACGGTTAAAAATCAATTGTTTTGGTTGGTAAAATGGGTTTTAATTATTATCAGGATTAGCTTGTTTTTAAACAATTTGTTGAACAGTTTGGACATAAGTAGTTGATAGCAAACTTTTAGGCCTGTAAAACTCCACCTTTGAACGATCTTTTCCTGGCTTAGGATTAATCTTTACCAAGGCAATAGCCGTAATATGGTGTTAAAAATAAAAAGAATTATTCTTTTTTTTGTGCAAAGCAGCTCAATGCATTTTATTACTGATTTAATCAAAGTCAGGATCTTTTTTCATTCGTGATCTTAATCTCGTAGTTTGAGGACGTGTACGCGAGAGTTAAATAAAGCAAATATACATATTAGTAATAGGTGGCAAATATTTTTATCAATATACATACACATTTACATAAGTAAGAAAAGAAAAGAAACGAAAAGAAAAAAAACTATATATAAAAAAACAAACGGTAAATGAGTCACAGTAATCGACGTGACAGTGGGCCTAATAACAGAAATGCATACATTGTGTTAAGCTCCACAAGCGTAAGCAATGAAAACATTAGAGACCCTGAATATAATAGAAACTATTTGAGTGCAAAACCGAATATAAATAAAGACAATTTAAGTGCAAGTGCGCCTAATTTAAATAAGTATACTGAACAAGAGACAATTTTAGCCCAATCTCTTTTTAAAAATTATTAAAGAAAATACCGAGGTACCATCCCCATCGCGGTCTCCTCATTTAAATTCTGGAATTGAACCTTTTGTTGCTAAAGGCGGTCCCAGCCCACTTTATTCACAAACTCCTAAGGTCCAGGTAGGGATGGACTGCTGTATGACAGTTCTTAAAAGGGGCAGAAGCCTCAAATCGGCAAAGGTTACCAACCAAGCAAACATTTAAAAAGATGAAAAAAAGCTGACCTCATCGGAAAATCGTTTTGCAATACTCCAGGAGGAAAACGATGCCCCGCTCACGGAGAGGAAGACATTTAAGCCTCCCCCAATTTATTTGAGAGAGAAAAATTCGAACGACCTTATAAAGTTTTTAGTTTAGTTAATAGGCGAAAACAACTTTTATGTTACGAACATAAAGCGTGGTAGCATTTTTGAAACTAAAATTCAAGTGAATCACGAAAACGCTTACCGCACTACGGTTTCCGAACTTGAAAAACATAAGAAAAGCTTCTACACCTACCAGCTTAAGAACGCAAAAGGTCTACAGGTTGTCATCAAAGGTATTGATTCAAATGTTGACCCAGAGGAGATTTAGGCCAGTTTGTGCAGCAAAGGCTTTAAAGCCAAGTTTGTATCAAATATTAGAAACAGAGAAAGGTATCCTCAACCAATATTCCGAGTGGAGCTTGAGCCTGGTGATGTAAATTTAAAAACAAATGACACTCACCCTATTTATGACCTTAAATATATCTTGCACCGTAGAGTTGTAGTTGAAGCGCCACATAAGCGATCTGCGCCCGTACAGTGCTTGAACTGCCAGGAATACGGTCACACCAAGGCTTGTTGCAAGTTGCCTTCTGTTTGTGTTGTGTGTGGTGACCACCATGCTACGACTAAGTGCGACAAGCCAAAAAATAATCTTCGGGTAAAGAAATGCAGCAATTGCGGAGGAAACCACACGGCCAACTATAAAGGTTGTCTCGTTTTTGATTCAGTTTAGCGCTTATCTAAGCCAGAAGTGGTTCCTGCCCTTCCCCAGCCTTTAAATATACCAACTACAAACATGCCTTCATTAGCACAACCAACTACAAGTCAAGTTTCCTACGCCAACGCATTAATGTCTAACCAGTCCAATGCACATAAGCCTACCCGCCTACAACACAACAAGAGGTGCAAACAAACGAACCAACCGGGTCCAATTTTAGCCGCCTCGAAGCCGTACTTGACAATATGGTTAAACAATTTACGCAGATCATGGCGCAAATGGCGGGCATGATGAAAAAAATGCAAAAAATGCAGTGTGCTCTTCTGCAGGCCATACTTAAAAGACCATGAACTGCCTCAAGGTTTGTTTCTGGCACGCTAACGGAATCCACCAACACAAAAATAAACCAAAAAATTGATGTCATGTTAATTTTTGAGACGCATATGACATCTAGAAGTAATTTCAAAATTAGAGGATCAAATCGAGAATCAAACATCAATGGATGGGAGGTCTCTCCGAATGTTATATACAAGCAACAAACGTTTGCGTTGATGAATTTTTCTATGGCCTAGTTATTTCGTCAGTGTCTTGTCCACCCAGGTTCTCCATAACAAAGGATCAGTTCAACAGTTTTTACAAATCTTTAGGTTCCCGTTTCATAGCTGCTAGAGACTATAACGCTAAGCATACGTACTGGGGCTCTCGCCTAATAAGTCCCAGGGGTCGTGTTTTGTATGACTCCGTATCTGAAATGGGACTTAACGTTATGACATCTGGACAACCGACATATTGGCCAACTGATCACAGTAAAATTCCAAACGTTATCGATTTTGGCGTAACAAAAGGTATATCCCCGGCACTAACTATAATCACTATTTGGAGTCCTCAACAAATTTGAACTAGTGATATTTTTTTAGTTAAAAGAGTAAATTGGTTAACATACAAAAAATTTGTCCGCACCCACTGCTCGGAAAACCAACCGCTACAAACTCCCACAGACATCGATGATTGTCTGAACCGCGTTAATGTGAACATAAAAAAGCCGTTGAACATGCTTCTTCTTACTATCGTCAGACTAAATACAACAAAATTTTTTCAGCCGACGTGCAACAGCTTTTATCTGAAAAAGGAAAGCCCGAAAGAATGACAAAAGCACAGATTGCCCCAACTTAAACCAAGTTGAAAGAATGTACCAGCCAATTGAAAAATTTGCTAGAGGTTTACAGAATGGCATCTCTTAAGAAACACCTCGAAAGTCTAGACTCGACTCCTCAGACGAATTATTACCTATGGCGAGCAGCGAAATATCTTAAAAGACCCGTTATGGCGAAACCATCATTACGTAATTTGAGAGGATCCTGGGCAAGAAAAGACGAAGAAAATGTGATTTGCTCGCAAATCATTTAACAAATGTCTTCACTCCAAATTCATGCACTGACATGAGGGAATTACCGCCTGTTGTTGCTAGATGTCCTACGGAAACATGCTTTCAGTTGTCAGATGTCGTAAGGGCTATTAAAAAAGCTCCTGGCTTTGAGGAAATCAGCAACAAAATGCTTTTAGAGCTGCCTTGCACAGCAAAATGAATAATTCTTTTTATTTTAAACGCCATATAACGGCTCGAACATTTTCCGCCAGTATGGAAAGTTGCCTTGGTAAAGATGATTCCTAAGTCGGGAAAAGATCCTTCGAAGGTGGAGTCTTACAGGCCTATAAGTCTGTTGCCAACTATGTCCAAATTGTTTGAGAAATTGCCTAAAAACAAGCTGACTAATCCTGAATGAAAACAGCTGCATTCCAGATCACCAATTTGGATTCAGAAATCAACATAGTACCAAAGAACGAACCCACAGATTGGTACAGGTAATAAGAAAAGCCTTTGAGGAAATGAAATGCTACTCCGCGCTCTTTATAGATGTCTCTCAAGCGTTCGACAAAATGAGGCATGAAGGCCTTTTAAACAAATTAAAGCTCAACCTTCTATCTAATATTTTCAACCTTTTAAAAAATACATAATCGGCAACAATATATGATTAAAGAGGGGAACCATTCTTCTCATTCAATAGGGGCTGGTGTACCTCAAGGGAGTATACTAGGTCCAATTCTGTACTTGCTTTACACAGCAGATATGCCCACAAACAATCTTACTCATACGTCGACATTTGCTGACGATACCGCCTTTCTCAGTTTTTATAAAGACTCTAAAGAGGCCTCAAAACAACTTTAACATCACGTTTCCCAAGTAGAGAAATGTGCAAAATTATGATGTATTAAATAAATGAGCAAAAATGTACCCACGTTACTTTTACTTTACGCAAGAAAACGTGCCTCCCAATTCCTTTAAACAACCATACGGTGCCTCAACGAATTGAGACGAAATATCTTGGCATTCACCTGGATCGCTGCCTCACATGGAAGTCACATATATATGCGAAGTTGACACAGATGAAACTTAAAACTGCCCAAATCTACTGGCTTATCGGTAAAAACTCTGTGCTACGTCTTGATTGTAAACTTTTACTTTACAACTTAATTTCGAAGCCAATTTGGTGCTGCGAGATACTGCTTCCGCCTCAAACATTGAAAAAATTCAACGCCGTCAAACTAAAATCCTAAGAATGGTAACTGGTGCTCCTTGGTAAATTAAAAACAGCAACATCCACAAAGATCTACAAGTTTCACCAGTTAAATGCGAAATCCTTAATTGTTGGACAAGTATATAAACAAGCTGGAAACGCATCCAAATCCGTTCGCTCAAAACATTTTGCAACGTAGTGGACACACTCGTCTAACAAAAAGGGATACTGTTTCGCTTAGATAAAACTACTGAAATTAATATATTTTATTATGAGAACCTTAATTTTAGTCTATCACTGGCTGGTCTAATATAAGTTAAATAGTTTTAAGATCTGAATACGTTTTATTAGTTCGCCAAAGGCGAAGATTCAATAATAGAAAAATATATGAAAAAAATAATATTTTTTAGCTTTAAAATTATTAATAGCCTCTATGACATCTAAAAGTAGGAAAATTATTTCCATAGGACATCTGCAACTAATGTCAATGCATGTATTTGGAGTGAAAACATTTGTTAAATGGCCTGCGAGTAGATCACATTTTACTTCATCATTTCTTGCCCAGGATTACCTTAGATTACGTAGTGGTGGTCTTGAGGTAACGGGTCTTTTAAAATGTAGCTTTTGGGGAGTTGATTTTCAAGGTGTTCCTAAAGAGATGCCATTCTGCAAACCTCTAGCAAATTTTTTATTAGTTTGTACATTCCTTCAATTTGGCTTTAAGTTGGGGTGATCTGTGCTTTTGCCATTCTCTTCGGGCTCTTCTGTTTTCAAATAAAAGCTGTTGTACATCGGCCGAAAAACAAAAGTAAGAAGAAGCATGATACACGACTCTTTTTATGTTCTCATTAAGGCGGCTCAGACAATCATCGATGTGTTCCAGAGCTTGGTTGGTTTTCCGAGCAATGGGTGCTGAAATTTTTTTTTGTATTTTAACCAATTAACTCTTTTAAATAAAAAAAATATCACTTGTTAAAATTTGTTGAGGACTGAAAATAGTGGTTACAGTGGGAGAGTCGTCCGAGGATAAATCCAACTAGGCTTGAGCTTCGGTAAATTCTGGCGCTATTCCTTTTGTTACCCCAAAATAAATAACGTTATTGCGATCAGTTAGACATGGTTGTCCAGATAAAATAGCGGGATGTTCAACAGATATGAAGCGGGGATCTACAGATTTGTAAAAACTGTTGATCTGATGCTTTGTTGTGGAGAATCTGTGTGGACAATACGCTGACAAAGTAACTAGGCCATTGAAAAATTCACCAAAGAAGATGTGTGTTGCTTGTATATAGCATTCGGAGAGACCACCCATCCATTGGTGTTTGATTCTCGATTTGATTTTTAAGGCCGAGCTACCACATGATCTATCTCTGGAATCAATCGAATCTTAAATATAGTAGCCACTTATTTTGAAAGTGCTTCTAAATGTTATATGCGTTTCGGGAATCAACATTACATAAATTTTTTGGTTTACTAAAAAACACTGTAGGTAATTTTTGGTTTACGAATGCCATTTGCGTTCCAGAAACAAACCTTGAGAAAGTTCATGGCCTTCTTAGCATATTCCGTAGAAAATCAGACTGCATTTTTGCATTTCTTGCATCATGCCAGCCATTTGCAGCATGATCTGCGGAAATTGTCAAACCATATTGTCAATTGTGGCTTCCAGGTGGCTAAAGCTGGACCCGCTTGGTTCGTTTGTTGGCATCTCTTTTTGCGAAGTAGGCTGGGTAGGCTTACGTGCATTGCGCTGGTTAGACTTTGATGCGTTGGCATAAAAAACTTGATTTGTAGTTGATTGTGCTAATGGCGGCATGTTTGTAGTTGCTATATTTAAGTGCTGGGGAGGGGCAAGCAATACTTTCGGCTTAGGTGAGTGCTTAGCTGAACGAAAAACAGGGCGACCTCTACAGTTGGTCGTGTGTTTTTTATTGCCATTGCTACATTTCTTCACCGTAGGATCATCTTTTGGTTTGTCGCACTTGGTCGTAGCATTAAGGTCCCCACACACAACACAAACTAAAGGAAACTTGCAATAGGCTTTTGTGTGACTATATTCCTGACAGTTCAAGCACTGTACGGGCCCAGATTGCTTATTAGCGCTTCAGCTTCAATTCTACGGTGCAAAATATACCTTTTTTTTTAAATTTACATAACAGCCCGGAGGCCTTTAGCGTTCTTAAGTTGGTAGGTATAGAAGTTTTTCAAGTTCCGAAACCGTGAGCCGGTTAGCGTTTTCGTAATTCACTTGAATTTTAGTTTCATAAATGCTACGTTTAATGTTCGACACATAAAGGTTTTTTTCACCGATTAATCCAACTTTAAATTATTTAAGGTCACTTGAGTTTTTCCTTATCAGGTAAATTGGGGAAGGCTTAAATGCCTTCCTTTTAGTGATCGCGGCAGCGTTCTCAACGATTTTGCGATGAGGTTGGCTTTTCTTATCTTTCAAAATTTTAATTACCGAATGAATGTTATATAGCGGTTCATCTCATCCTGGACCTTTGGAGCTTTGGAAGAAAGTGGGCTGGGACCGCCTTTAGAAACGGTAGCTTCAATTCCAGAACTTGATAAAGTTAAGCGCGGTGAGGATGTAAGGTTAGGTTAGGTAGAACAGGCAGCCGTTGAAGCAAAGGATACATCTCACTTGGGTCCGCTTAATTCGGTCCCTTTGTGTTATCTGGAGAAGCAGATAGAATAGGTTGAGACTGAAGAAAAGAAGAAATTTGGAAAAGGATAAGAAAGAAAAAACAAAAAAATTAAGCAAAATTACCAGGGTCTCTGGTGGGAATCGAACCCACAACCCCCAGACTGGTAGACTCGTGCACTTACCACTGATCTACCGGGGCAACCAAAGGCGAGGATGTTATTTTGGTATTTTTTTATAATTTTTAAAAAGAGATTGGGCTAAATTAATACCTTGTTTAGTACATTTATTTATATTAGGCGCATTTGTACTTAAATTGTTTGTATTTATTTTTAGGTTTTCGCTTAAATAGTTCCTTTTATATTCAGGGTCTCTTATGTTTTCATTGCTGACGCTTGTCGAGTTTAACACAATATAAGCATTTTTGCTATTAGGCCCACTGTCACGACGATTACTGTAACACAATTACGGTCGGCTTTTTTTATTTAGTTTATTAAATTGTCCTTTTTCAGTTAATTTCCTTTTATTAAATAAAATTTTCCTTTTGAAATCATAAGTTCCATTTTTCTCAAAATCACAGAACTTAAAACTCAATACAACAGAAAATTATTAACGTACAAAACTTGATTTGCCTGGCTACACTAAAGAAGGTATTTTAGAAAAAGTGTTGAAAAAATTGATACGATATTACTTTTTTTGTTACTATTGAATGGTAGAAAATACCGTGTTACTCTTCTAGCTAATTTGATCTCTCTTTTGCTTTTTCTAATTATTGTTTAAAGTGGTTTATTTTTGCCTCTTGCCAACTATCTTTTTCTTTCCATGTGCTTTTCTTTAGTACTTAAGTAAATATGCTCCCTTTCACGAGAGGCTGTAAATATCATTTTTTGCAGTATTTTTTTACAATCAGAGGTTTCGGACAGTAAATGATAAAGAGGTTTAGAAAACGTGACATTTAGAATAACTTTAAAAAAGCATAGCCTTCTCACAAACATTTTTTAAAAAATTGTATATAAATTGCAATAAGAAGACCAATATGTAGGGTGACCATTTATAACTGTTTCGAAATCAGTACGAATTTCAGTTTTTATACCCTTTACATTAGTGATTAGGATATATATAAGTTTGTCAGTCCGTTTGTAGTTTCTTAAATATCCATTTGGTCCTTATGTAAAGGTAAGTCGATTTAGCGCTGCCCTTCGGTTCGTCTGTCCGTCAATATGTTCAAATCAAGTTTTTTAAGCCCCTTGACATTTTTTCAAACCTGTTTGGGGTATCAAAACATTAGGTATACCTGCAAAAGTTTTGCTATTGAAATTCAGCAAAATCGCCGGATAACTTACAGAGATATAAGCTAGCAACTACGACAATATTTCTCTAAAATTTTATTTATTTATTTATTTATTTTTCAATTCCTGCACAACAAGATAAAATCTTATATTTATAGTGCAGGAGAGCAGTATTCGTACATTACAATTGGAGGCAACATATATAAAATTACAAACTTATATGGTAAAATTAACTAAGAGCTACATGTATAGGCGTGTTCATAGTATACTTTTAAAAATGTATTATGATGCAAAGTAATTAAATAAAAATTATTTAAAGCTATTTGCGTTGCTATTGAGTTGTTGAACCTGTGGGAGATCATTCCAGAGACGCGCTGCATGTATAAAGAAGTGCCACTCAGACACGAGAAGCCGGTGTATAGGAATTATGATTTTCCTTCCTCTAAGGGATCTGGCAAATCTTATTTTGTCAAAAATGTATCGTGGGGTTTTTGAGTAAATTATTTTGTGCAAAAATAAAAGAACACGTTTATTGAGAAGGTTATCGAAGGAAACGCCATAAAGTTGCGAGGAAAAATTAGAAACGTGGTCATATCCCCTCAAGCCATACGTATATCTTATTATATTGTTATTCAAGACGTTCAGTTTCCTCTTGCTGGCAAAAGTTCACAACCGTAAATTAATCCTGGAAGAAGGTAGG
The DNA here is from genome assembly GCA_963583895.1 of Melanophora roralis. NCBI lineage: Eukaryota > Metazoa > Arthropoda > Insecta > Diptera > Rhinophoridae > Melanophora > Melanophora roralis. Next base: position 1,946,147 of record OY757192.1, on the reverse strand, counting down.
ACTTAGCAAGTAATTGCCTTATCCTAAAAGGAGTATAGTATTGTGACGACCACAGACACCTCAGTTTAATATAAGTTTGGCCTACGAGTAAGTTAACATGGTCCGTCCAAGTAAGGCTACTATTAAAAACCAACCCAAGATTATTGGCAGCATTCACAACCTTTATCTTTTCCCCATTTATCAAAATATCGACTCCATTAACACAAGTGAGTGTCCTCTTACAAATTATAATGCACTTTGATTTATGAGGATTCTAGCAAAGACCATTTGCCGTTGCCCAGCGATGAACTCTGCACAGGTCATCATTAAGTTTCGAAACATTTTCAGCAATAGATTGTACTGGGCTGCTCAAATATAACTGGACATCATCTGCGTACATGTGAATTTTACAGTGCAAAAGCTGTTGTGGCAAATCATTTGCATAAATAGAAAATAGCAATGGTCCAAGAATTGACCCTTGTGGTACTCCTCTAGATAAATTAAGCAGAGAAGATTGGGCATTATTCGAGTAGACAAACTGTGAACGATTAAAAAGGTAAGAAGATAAAAGGCGTATTGAAGTTTCAGAAAAATTAAAAAAATGTCGAAGTTTCATGCAAAGTATGCGATGGTCAACAGTGTCAAATGCCTTCGAATGGTCAAGAAGAATCAAACAATTTAATTCCCCTTGATCAAAATTTTGTCGCAAGTTTTCAAACACATCCAGTAGCGCGGAAACACAGCTATGATTTGAGCGAAATCCCGACTGTCTATCAGACAATAAATTATTTTTTTCTATATAAGAGGACATTTGCAGATGTAGAATTTTTTCCAGCACTTTAGATAAAAAGCAGAGGTTAGCTATTGGTCTAAATTTCGAATCTTTTTTTGGCAAAGGTACTATCTTCGCAACTTTCCATTTGCTCGGAAAAGTACTAGACATTATATTAATATTAAAGATATGAGTTATATATGGCAAGAGTACTGGAAGTAATATATTAACAAATTTTGGTTGCATGTTGTCACAACCAACTGCATTCGATTTTATAAGTTTAAAACACGAAAATACTTCGGATTGACTTACACAGGAGAATTGAAAGACATTGCCATTGGATTCTGGATTCCCCAAATTCAGACGCGGAAAATCATAAAAGCTGTCATCTATCGGCAACAAAGGTATATTCATGAAAGTGCTATTGATCTCATCAACATTCACCCAACAGTTATTCATATTATCTGCTCTGCCAATCCCAATTTCCCGAATACATTTCCATGTCTGCCTAGAACCCACAGCAGAGCCGAAACGTCTTGAATAATATTCCATTTTCGCGTTCCTTATGCTCATATTAACATTTCTCCTGGCAGTTCTAAATTCCGCCTTCAACTCTGGAGTTCTGAATCGTTTCCATCTTGTGTAAGCAAGGTCCCTCTTATGAATGAGAAATTTCACATTGGCAGAAAACCATGGTTTTGTCCCAGAGAAAACTGTTTCAGACTTTATTGGAACTGTGACGTCATAAAGACGTTGAATATTGTCCTCCAGGAAAGATACTTGCTCATCAACAGAAGGCAAAAAGTAAATTTGGTCCCAATCTATACGAGAGACGTTCTCATTAAGAACGGTGTAATCCAAGCACCTGTAGTCACGATAGTGAGCCATGTGCTGTGACGAAAGAACTCGAAAGTTGTATGTCAAAAAAATTAAATCATGTTTTGAAAAACACGAAGCAGATATTTGATCATACAGAATTATCTTTGACATATCCCCAACAAAGAAAATGTCAAGTAAAGTTCTGTTAGTCGCAGTATGATGTGTTGGATTAACAGTATTAGTAGGAGTTAGTCCAAATGATAACATGTTGTCGGTCAATGCTGATTCCAATAGAAGATTCGAATTAAAATCACCGGAAATAATAATATCGTCGTAGGCAGATGCAAAATTTTAACATAAAAGTCTTCACAACTGCCCAGGAGTTGCCCCTAAACGGGTGCAATGTAAAATCGACTCACATTAATTTTGTATTACAAACATTTTTGTGAAACATACTTACATCCTATCTCCACCCCCTAACAGGGTTGTCATACAAAGTTTAATTTCTTTTAAGTCGCTTCCACAGCTTCCAGGGTGCTCCTACAAAGTACAAATGTAAGACCAGTAACAGTATGCGACAGTCGAAATCCGGATGGGATGAAACCAAGGGGAAATGTTATATCGGTAAAAAAAGAAGTTATACGTGTCCACGTCTATCGAAATGTATCGATTTGAAGTTAGTTACTCTTATATATGCGAAATTGTGGTCTTTTTTTTTGACATAACTCGAGAACCACAAGTCCGATTTTGCTGAAACGAATTTAAAAAAATTAGGAATTACAATTCCTTTAATCGGTTTATACATTTTTTCGCTACATAAGCAACAGTTTCGCAGTTTTAAATAAATGTGTAAAGAAAAAAACTATTTTTTGCCTAAAAAATTGAATTTTTTTAATTTTAATTCACAAAAAAATCGATGATCGAAAAACTTATTTTCGTTTATTTGCGCCCTTTACTTCCTTGCGTGGGGGTTCGCTCACTTGTTAAGAGTGTGTAAATTTTTCGAAACGTTTTAAAACATGACCACTCATAAATGTGGGTGCAATTTGTGTAAAAAAATCAACAAAAAAACCCCAAATTATTTGAAAAGTGTACTTTCCTTTAAATTGTCCACGCACGTTTTATAGTTTGTCACCGCTACCATAAAAATTAAATAACATTTTGTTTATTACTTTTTCTTATTCTGAGAATCATAAAAAAAAGTCATCAATGTTTTTTCAAAGAATTTTGAGCATATCTCGAGCAAATTTTTGAAATTGATACCTTCACTTAATTGTGAATAAAATCGAAACGCGTCCATCGCTTTTCATGATCTATGTCTCATTTCATTTAAAGGTTATGTGACTTTACGTGAAAGTAATAGGACTTGACACTTTTTTTACCGTTTTGGATTTTTAATGAATTAAAAATAAAAAAATTCAATTTTTTAGGCAAAAAATAGGTTTTTTCTTCATACATTTATTTATAACTGCGAAACTGTTGCTTATGTAAACGTTGTATGAACAGATTAAAGGAATTGTAATTCCTAATTTATTTAAATTTGTTTCAGCAAAATCGGACTGGCAGTCTCGATTTATTAAAAAAAAAGACCACCAAAGGTCACAATTTCCCCTATATGATAGTTACATTTAATAGATATATCTCGAATCCTAGACGTGACCCAGCGAAACGCCGGGACACGTATAACTTCTTTTTTTTACCGATATAACATTTCCCGTTAGTTTCATCCCATCCGGAAGTTTCCGGAGTCAAATAAAGAGGCACCGACCAGTTATTGGTGTCGAACTATTAGAAACTAGCTGACCCGGTGAACTTCGTACCACCTAACAATTATTGAATACATGGATTTTGTAAATAGAGTACAACGTCTATTTAGTCAAATAGTTCATTGGAATATATTTATAAAGAAAACAAAAATTCAAAAAGATTACAAAAATAATAAAAATAAGGAAGCTAAGTACTTTCGTGCATGGGTTATGTTAAAGTTAATTCCCTTCGGTGCAGTACCTTGTGATATACGACATTTGTCGTTTTGTTATCAGGCGCAAGTACAAATAAAGCAGATGGTTTGCCCACACGTGAACATGCAACGTATATTTGGCTATGAGAAAAACATGAATTTTCTAAATAAAGACCACAAATACCCAAGGATTCTCCTTGTGATTTGATAATCGTCATTGCAAATGCAAGACGAATAGGAAATTGAATTCGCTTAAACTCAAAAGGCATATCGGTTGGTATCGTCGGAATTCTCGGAATTAGAACTTCTTCACCTTTGAATTTTTCTCTAAGTATAATTGCGTGAATAACATGGACCATCAGTTTTGTTATTACCAAACGCGTTTTATTGCAAAGTTTTGGTTGGTTTAAATTTCGAAGCGCGTAAACTACCGAGCCAACCTTCAGTTGTAAGTTGTGGGGTGGAGGGTCAGGTACATTCAAAGAGTTTGAAACTTCAGTTGGATAGCTGGTGGCTTCATTTTTGTTTGTTACATAATCAAAAGATTTAAAAGAATGCAGAGTACCAGCGATTTGATTCTGAACTATATAGTTTAAAGCATCCACATCTATATTTTTAGCTGCTAAATTGCCCGTTCACTCAACCAGTCATTATTTTTCCCGTTAGCAATTATGTTGGAGAATACTTTCTGGATGCGCTCTTCTCTTGATAATACAAAATTACAAAAATTTTGAGGAAACGAAATCAATCCGTTTGATTCGTCGACATGAATACAGCTATTAATGATAGTCAACAATTGGTTGGAGAAATCTTGAGCTGACAAATCGTTGAGTGATGTAACTCTCATGTTTTCTGTCAACTGCAGTATCTTTTCAAAACGCCGCAGACTTGAGGATTTAACGCAAGCATTTATTCGATCAGCAGCTGTCAATCCTGGAATGACTGGTAGTGTTTGGCGGAAATCACCAGACAGTAAACATCTTGAGTCACTGCGCAGATCTTTTAGTGTTCTTTCAATAGTTTCTATTGCGCGTTTGTGTGCCATTGTGCATTCGTCCCAGATAATTATTTTACATGCTACTAAGACTTTAGACATGGCGAAGTTTTTCGCAATGTTACATGTCAGTTGGTTTTTTTTTTTAAGGTTTAATGGCAATTTTAACGCTTAGTGAGCTGTACGTCATCTTTCTATCAATGGGGCTGCTAGTCCAGATGAAGCTACCGCTACATCAACGTTGGATCTCGCACGAACAGTGGCTAAAATCAATGACATGAGGAGTGTCTTCCCAGTTTCACCGGGGGCATCCAAGAAAAAATTATATCTTAGACTTCCTTCTGTTGGGGGCTTAAGAGTTAAACATTGGTTTGAACTAATTGATTCAACTTATGTCGATTGTATTCACGTTCACGCTCCAATTCTCGATTTAGTAGCTCATTCATTTCATGTTCTGGTGCTAGCAGTCCTAACATGACTAACGAACTGCTGAAAATAAGGTTACACATGTCTTCAATTAAGAGAAAGGCCCGGTTATACATCTCGCATTAACTTCAAGATTTGGATTTCTCGAGCTGACACGATATTGATGTAAAATGTCTGCTGACATATTGTCCTTGTATTTGTTCCACAAGTCACTTGGATTTGACGGGAAGCATGTCGAAATGACAATAGCAAATAATGTTCGTATCTGACTTGGATATGCAGAAATAATTGCCTCCGAATGAGTATCGTTTTCAAGCAAATTGAGCTCTTGACATGCAGCACGAAATGTTGGGCAGACTATACCATTAACAGTACGTAATGCTGCAAATGATGTTGGACCATGAACATTCACCAGCAGCAACCGCAAATAAAAGGATTCATCAATGTTCGGATTTACTTCATAAATGCGACCAAGAGCATCACTTGAACGCACATCCGGATGCCCAGGAACCATAGTGACTTTCTTTTGACGTTAAAGTTTTTTTGAAGAAGCATTCCAAGTGTAATACCTTGGCGTCTCCGAGTTTTTTTTTTTTTTTTTTTTCTCATATATTTATTATTGAATCTTCGCCTGTGGCGAACTAACAATAAGTGTTCAAATCTTAAAACTAGGTAGTTAATATAAGTCCAGCCAGTGCCAGACTAAAATTTAAGTTCTCATATTAATTATCAAGCTTCATATAAGCGCAATAGTATCCCTCCTTTTCAGGCGGGTGTGCCCACTATGTTGCAGGATGTTTCGGGCGAGCGGATTTGGGTGAGCTTCCAGCTTATTTAAATACTTGTCCACATAGTTCAGGATTTCGCATTTAACTAGTGGAACTTGTAGATCCTTGTGGATGTTGCTGTTTTTAACATACCAAGGAGCACCAGTTATCATTCTTAGGATTTTGTTTTGCCTGCGTTGAATTTTTTCTATGTTGGATGCGGAAGCAGTGCCCCATAATTGTATACCGTAGCACCAAATTGGTTTCAGAATCGATTTGTAGAGTAGAAGTTTACAATCAAGACGAAGCACAGAGTTTCTGCCGATTAGCCAATGAATTTGTGTAGCTTTAAGTTTCATTTGCGTCAACTTCGCATCTATATGAGGCTTCCATGTGAGGCGGCGGTCCAGGTGAATGCCAAGGTATTTTGTCTCGGTTCGTTGAGGCACCATATGGTTGTTAATAAGAATTGGAGAGCACGTTTCTTTGCGTAAAGTAAAAGTTACGTGGGTACATTTTTGTTCATTTATTTTTATTCCCCATAACTTTGCCCATGTTTCAACTTGGGTTACGTGTTGCTGCAATTGGTTTGAAGCCTCTTTAGGGTCTTTATGGATACTGAGAAAAGCGGTATCATCAGCAAATGTTGACGTGTTGGCGTCTCCGAGTAAAGTAAAGTTTGTGCAAACGGATCGCTTTGACAAACAGCAAAGAAACTTGGCAATGTTGTCACTGCAGGTATTTTAGCACGTGGAACAATGTTTGCCGTTCTTGCCAAAGCAATATATAGGAAAAAATTGCGTTAATGACTCGCTTACTGACAGACAGATTCTTCATTGCATAGCCTAAATGCTTAGGGCATTATAGAATTTTAATTTAATTAATGCTCGACAGGTTTCAAAGTTATGAATGCATTTTTCGTACTTTTTACAGGGTAAAAAACCATATTATGAAACTGCTTATATCCGTAATGTACCTTCGGAACCGAAAAAGATAAAAAGGGCTTAAACTAATAATTTAAATTGCGTTCAACAGGTTTAAAAAAGATATTAGCACGTCTTTTGGAATTTTTTTTACAGTTATTGAGACTTAAAAAGAAAGTATTTTCGTTGTATGGGAGGTGCAATGCCCATTATTCTCTTTTCTCCTTAGTATACTCACCTCAATTATGTATATAGCAAACATAAACATTTATTGACATATATATGTAAAAGATTTTTTCTTGTAAAGGAGGCGCCACGCCTATTATTATCTTCACGCCCAAACTCAGCTTAATTGTAAACATCAAGATTGTTAACAACTACACAAAATTTGGGAACTTTAACCCATACACAGCTGAATTATGCATATTACCATTATAAACATCTTTACAAACTTTTGAGAGTTCAACTGTTACAGTTATTGAGATATATGAAAAAAAAATTATTTTCGTTGTATTGGAGATGCGTCGCCCATTTATTTTTCCCGCCCATACAGAGCATAGTTATGCATATTGGCACTATAAACATCCGTACAAAGTTTGGAGACTTCAGCTTTTACAGTTATTGAGGTATATACAAAAAACTATTTTTATTTATTTCTTCCCGCCCATACAAAGCTTAATTATGCATTTTAACACTATAAACATCCGTACCAACTTGGGAGGCTTCAGCTTTTACAGTTATTGAGATATATACAAAAACTATTTTTGTTGTATAGGAGGTGCCACCCCCATTTATTTATTTCCGCCCATACACAACTCAATTATGCACATCAATAAATAATTTACCTTACCAAATTTGGAGACTTCAGCTATAATAGGTATTGAGGTATGTGAAAAAAACTGTTCAATTTGTATGGGAGTTGCCACGCCCAGTCGGAATTTTCAAAAATTTTCATTAAAATTGGCCCAGCCATTCCTGAGTTATAAGTGGTGTCACTAACACAAAAAAAAATTGTTCTTTTATATATAAGAAGATATCCTGGAGACAGTCGCTGTTTGAAATCAGCAAAATCGCTTTACTTTTTACCGAGATATAAACGGAAACCCTTTTTTTTTAAGACAAAGCCATTATATATGTATGTATTTCCCACTATATCTCAGTAAATATAGTCAGTCTTGCAAAAAAACTTGGCACGGATACTGTAAAGATAGAAACCTAAATGAGGGAACTTTTTTTTTAGATAGGATCAGGGGAAGTGGTATTTCCCCTACAACTGCACAAGTTTTTTGATATATCTTATCAGCTAAATCTTAGAAACTGTAAGAGCTATCGACTTTAAATGTTTTACGAAAACTAATCGGTCAAAAAGGCCCACAATTTTGAAAAAAAATTTTTGTGCAGGAGCAGGGGAAGGGAAAGCTCCCACACAAAAGCAAAATTTTTTTGAAATTTCGATACGCTCTATCTCGAAAACTATAACAGCTTTCGACATCAAATGTTCTACAAAAAGTAATTATATAATAAAACCTACACTTTGGTGAAAATTCTTTTTGGTAGGGACAGGGGAGGGCTAGCCACCATACAAATTAAAAATTTTTATAAAATTTTCGATACGCGTTATCTCAGAAATTATAAAAGTTTTTGACTTCAAATGTTCTACAAAAAGTTATTGAATAATAAAACCTACACTTTGGTGAACAAGTTTTTGGGTACGGAGAGGGAAGGGGTAGCCCCCATACAAATTAAAATTTTTTATAAAATTTTCGATACGCGTTATCCCAGATATTATAACAGTTTTCGACTTCAAATGTTCTCAAAAACTAAATGGACAATAAAATCTCCCTTTTAAGAAAAAAAAATTTGGACAGGAGCAGAGGGAAAGGAGTCCCCCATATAATTGAACAGTTTTTATAAAATTTTTGGTACGCTTTATTTGAGAAAAATACAACTGCTATCGACATCCAAAGTTCTACAAAAAGTAATGATCAAATAATTTAAACATTTTGGAAAACAAGTTTGAGGGAAGCAGGGGGGCCAGAAGCACCCCTACCAATAAAAATTTTTAATTAAACTTTTAATGCAAATAATGTTGAAAACTTTTAAAACTCTCTACCTCAAACCTTCTATAAAGTATTTCTATTATACATTCGAACGTTACAATTTTCTGCTTCGAAAAGTAGGATTGCTATGGGCTTTAACCCATTAACGCCCGCTGTGCCAATTCGGGAACACTTCCATATCTGGGGTTTTTGACAAAGCTGTGAACTTTTTTCAATACATTTTTGTATTTTTAATTAGCCGAAAGTGCAAGCATTACACATAACTAAAAAAAAAAATTTATTGCGTTACCTGATTTTTTTGCAAAAATCGTTTAAGTTTCGCAAAAAACCAATTGTGGAGGTGAGTATGGTTTTCTGAGAATTTTTTTTTTTTGTTTAAACTGAATATTGATATAAGTATGAATTTGTAGATTAATTTAATCAAAAGCAAAACCTTTACAAGTGTTTTCATAATAATAAATTAAATTTACATAATTTTATACCCCTTGAAAAATTGACGTGCCAATTTTGGTACAACGGGCATAAGAGTACTAAAATGTTAAAATTATGAAAACAGACAACAACAAAAAAAAACATCTCAAATAATCATATAAGAGTAACGTGCATGTACGTAGCAATGCTAATATAGTAACAGTGGTTTGTTGTCAAGTGTTTTTGCTATGAGGAAAAATAACGGTATGTAAAAATCAAGAATTTCTTGAGAGTTGCAGCAAAATAAGTCAACAGAAAAAAAGAAAACAGTAGTGAGAAGTTTGCGAATGTTAAAGCACGTTTAACAAATTTATTTAAATTTGTACTTTTAAGTGTTTACCCTGATGTGAGCTTTATATATACTTATAAAAGCATCAATGCAAATTGTAACTAATATAATTTTTATAGATAATCAAAATGAAGCGCAAGGTATATTTTAGTGCCAAAAAACAAAAATTCTCAAGGATTGGAAGAAGCCGTAAGTGCTATTTTGGAAGATAATAGTAATTTGGAATACGATTTGGCTATAATTCCACCACTACCAAGTGTTGTTTCTGATGAAGAAGAGGATTTCAGTGAAAGTAAAATTGAAGGACTGCCAAACGAAGTTCCCAGAGAAATCAAGCTGTTTACTTATAGTTTTCAAGATATTTCGATTTCCGAATGCACCAGTGATGATGAACCATTAGCGGCTAAAAGATCTAGAGGTAGCACCAACACTACACAATATAATCACACTACAATTGCAAACAAACATCCAAAGTCGTATGCTCCTATTTGGAGAAAATGTGACCCTATTTATTCCAAAACTTATTTAGAATCTGACAACCTTGTCTCCTATTAAAATATTTGAAAAATATGATATCACTGCAGCAGAGCTTAAGGTCTTTTTAGGAATACTTATTCTTTCAGGTTACCACAAAGTGCCAAGAAAAAGAATGTATTGGTCACTAGATGAGGACATAAAAGTTGAAATGGTGTCAAAGTTAATGTCCAAAAATAGGTTCCAAGAATTTAAGCGAAATTTACACCTTGTTGACAATAATGATGCTAAGAGCACGACTGACAAAATGTTTAAAGTAAGAAGGCTTTCAGATCTTCTTTTAAAAAAATTCAACCAGTGGAACGTTTTTCATGAAGAAATATCTATCGATGAATCCATGGTGAAGTATTTCGGTCGTCATTCGGCAAAGCAATTTATTCGGGGTAAGCCTGTACGCTTTGGATACAAGAATTGGGTTGCAGCAAGTTCCAGTGGATATTGCTATGCTTTTGACATATATTGTGGAAAAACGAATGATAAGTCCAATGAGCCATTAGGAAGTAAAGTTGTTAAAATGTTGCTAAACCAATTGGACACAAATCCTGCCAACCATAAAATATTTTTGACAACTTTTTCACCAGTTGTGACCTTCTTCGGGACTTACGTGATTTGGGATATCGTGCCACAGGCACTATACGTAAAAATCGTACAAAAAAGTGTCCACTTCCAACAGTCAAAGATATGATGAAGAAGTCCATAGCTGAGTTTGACTACAGGTTTGACAAAAATAATGAGATTCTGCTGGTCCGCTGGAAAGACAATAGTATCTGCACAATGGCAACCAACTACGACTCCTTTGATCCAGTAGGAACCATTAGAAGATGGAACTCAGAAAAAAAGCAAATAAAAGAAATGAAAATTCCATTTCTTTTCCAAAAATATAATAATGGCATGGGCGGAGTTGATGATGGACCAGTCTATTTCACTGTATAGAATTGGAATACATGGAAAAAAATGGTGGTGGGTTTTATTCACATTTATGGTAAATATGGCCATATCAAATGCATGGCGGATTCACGTAGCCTCTAAAGCAGATGGCATGGAGCAATTACTATTTAGAAGAAATATAGCAATATTTTATCTTAGCCTATTGCCTCAAAAATATTTTGCTCGTCCGTCGTCATCAAACGTTGAAGGCTTGCGACTAGATGGATTTGATCACGTACCTGAGAAACTGCCAAACTGTGTGCGATGTGTTGTTTGCCATAACAGAGGTCGATGGGGTTGCAAAAAATGCAAAAAGGCACTTTGCATTGAAAAATGCTTTTTTCAAAAATTTCACTCATAAGTGACCACTGTGCCAGTTTGGGGTGTACCCAAAAAATGAATTTTTTTTTATTTTTTTCTTATTTTGTCGTTTATATGTAATAAATTTTCTATAAAATAAAAAAAACTTGAATTTTCTCCTAGTGGTTTTTGTTTGGGTCCAAATGGCTTAAGCCCGGCACAAGGTATTTTTATTATAATATTTGCCGTACACAATATATATTGGCTAGAAAATATGACTGGGTATATTAAAAGACCATCCGAATATATCACTCTTTATTGTTTTTATTATCACATATGTACATACATATGTTCATATGTTTGTACCTTTCCTTGTTTTTTTGGAATAAAAAAAGAGGTTCTCTTGGGTTTTGGCTTATATCTCGGTCATTTATCGGGAGATTTTTTTTAATTTCGATTCCGATTTTCTCGCAGATATTTCTAATAGTTTGATATCACTAATGGGTTTCTGCAACAGCGGGGCTTAAAAAAGTTGAGTTTAACCATAACACTGACAAACACCCTTCACAATGTTCTTTAAAGTACCCAGCCATATGATCTAGCCGAATGATTTCGTACTTCAAATATTATAATAAAACTGCTTTGTACATATCTATTTTTTATTTTTCCTTCCGCATAATGAAGTGATCTTGCAAAAAAATAACGTTTTTGTATGACAAGCACAGTTTATATATTTATATTTTTTGGTATTATACTAACAATAAATAAAAGAAATCAAAATACATAGGTACATATGTACATACATACATTATATGTATGTTTGTATGTATGTACATTTAAAGATATAAACATACATACATGTGTACATACATGTGTATGTAAATACATACATACACATGTACCTACCCACATACATCCATATAACAATAAATATCTACGTCCAAGCATACAAAAAGCTTTTTTCGTATTTGCTAATGCCCATTCATAATGTTAAACGTTGCCAGTTTTCATTTGTTACTGAGACAATCGCAGCATTTTGCCTATATCTGGGTATGTGGTAATTCTAAATAGCGATCATCTCAGAAATATTTCCTAAAATTTGACAGCAATACCTGGTCGTTAGTGCTTAAACTGACTCCAAAAATTTGGTTTCAACTGACGTACAGACTGGCATGGTAATATCGACTTCCCTATCTATAAGGATCCAGAACTTATATACTTTATGGGGTCGCAAATGGATAGTAAAGAAATTACAAATGAAATGATAAACTAATATTTACCGTTATCACTTATGTGAAGGGTATAATAATTAGGGTTTAAGCCCACGTTTTACCTATCCACGGGCACCCTGGAAACAGGGGGGATTTATTACAATTTCAGCCCCCCCTGGGACAATGGTGATAAAGGGTAAGTATAGTGTAGGAATATGTTTGCGAGGGGAAACAAATAGGAGCCTGTAAAACATTTTATTTCTTTACGGGCGACTCAAGGGAAATTTTGGGGTTTTACCCCATTTTTTAAATTTTGTATGGCAGCCCCCCTAGGGCGGGGAGACAGGAGGAAAGTATGTTGTAACGAAATGTTAGCAGTGAAAAATTTGTTTGTGTCAGCCCTCCATTTGAGCTATTCACGGGCACCAGGAAAGCTGAAGGGGGGGATTTTTTTCATTTTCCCAAACCTTGTATGGGAGCCACGATAAGCGATGGAAATAGGGAATAAGTATGTTTTAGGAATATGTTAAGGAAGAGATATTAATAAGATTCATACACTTTATTTCTCTGAGGCCGACTCTAGGGAAGTTATAAGCGTTTTTGCAACATTTTTTGAACATATTACAATTGCTAATTTCCATTTGTTGTTGCCTTTTAGTTTGTCTTAAGTTCATATAATTTCTTTTTATCAGAAGAAATTAATATTTTTCCGTTAATGTTGAGAGGAACTTTAATTTGAAAAAAGCAGATTTTTCTACCGATACTAGCCGAGTAGAATGCATTTTCGAAAGCAGCTACGCAATTTCATCATCAGTACTTTTTGAACGGTAGTAGTGTCTTTTGGTTGTAAACATCACCTATTAAACCTACATGTAACAGAGAAAGGGAAACGGCATGACAGTTTTTCCTTATTTTTTAATTTGTAAGTTAGGACGAAGTTTACTTTTCATATACACTTTGCTTTTTTCTATTTAAAGTCTCTTCGGTAACACTTGACTAACGGTCAAGAATCATCCATCTCTTAGATGGAATGAAACGCTTTTTATCTTCTATTATATAAAGAAGTCTATTATATAAAGAAGGGGTGTATGTATGTATGTATGTATGTATGTATGTTTGTATTTTATAGCTGGCCACACCAGTGGATCGATTTTTGTGAAATTTTTACAGAGTGTTACTTCAAGTCTGAAAGAAACAATAGGTTACTTTTTTTTGGAAATTATTGCTGCCACGCCCACACTACGCCCATTTGTGTGGGAAGGTCAAGTAACAAAATTACCCAGAGCCATACTGCTCAATCGCGTAGAGCTAAATACCTGAAATTTACAACACGTGTTAAGCTTTACATGTTTGTTTAAATGCACATGAGTTTTTAAACATTGGGCCCGTAAAGGGATAAAAAGGGGACAAAAAGGGAAAAATCGGTAACCTACTATCTCTTGGTGTATATAAGATAGAAACAAAATTTAAAAAGTTTAGCGTTTTCCTTAAGAAATAAACAGACAGGTATCTGGAGTTTTTTTTTTTTTAATTGTGCTCCGAAAGGTTGAAAAAAGGGGCTAAAATTATATTTTGGTACTTTTTGTTACTTTTAAACCAATAAAGATAGAAAAATTTTTCAAATTGCGTTTTTCGTACTTTTTTTTAATTTTGGGCCCAAAGGGGGAAAAAAGGGTTAAAAATATATTTTGATTTTTTTATTCGGTAACTTTTAAACCAATAACGATAGGAACATTATTCAAATTAAGTGTAACAGGCCTAAAAAATATGAGTACGTTTTTAGATACTTTTTTAATTTTATAGACCCTAAGGGGAAGAAAGGGTTAAAATTATGTTTTAGTACTTTTTGTAACTTTAAAATCAATTATGATAGAAACATAATTTCAATTGCTCTTCGAGACCGATTTTTGGAAATTAGTTCGCACGTAAACGGCTTTTAGAGTTAACATTTTGAAGGTAAAAAAGTGGGCGGTGCCACGCCCATAAAAGTTAAACTTTTTATGCTGGTACTTTTATTGCACTGATTTTTTAAAATTAGCACACATATAGAAGGCCTTTAATTCCGAAGTTCTAAAGGACAAAAATGGAGGATTGCAGCGCCCACAAAAATGTAAGTTTTCAAACTGATTCTTCTATTGTTGCGATTTTTATGAAGCTCAAAAATAGACCGATAATGTTTATTTTCGGTACAAAAATGGATGGCATAAAGATAGACAAACGTGCAAAATTATGTGAAGATAACGCCATATTCTAGCCAGTTATATCCCAAAACGCTTCATCCGGGAGGACATTTGTATGGGAGCTCTGTCAAAAAGTTAGCTGATCATCACCACAAACAACATGCTTTTTTGTTATGCCAAAAAACTTATCTGTTCCAAATTTCATCGAAATATCTGCAATAATGCGGTCTCTACTTTGTTTACAAGAATACATTAACTCGTAGCCGGACGGATTGACTGACAGGTTTTAATCGGCTCAGGAAGTGATTCTGTGTCGATCGGTATAATTGAAGGTGGGTCTCAGACTTTTTCTTTGGTGAGGTACAAAAATTTGCACAAAAGCATAATAAAATTTGGATATAACAATATAAGAGAAATTTTAACTTCTTTTGAAAAATATTTGAAATGTGATCCCTGTATTTATATTATATAAAGAAAGGTTGTATGTGTGTATGTATGTATGTATGTATATATGTATGTATGTATGTATGTATGTATGTATGTATGTATGTATGTATGTATGTATGTATGTATGTATGTATGTATGTATGTATGTATGTATGTATGTATGTATGTATGTATGTATGTATGTATGTATGTATGTATGTATGTATGTATGTATGTATGTATGTATGTATGTATGTACATACATATGTATGTATGTTTGTAATTTTTAGCTGTCCACACCAGTGGATCGATTTTTTTGAAATTTTTACAGCGAGTTACTTCAAGTCTGGAAGAAACAATTGGAAAGTTTTTTTTTTGGAAATCTTTGCTGCCGCGCTCACACTACGCCCATTTGTGTGGGAAGGTCTGATTATGAATTGCCTAACCAAATTACCCAAAGCCATACTGATCAAACGCGTAGAGCTAAATACATGTTTGTTTAAATACATACGAATTTTTAGAAATTGGGCCCGTAAAGGGATAAAAAGGGGACAAAAAAGGAAAAACCTGTAGCCTACTATCTTTTGATGTATATAAGATAGAAACAAAATTTAAAAAGTTTTGTTTTCCTTATGAAACAAACAGACAGGTATCTGGAGTTTTTTTTTCATTTTGGTCCAAAATGGGGGAAAAAGGGGCTAAAATTATCTTTTGGTACTTTTTGGTATTTTTTGTTACTTTTAAACCAATAATGATATAAACATTATTCAAATTGCGTTCGATAGGTCTTAAAAACATATTGTTACGTTTTCCGTACTTTTTTAATTTTGGACCCAAAAGGGGAAAACAGGATTAAAAATATATTTTGATTTTTTTATGCGTTTTTTGTGGTGCTTTTCAACCAATAAAGATAGAAACATAATTCAAATTGGATGCGACAGGCCTAAAAAATATGAGTACGTTTTTGGGCCTTTTTTGAATAATTGGAGTCTTAGGGGGAAAAAAGGTTAAAATTATGTTTTCGTACTTTTCGTAACTTTAAAACCCATCAAGGTAGAAACATAATTTAAATTGCATTCGTCAGGTTACCAAAAAATGTTAATATGTTAATAAGGGGCTGAGATTATATGTATATATAGAAGTTTAGAAATAATTTTTGCTTATTAAAGCTTTCTGAATATCTCCAAAACTGTAAGCCTGGTAAATTTCCAATTTTTATGTGCTTAGTAAATAGTAGGGCTGACTTATTATTATTAATTGCAACTTATGTGGGGCAACCAATAAATTGAAGCATATGTAAATTCTTTTGTTTACATATTTTAATAATTTTACTATGATTGGGGTAGCGAAGCACACTGGGGCTTAGATAGTTATTGTATATCATACAAAAGGAGGTTAATCTCTTTTATTTCTGTTTTTGTCAGCGACAAATGGACTGAAATTACTAAAGATCATATTGCACCGTGCCACGTTTGACTCATATGCTAATTTCCATTTATTGTTGAGTTGAACCAATTGTTTTTAATACAAGTTTTTGCCTTTTAGTTTGGCTTAAGTTCATAAAACTTTTTTTTATCAGAAGAAATTAATATTTTTCTGTTAATGTTGAAAGAAACTTTAATTTGAAAAAAGCTAGCCGAGTAGAATGCATTTTCGAAAGCAGCTACGCAATTTTATCATCAGTACTCTTTGAACGGTAGTAGTGTCTTTTGGTTGTAAACATCACCTATTTAACTTACATGTAACAGAGAAAGGGAAGCGGCATGACTGTTTTTCCCTGTTACATGTAAGTTAAATAGGTGATGTTGCTTTACTGATTATTTCTGAAGACTCTTTTTCATATTAAAATAATATTGGGCGGCAAAAATGAACTGATGCTCAGCGATTTCACTTCTTAGTCGTAAAGGAACTATAGAAACCATAAACATATTTGCATCTTTAATAGTTGCGTCATTTGTCACTATAAGCCTATCTGAAAGTGATACTGCTTCCTCTTTAGGCAAGTTTTGAATAAGGCATTTGGCTGCATGGTCCATTAATTTTTGCAATTTTACCTCTACCGATACTTCAATAACCTTTACATTAGACAGCACTGCTTATTTTTTTGGCAGATTTAACCTTTTTGTATCGAAGAAGCATATTCAAATTATGATTTTTTAAAGAGCTTCCTAAAATAGAATATTTTTCTTTTGGCAATCCCAATTCTATTACCAACGCTAAGGCTCTTTATTTGTAAAGCATTTGGTGAAGTAGGAACACTCCTTGTGATTTTCTACAGTCAAACTGGACTTGCAAGCACCACAGCTTTTGACGCGCTGGACCTTGGTTTATATTTTACAAACTTAAGATATAATGCTTTTGAAAGATGCGATTAGATGTAGATGCGATTTAGATGCAACGTAGATGTGACATTTGCAAGTTAACGTGTTCTTGTACACTCAGAACACTCCTTTATAGTTTTTGCAGGTCTTCCTCTTGCTGCCAGAGTATGTTTGCGGTTCTTCGATGTTTTCAAAAGTTGTATCTATCTCCGTTTAGCCAGTCTGGGTTGTTTTTCATAAATCCTTTTTTGTACAGTGTGAGGCAAGCCATTTTTTTATTTGTTACGAAAACGAAGTGAATTTTGCTTTAAACATACTTTTCGTGGTATACTGATAAATCGTGTAGTTCTTTCACAATAGCCAATTTAAATGCATTTTTATTATCTGAGTTTCTGTTACTGATCACTAGTGTTGCAAAGTAGAAACTTAACTGGCTGCACAACAAAAATTAAAAAAAAGGGTTTAAACTACCTAATTTGGGGGAAAAAAAATTAACTGGAATATACCTGCAGTTTATATTTTACTCAGTATAAGAAAGTTTTAAAACTACCTGCCTACTTTTATAACAGATGTTTTTAAATTTAAATAAATAAAAAAATTGCAATAGTCATGTCTACCTGATTGCCAGAGCAAAATATTGTTTATATATTTTTAACAAGTAACTTTATTTTACATTTAAATTGCTGCAGTTAAAAAAAATTTGGAAAGCCTTTTTTATTTCTTTTTAAATTTTGCACACATCTTTGTTACATACTGTTTTATGTTGAAATGTTCTTAATTCAATGATCTCTTTTCCAATTATCTACTTATAAAATAGGTATAACTAAGTACTAAAAACAGTGTTGTACTGTTAACAGAGTTTGTGATTAAAGATAATGATATGTAACAGGGTGACAAATAATACAGATTTATAAATGAGTTAAAACACTAATTCATTATTAAAACATCTTCCTTTTTTTATATAAAAAATTATCTAGCGATATCTTGTTGGTAATCTAATTACTCTACCACTTTTAGTTACATTTTCATTACCATTATTTGCATTATTATTTAAATTTTCATTTAATTTTACATTAATATTTTCATTAACATTTTCAGTTTCACTTGAATTAACATTTTCATTTAAATTATCATTAACATTTTTAGTTTCATTAAAATTAACATTTTCATTTAAATTTTTATTAACATTTTTAATATCATTAAAATTTTCATTAACATTTTCATCTTCAATTTCAAAATTTTTCTTTATGTGTTGTCTGTTTCTCCTATAGGTTGAATCTCCTTGATCCTGTATAATATACGATCTAGGCTCTTTGGCTCTATCAACTACAGTACCAGGATACCAAATTGATGTTGGTGTTCTTTTAAACATTATGCGTTCACCTACATATATCTACTGGCTTTAGATTAACAGCTGATTTATTAAAATTATTTGCCATTTTCTCTTTTTGTTTAACAATTTGTTTAGAAATATCTTTTGTGTTAATAAATTTTGGTTTTAAATTTTCTAAAAGACACGGTATTTTTGTTCTCAAAACCCTTCCCATTAGCATTTCCGATGGACTTGGAAAATTTCCCTTTTTTGTTGTCCTTAATTGCAGTAATGCTGTATAAGGGTCAGTCGAATCGTCTTTACATTTGTATAACATTTTCTTGATCGTCTGTATTGTACGTTCTGCTAGACCGTTAGACCTAGGCAAATAAGGACTTGAGGTTATATGTTCTATTCCCCAGTTCCTACAAAAATTTGAAAATTCACTTGAGTTGAATGGAGGTCCATTGTCTGAAACAAAAATAGCCGGTATGCCATGTCGGGCATATATGGACTTAAGTTTAGTTATAACCTGGTTACTATTATAGCCTGAACTAAGAACATCTATTTCCACGTATTTAGAGTAATAATCTACTACTAATAGATACATTGATTTGTTAAATTCAAATAGGTCACAACCAATTTTGTACCATGGAATTGTAACAATCTCATGTGGTAATAATTCCTCTTTCGGATTAGAATTCTGATACTTTTTACAAATCACGCAATTTGATACCATTACGTTTATATCATTATTAATGTTTGGCCAATAAATTGACTCTTTAGCCAAATTTTGACAGCGTTGTACACCCATGTGACCCTCATGTAAGTATGACAACATTTCACGCCTAAGATCTCTCGGTATCAAAATCCGATTGTTCATTAGTATAATACCATCTAAGTGTGATATTTCATCTTTAACAGGATAATACGGAAGCAATTTTGCATCAATTTTCTTCCTATCCTTTGGCCACCCGTCCTTTATACATTTAAGTAAATTTTCTAAAATTCCATCTGTTTTAGATGCTTCCTTTATTCTTTCAATAGTAATATCCGGTAAGCTATTCTGAGACATAATAAAGTTACAATGTAAATCAATTTCTTCGTTTAAATCTAATAATGTGTTTTCCTTAAGAGGAGCTCTCGAAAGCGTATCCGCAATAAAAAGATATTTACCCGGTTTGTAAATAACTTTTATATTGTATGTTAATAAACGTAACATAAATCGTTGTAAACGAGCCGGAATTTTATAAAGTGGTTTTTCAAACAAAGTTACCAATGGTTTATGATCAGTTTTGACTGTCACATTTAAACCATATACGTATTGGTGAAACCTAGTACAACCAAACAAAATCGCAAAAAGCTCTTTTTCAATTTGAGCATAATTAGACTGACAATCAGTCAATGAAGCCGAAGCATAAGCGATTGGATTATTGTCATGCATAATTGTGGCTCCCACAGCAAATTTTGATGCGTCCACTGACAATTTAACTGGTTTCTTAGGGTCAAAATACACTAAAACCGGTGAATTAGTTATCTCCTTTTTCAAATTTAAAAATTCATTATTTTGTTCAGCATTCCATTGCCATAAAACGTTCTTTTAAAGAAGATTTCTTAAATTTTTAGATTTAGCTGAAAGATTTTCTATAAATGAACCTAAATAGTTCACCATTCCCAAAAATCGTTGAAGTTCCGAAACATTTACCGGTATTGGCAACTCCGAAATTGCCTTTATCTTGTCCGAGTCAGGTTTAACACCTTCGCTATTAAAAATGTGTCCAATAAACTTTATCTCTGATTTTAAGATTTTCGATTTTGATTTATTGAACTTTAACCCAACGTTTTTGGCTCTATTTAAAACCCTTTCTAAAATTTGATTATGTTCTTCTAAGTTTTCAGCATGAATCAAAAAATCGTCCATATAGATGATAAGACCATCTATATCCCCAAATAACCTCACCATTTCAGAATGAAATATTTCCGGGGCAGCGTTAATACCAAATGGCAAACGCAAAAAACGATACCGACCCATTGGTGTATTAAAAGTACATAACCTTGATGACGCCTTATCTAAAGGTATCATCCAAATCCGGAGTTAGCATCAAGGCTACTAAAATATCTTGAATTTGTCAATTGTGCCCTACACTCATTAATGTTGGGAAAACTAAACCTTGGTCTTACAATGACCTTGTTTAGATTTCTTGGGTCAAGGCACAACCGCAAGCTACCATTTGATTTAGTAACCAAAACTATAGAATTAACCCATTCGGTAGGCTCAACTTCTTTAACAATCACATTTAAATTTTCCATTCTACGTAGCTCCTGTTTCAAAGGTTCGAAAAGTCCTATTGGAACACGACGTGGTGCTTCCACTATAGGCTCACTATTTTCCAAAACTTTCAAGTGACATTCATTTTTGAGCTGACCAAGACCATTAAAAACTTCCTCATATTTTTCAAAAACTGAATCTATATTCAAAGCATTAACAGTTTTAACTAGATTCATTTGAATCGCTAACTCAAGCCCAATCACGTTCTTACACTGCATTTGTAATACATAAAATTTTGTAAAATATTTAACATTTATGTAATCTAAATTCAAATCTAAAGAACCTACTACAGGGAGCTTTTCTCCACTAAAAGTTAGTATGTTATTATAAATTTTGTTATTAATCTTACATATATTCAAAATACTTAAGGTTTGCTCCGATAACAGATTGGCTTGCGCGCCGGTATCCACCTGAAACTGGACCTTCTTGTTGTTTATTACTGCTTCAACGTTCCACTCTTTATTGGCATCTCTTTTCCTATCGAATACGGATCCAATAAACAAATTTTCATCCTCGTTTTCTATGGCCTTTACATATCTATTGTTATGTTTGTTGTTGTGATTATTCTTGTTGTTGTTGTTGTTGTTGTTACTTTTTGCAAAACACATTTTTGCAAAATGATTTAACTTGCCACATACATGGCATTTCATGCCATCAGCCGGACATTTATTATTATGGCTTTGGCCACATTTGTTGCACTTGGCTTGTTGTTGTTGATGGTTTGTTAAATTTGATTTGTTGTTGTTGTTGAAATTTTTACTTTTTGATTTGTAGCTGCTTTTCTTTAAACCACATATGTTGGAACTGCTATGAGACACCTGCTCGATTGCCGTAGCATTTTCACGTGCAGCCTCCATACCATTCGCTATTTGAAGTGCTTTGTCCCATGTTATCTCACCTTCACTCAATAACTTTTCTTTAATTTTCTGGAAATTCTGTGACAACCCACACGTAAAAATGTCTTTAACCAAGGACTCGCTTATGTCCCCAAACTCACACGTGAGGCTCAGGTTTTGCAGCACCGTCGAGTACTGAGTGATGGTTTCACCAATTGCTTGTTTACGGGTAAAAAACATGTGGCGCTCCATGGCCGTATTTTTTTTCGGAACAAAATAATTTTCAAATTTTTCCCATAGCACTTTATACACTATTGTGTCAATGTCTATGTTGAACGAATTTACGATATCACCACATCCAATGTGGTGTAGCAGCAGTGCTACCTTACGTTGTTCTGGTTGTGTCTCCAACCCTGAGGCTCGCATAAAAATTCTAAAATTTCTGCTCCAATTTTTCCACTCCAAGCATAAATTTTGTGCATTTGTGTTTAGCGGCACCATCGATGTTGAAATGGCCAACGACGTCTCCCTTACATCAACAGGTTGCACTGGATCACTTACTGGCGGCGCCATTTTCACTTACAATGATTTCCAATAAAATTTTAACAATTCGATTTTTTTTTCACAATCTTTTTATTTTTTCAAAAAGATTTTTATTTAACAATAAGATTTTTCATTCAATAATTTTATCTTTTAATCTTACAAGTCTTTTTCCACGTGGGATTTTAACCTCAAAAAACTTTCTTTTTTTTTTGCACAAGAAAAATCACCCCACACCTGACACCATGTTTTATGTTGAAATGTTCTTTATTCAATGATCTCTTTTCCAATTATCTATTATATAAAGAAGGGATGTGTGTATATGTATGTATGTATGTATGTATGTATGTATGTATGTATGTATGTATGTTTGTATTTTATAGCTGGCCACACCAGTGGATCGATTTTTGTGAAATTTTTACAGAGTTTTACTTCAAGTCTAAAAGGAACAATAGGTTACCTTTTTTTTGGAATTTGTTGCTGCCACGCCCACACTACGCCCATTTGTGTGGGAAGGTCAAGTAACAAAATTACCCAGAGCCATACTGCTCAAACGCGTAGAGCTAAATACCTGAAATTTACAACACGTGTTAAGCTTTACATGTTTGTTTAAATGCACATGAATTTTTAAACATTGGGCCCGTAAAGGGATAAAAAGGGGACAAAAAGGGAAAAATCGGTAACCTACTATCTCTTGATGTCTATAAGATAGAAACAAAATTTAAAAAGTTTAGCGTTTTCCTTAAGAAATAAACAGACAGGTATTTGGAGTTTTTTTTTTTAATTTTGGTCCGAAAGGCCGAAAAAGGGGTTTAAATTATATTTTGGTACTTTTTGTAACTTTTAAACCAATAAAGATAGAAAAATTTTTCGAATTGCGTTAGATAAGTCTTACAAAAATATGATTACGTTTTTCGTACTTTTTTTTAATTTTGGACCCAAAGGGGGAAAAAAGGGCTAAAAATATATTTTGATTTTTTTATTCGTTTTTTGTAACTTTTAAACCAATAAAGATAGCAACATTATTCAAATTAAATGTAACAGGCCTAAAAAATATGAGTACGTTTTTAGATACATTTTTAATTTTATAGACCCTAAGGGAAAGAAAGGGTTAAAATTATGTTTTAGTACTTTTTGTAACTTTAAAATAAATTATGATAGAAACATAATTTCAATTCCTCTTCGAGACCGATTTTTGGAAATTAGTTCGCACGTAAACGGCTTTTAAAGTTAAAATTTTGAAGGTAAAAAAGTGGGCGGTGCCACGCCCATAGAAGTTAAACTTTTTATGCTGGTACTTTTATTGCACTGATTTTTTAAAATTGGCACACATATAGAAGGCCTCTAATTCCGAAGTTCTAAAGGACAAAAATGGAGGATTGCAGCGCCCACAAAAATGTAAGTTTTCAAACTGGTTCTTTTATTGTTGCGATTTTTATAAAGCTCAAAAATAGACCGATAATATTTATTTTAGGTATAAAAATGGGTGGCATAAAGATAGACAAACGTGCAAAATTATGTGAAGATAAGGCCATATTCTAGCCAGTTATAGCCTAAAACCCTTAATCCGGGAGGACATTTGTATGGGAGCTCTGTTGAAAAATAACCTGATCATCACCACAAACAACATGCTTTTTTCTTATGCCAAAAAACTTATCTGTTCCAAATTTCATCGAAATATCTGCAAAAATGCGGTCTTTACTTTGTTTACAAGAATACATTAAGGCTGAATTCCAAAACGCAGTTTGCCTTGCATTTAAAATTTTCAACTTCTTCCCTTATTCACTCTTTACAATCGGACAACGTTTTTTGCTTCCAGGACATTAATATAGCTGTAAGCACTCATGTGGAAGTAGAAGATATTATCAAAAACATCATCTTTGCTTTCAGGAAAAACTTGAAATTTCGTGATGCAAAGCAAACTGCGTTTTGGAATTCAGCCTAACTCCTAGCCGGACGGATGGACTGACAGGTTTTAATCGACTCAGGAAGTGATTCTGTGTCGATCGGTGTAATTGGAGGTGGGTCTTACCCCTTTTTCTTTGGTGAGGTACAAAAATTTGCACAAAAGCATAATAAAATTTGGATATAACAATATAAGAGAAGTTTGAACTTCTTTTGAAAAATATTTGAAATGTGATCCCTGTATCTATCTATTATATAAAGAAAGGTTGTATGTATGTATGTATGTATGTATGTATGTATGTATGTATGTATGTATGTATGTATGTATGTATGTATGTATGTATGTATGTATGTATGTATGTATGTATGTATGTATGTATGTATGTATGTATGTATGTATGTATGTATGTATGTATGTATGTATGTATGTATGTATGTATGTATGTATGTATGTATGTATGTGTGTATGTATGTATGTATGTATGTATGTATGTATGTATGTATGTATGTATGTATGTATGTACATATGTATGTATGTTTGTAATTTATAGCTGTCCACACCAGTGGATCGATTTTTTGAAATTTTTACAGCGAGTTACTTAAAGTCTGGAAGAAACAATTGGCAAGTTTTTTTTTGAAATCTTTGCTGCCGCGCCCACACTACGCCCGTTTGTGTGGGAAGGTCTGGTTATGAATTGCCTACCCAAAGCCATGCTGATCAAACGCGTAGAGCTAAATACATGTTTGTTTAAATACATACGAATTTTTAGAAATTGGGCTGGTAAAGGGATAAAAAGGGGACAAAAAAGGAAAAACCTGTAGCCTACTATCTTTTGATGTGTATAAGATAGAAACAAAATTTCAAAAATTTTGCGTTTTCCTTAAGAAACAAACAGACAGGTATCTGGAGATTTTTTTTTCATTTTGGTCCGAAATGGGGGAAAAAGGGGCTAATATTATCTTTTGGTACTTTTTGGTATTTTTTGTTACTTTTAAACCAATAAAGATATAAACATTATTCAAATTGCGTTCGATAGGTCTTAAAAAAATATTATTACGTTTTTCGTACTTTTTTAATTTTGGACCCAAAAGGGGAAAACAGGGTTAAAAATTTATTTTGATTTTTTTATGCGTTGTTTGTTACTTTTCAACCAACAAAGATAGAAACATAATTCAAATTGGATGCGACAGGCCTAAAAAATAGGAATACGTTTTTGGGTCTTTTTGGAATAATTGGACTCTTAGGGGGAAAAAAGGTTAAAATTATGTTTTAGTATTTTTCGTAACTTTAAACCAATGAAGGTAGAAACATAGTTTAAATTGCATTCGTCAGGTTACCAAAAAATGTTAATATGTTAATAGGGGCTAAGATTATATATAGAAATTTATAAATAATTTTTGCTTTCTGAATATCTCCAAAACTGTAAGCCTGGTAAATTTCCAATTTTTATGTGCTAAGTAAATAGTAGGGCTGACTGATTATTTATTGCAACTTATGTGGGGCAACCAATAAATTAAAAAATATATAAACTCTTTTGTTTACATATTTTAATAATTTTACTATGATTGGGGTAGCGAAGCACACCGGGGCTTAGCTAGTCTACTTATAAAATAGGTATACCTAAGTACTAAAAACAGTGTTGTACTGTTAACAGAGTTTGTGATTAAAGATAATGATATGTAACAGGGTGACAAATAATACAGATTTATAAATGAGTTAAAACACTAATTCATTATTACAACAATACATACTTTAAAAATGAAACAAAATTTCTCGTTTTGGCTGTGAGAATGTAAAAGTTCTCTTCTTATTTCACCTACAGCGGTAACTTGTGGTGGCCAAACTTAGTTAAATTATTTAAGGTATTATTATGTAGCAAAAGTGGTCAAAAAATATGGTAAAAATTACCTAAATATAGGGTGTCTAAAAGCGGCTACTGCCGAAAAATTAGGGCATCTGCTGAACATTTTACTAAATCCTTTAATAAAAAAAAAAACCAGATATATGTATGTACCTTAAAAAATATAAAAAAGGCGTGATTAAACGTCAATGTTTTTGACACTTTAATTCTAAAGTTATTTTTTAAGATCACCTTCTTTTAATTTTAAAAAACTGGTGAATTTGAGCAGCCCTACCAACTATAATTTTTATCCAATTAAGGAAAACGTTTTTGAATTGTGAGCAGTCAGTAGCTCTTTATACAAAATTTTGTCATGAAATTTGGTATTTTTGCCACGGGTTTTAGGAAAAATCCTTAAATGACTTGCGAGCATATCGCATATTTTTTTCATTATTTCTAGCCCAGGATCCTCCCATATTACGCAGTGGTACTTTTGCGATAACAGGCATTTAAAGTTATCGTTTTGAATTTTTTTTAATTTTAAAGGAATAATCAAACAAATTTAAATATTTTTTGCTTGTGTTAATATGAGTTTTAAAAGGTTTAACACTAGGTTTTAGTTCTATATAAATACTCAGCAAAAAGTACTGCTTCTTCCGAGCAGGTTTGTAGGTTTGAGTTTATCTCTCTCACTTATCAACCTGCCTACGGAAGGCATAATTTTTGTTTGCAATGTCCCACTTGGTAGCCCTTAGTGGGAATCTTTTTCCAAGACTTAAAATATGCGCATATTTCATATCTCTTTTATTGACGAAATAAATATTATCTAAAATCTCTGCTTTCCATTAATTGCATTCTCGTAAGTGAAAGATATTTCTTTATTTTTAACTAACATATCTCTGCCTTACGCCGTCACATTCTTAGGAGCGCATCAAAACTGCGCATTTAGAAAACATGATTATAATATTCTACTGCTTCCAAAAACTAAATTTTTTTTGCTGGGTACTTATGTACTTAAAGAGCATGTATTATATACTACAAGGACAGCGATGAAAAAAGTACAAAGAAAGGTTAAAAATACACTTAATGGGTTTAAGTGGGTGAATTTTGGTACGATTAAAGAAATAAAGATTAAAGAAACACGTTAAACAATAACCGTAATAAAGAACACCGGGACTAGTTTATTTATAAAAAAGACCCCACATTTTCTAAAAAAACAAAACTGGTAAGCAGAATTTAAGTATATCTCCCAATAAAAACCTGCATTGCTTTTTAAAGGAGTGAAATTCTAAAAACCCGTATTAGGGGCATTCCACGGTCACGTACAGACAAGTTCAATTATTTTTTAGCATTTATTTTACATACAACTTCTAATTGGTAATTCAGAATTCTATTTTTGTTATTCTATTAATTAAACTGCATGGTAGTCTTCATTCTTATAACGAACTTGTTTTTAATAATTCTAAAATATATGAGAACAAATTTAACAAACTGCGTCACGTGTGCAACAGTCAACCAACATTTAAAATTGTAGTGTTTAAATCCAAATTTCAGCGAATCAATTACACAAAAAGAAAAAATGTCTAAAAAAGAAATTACAACTAACATCCACTCTTACTTATGATGATGATAAATTTTTGATAAAAAAAATATTTATAAGTAAAAAATAATTTTTTTATTATGTAACGTACAGACAAATTGCGTCCCGTTAGGGACACAGTTAAAATCATTTTTATAAAATACACAATAATCAAAAGTTATTACAGTTTTGTCTAGAGATAAGGTATGTTTTTGCACTCCACGATATTTTGATTGGCTTTGATGAAATAAAAGTTTAAAATTCCTGTTATGGCTTTGGTGTTATTTCATGGTGATTCAGATTCAGTTTTTTCTAAGATTTTTGAGGATAGCACATAAATTACCAGCTGACTGAATGACAAAATGGACAAAAAGTTTGTTTTGGCTCCCTAATTTCTATCTTAATAATCTCCTTATATAATTGCCGATCCCATCTTTTACACCTTTTCCATTAGATGTAGCAAAATATTCCCAAAAATTTTGCCTTTTTTTATTGTCATATTTTTATTAATGAATCTTCGCCTAAGCGAACTAACAATAAGTATTCAAATCTTAAAACTAAGTGTGTCTAATATTAATACAGTCAGTGCCAGGCTAAAACTTAAGTTATCATTATAAAATTAATTAATTTAGAAGGTTTCATCTAAGCGCAGTAGTATCCCTTCTTTTTAGACCGGCGTGCCCACTTTGGTGGAAGATGTTTTGAACGAGCGGATTTGGATGTATTTCCAGCTTATTTAAATACTTGTCCACATAGTTTAAGATTTCGCATTTTACTAACAGAACTTCTAGATACTTGTGAATGTCGCTGTTTTTAATATATCAAGGAGCACCAGTTATCATTCTTAGAATTTAGTTTTGACGACGTTATATTTTTTCTATGTTAGAGGCAGAAGCAGTGCCCCAATTTTGTATACCGTAGCACCAAATTGGTTTTAAAATCGAATTGTAGAGTAGAAGTTTACAACCTAGACGTAGCACAGAGTTTCTACCAATAAGCCAGCAGATTTGAGCAGCTTTAAGTTAAATTTAAGTCAGCTTCGCATCTATATGAGGCTTCCATATGAGGCGGAGATCTAGGTGAATACCAAGATATTTTGTCCCGGCTTGTTGAGGCACCATATGGTTGTTAATAGTAATTGGAGGGCACGGTTCTATGCGTAACGTAAACGTTACGTGGGTAAATTTTTGTTCATTTATTTGCAGATTTGCAGCTGGTTCAAAGCCTCTTTAGGGTCTTTATGAATACTAAGAAAAGCAGTGTCGTCAGCAAATGTCGACGTGTGTGTGAAACTATTGGCTGGCATATCTGCTGTGCAAATCAAGTACAGAATTGGACCTAGTATACTCCCTTGAGGTACACCATAAATTGTCGGCCGGTTATGTATTTTTCTAAAAGGTTGAAAATATTAGCTGGAAGGTTGAGCTTTAGTTTGTTTAAAAGGCCTTCATGCCATACTTTGTCGAAAGCTTGTGAGACATCGATAAAAGCCCGGAGCAGTAGTTCTTTTTCTCAAAGGCTTTTCTTATAACCTGCCTGTGAGTTTGTTCGATTGTGCTTTGTTGACTTCTAAAGCCAAATTGGTGATCTGGAATGCAGTTGTTGTCGTTCAGGATCGTATTTAACTTGTTTCAAGCAATTTTTCAAACAATTTTGACTTTGTGGGTAACAAACTTATAGGCCTATAAGACTCTACCTTCGAAGGATCTTTGCCAGGATTAGGAATCATCTTTAGTAAGGCAACTTTCCATATAGACGGGAAATGTTGAAGCCGAATTATCGCGTTAAAAATAAAAAGAATTATTCTTTTAGCTCTAAAAGGTAGCTCAAAAAGCATTTTATTGCTTATTTAATCATGGCCAGGACCTTTTAACCATTTATGTTAGCCTCTGCAACATCTGTAAATCTAAAACGTATTTTTAAAGCAGATCGCATTTTTCTTCGTCATTTCTAGCCCAGGATCCTCTCAGATTACGCAGTGGTGGTTTTGCGATAATGGGTCTTTTAAGACGCATGGGTGATCACCATTGGAAATAGTTTGTTTGAGGAGTCGCGTCTTGACCTTCTAGGTACTCTCTAGCAAGCTTTTTAGTTGAGTTGTACATTATTTCAGCTTAGTTTTAAATTGGGGCGAGCTACGTTTTTGCCATTCCCTTCGGGCTCTCCTTTTTTCAGATACAAGATTTTCCACATCGTTAGAGAAAATTTTGTTGTACCTCGCCTTCCGGTAGGTATAAGACGCATGTTCAACGGCTTTTTCAATGTTTTCATTTAGGACGCTTAGCTAAACATCTATGTCTCCGGGAGTTTTTAGCGGTTGGTTCTCCGAGCAGTGGGTACTAATATATTTTTTTTATATTTTAACCAATTTACTTTTTCAGATAAGAAAAAAACCACTAATTGCTATTTGTTGAGGACAGCAAATAGTGATTATTGTGGGTAAGTGGTCAGAAGATAAATCCAAGGAGGCCCGAGCCTCAATAATCGATTACCTCTAGAGTTTAATTGTGGTCCGTTGGCCAGTAGGTTGGTTGTCCAGTTAAAAAAACGTAAAGCCTTATTTCTGACACGGTAACATACAAGACACGACCTGTGGGACTAATTAGACGAGAGCCCCAGTACGTGTGCTTGGCGTTATAGTCTCCAGCAGCTATGAAGCGGGGACCTAAGAATTTGCAAAAACTGTTGTACAGATCCCTCGTTATGGAGAGTCTAGGCGGACAATAAACTGACGAAATAACTAAGTTATGGAGAATTCGTCAATGCAGACGTTTGTTGTTTGGATATAACATTCAGATAGGCCACCCAACCATTGGTGCTTAATTCTTGATTATTAATATAGCAGAGCCACCACAGGATCTATCCCTGGGATCCTTTGAATCATAAAAATTATATCCACTTATTCTAAAAGTGCTCCTAGATGTCATATAAGTCTCGAAAATAACATGACATCAATTTTTGGTGCATTCAAAAATATTCGAGCTCGTTTTTGTGTGGACGGGTGCCGTTAGCGAAACCGACGAAACTGAATAAATTTGGCCTTTACTTACAGGTTTGTTTTCAACAAAGAAAAATATTAACAATAAAATGCTCACATACTTTGGGGCATATGCATAAATAATTTTTAAATTTGCAATAGGGCTGTTAAACAAAATTTTCATTAAAATCAATACTTTAAATCTATTTTATATTAATAAATAATTTTTGTCCCTTTAAGGTGTGGATCAAAATATTGTTACGGAGTTAAATGTTGACTGGGTATGTAACATGATTGGCGGTTGTGGTCTGCGCTAAGAAGTTTATTAAATGTAATTGCCATTCGCTAGAAAGTTCTAGTGTGTTTTCGAACCTTGTGAAACATTACAGCGTGTTACCAACCACTATAAATAGTCGGGCAACACGAATGCCGCAAGCAGTTGAAGTATAACCGTTGAGTTGAATAAGTGAACATTAAGGGCCATTATTACAACTTGGCGACAAAGTTGGCGGTAGTAAATGGTAGCGTTAACAGAACAGGGCGATAAAGTGGCCGTTAGCAAATTTCCATTATTACAACTTGCCGGTAAAGTTAAATACATATTTCTTATTGTGTGGCAATACCGCTAGCAATTACCGACTACTTTTGAAGGAGTGATAAGATTGTAGTGGCAACGACGCACTTTTGTTTACATTTTGAAAAGCAAAAATTGTATAACGGATAGTGCTACCATATTAAAATAAGAAAATATGGTAACTTAAACATAAATCCTCCTTGTAAAACTTACCGCCAAGACGAACTTGCCTTTAATTTATCGCTCATTTTTAGGTTAAAAGAAAGTTGTAATAATGAAAATGTTTTTATCCAACCGATAAAATCTCACTTTAAGCTAACGCCAAGTTATAATAATGGCCCTAAGTGTTTTAAAGAAGATTGTAAATAAGTATACGACAGTGTGTTTAAGCAAATAAAGATTTTGTACCTCTAAAATAGAATTTCAAGTGTTTATTATTACTTTGGCAATAAAAAGAACCCCGGTTTACTTAAAGGAAATAAACCAACGTTTATAAAAGGTATAAACGTAACAATATCTTTATTATTCATAGTGATAAGGGTATATATCAGTTTTTTATTTTGTTTGTAATTTTTTTATTATCCATTTTCGACCCCATAAAGTGCATATATTCGGGATCCTTATTGATAGGGAAGTTGATATAGCCATGTCCGTCTGTCCGTCTGTTAAAATCAAGTTTCCGGAGTCAAATAAAAAGATACAGTGCAGTAATTGGTGTCAAACTATTAGAAATATCCCGGAGACGATCGCTTTTTAAAATCAGCAAAACCGGTTCACAATTGACCGAGATATAAGCGAAAACGCAAAGTAACCCATTTTTTTAAGACAAAATCCGTGCATATATCCCTATATATCTCAGTAAATATAGCCATTCTTGCCACAAAACTTGGCACGGATACTCCTAAAGTAGGGACCTAAATAATAGAAAAAGTTTTTTTAGATAGGATCAGGGGAAGTGGTATTTTTCCTACAATTGCACAAATTTAGTGATATATTTTATACGCTATATCTCGGAAACTATTACTGCTATCGACTTGTTCTACGAAAAGTAATTGGACAACAAAACCTACGCTTTGAAGAAAAAATTTTTGGGTGGGGGGTAAACAAAGGGGAGCTGCTATACAAATTAACAATTTTTATGAAATTTTCGATAAGCTTTATCTCAGAAACTAAAACAGATATTGAAATCAAATGTTCCACAAAAAGTAATTGGACATCAAGAGTTATGTTTCAAAGAAAAAATTTTTAGGGTGGGGGTTGAACAAGGGGTAGCTCCTATACAAATTAACCATTTTTATTAAATTTTCGAAAAGCTATGTCTCGGAAGTTATAACAGCTATCGACATCAAATGTTCTACGAAAGATAATTGGACATCAATGAGTTATCTTTAAAAATTGGGTGGGGGATGAACAAAGGGGAGCTCCCATACAAATTAACAAATTTTATGAAATTTTCGATAAGCTATATCTCGGAAACTATAACAGATATCGAAATAAATTGTTCAACAAAAAGTAATTGGACATCAAGAGTTATGTCTTAAAGAAAAAATTTTTTGGGTGGGGGGTGAAAAAGGTGGAGCTCTCATACAAATTAACAATTTTTATGAAACTTTCGATAAGCTATATCTCGAAAGCTAACATGAAATGTTCCAAAAAAAGTAATTGGGCATCAAGAGTTATGTTTTAAAGAAAAAATTTTTAGGTGGGGGGTGAACAAAGGGGAGCTCCAATACAAACAAGTAAGAGCGCTATATTCGGCTGTGCCGAATCTTACAAACCCTTCACATTGGTCTTTAAATATACCCAGCCGAGTAATTTTGTACTGCAAATAATATAATAAAAAACCTTGTGCGAGTTTTAAAGTCCATAGAAAACTATACAAAATTTTAACGTTTGTATGAATTATAGAAATAGATGAAGAAGGTTTGAGGTCGAGAGTTTTAAAAGTTTTCGACATTATTCATATAAAAGGTTAATAAAAATTGTTAAATGTTATGGGATGTTCTAGTCCCCTTGCTCCTTTCCAACTTTTTCTCCAAAATGTATGAATTATTTGATTATTACTTTTTGTAGAATATTTGAAGTCGGTAGCTGTAACAGTTTTCCAGAAGCAGCGTATCGAAAATTTAAAAAAAATTGTTAATTTGTATGGGAGCTACACCTTTTTCTGCCAAAGCTCAAAAAATTTTTTCTTTAAAGCGCAGGCCTTGTGGTCCAATTACTTTTTGTGGATTATTTGATGTCGATAGCTGTTATAGTTTCCGCGATATAGCGTATCGAAAATTTTATACAAATCGTTAATTTGTATGGGAGCTACCCCTTTTTTTGCTCCCACTCAAAAAGTGGAGCCACCCCTTTTTTGTCCCCACTTAAAAATTCTTTCCTTTAAAGCGTAGGCCTTGTTGCCCAATTACTTTTTGTAGAACATTTCATTTCGATATCTGTTACAGTTTCCGAGATATAGCGAATCGAAAATTTCATACAAATCGTTAATTTGTATGGGAGCTACCCCTTTTTTTCCCCCACTCAAAAAATTTTTTCTTAGGAATGTGGGCCTTTTTGCCCAATTACTTTTTGGGGAACATTTGATTACTCTGTTATAGTTTCCGAGATATAGCGTATAGAAAAATTCATACAAATCGTTAATTTGTATGGAAGCTACCCTTTTTTGCCCCCACTCAAAAAAAATTTTTTTTAAAGCATTGGCCTTGATGCCCAATTACTTTTTGTAGAACATTTGATTTCGATATCTGTTATAGTTTCCGAGATATAGCGTATCCAAAAATTTATACAAATGTTAATTTGTATGGGAGCTACCCCTTTTTTTGCCCCCACTCAAAAATTTTTTTCTTTAAGGCGTAGGTTTTGTTGCCCAATTACTTTTTGTAGAACATTTGAAGTTGATAGCTGTTATAGTTTCCGAGATAAAGCGCATAAAATATTTCATCAAATTTGTGCAATTGTAGAAAAAATACCACTTCCAATGATCCTATCTGAAAAAAAACTTTTTC
Source organism: Melanophora roralis (assembly GCA_963583895.1). Classification (NCBI taxonomy): domain Eukaryota; kingdom Metazoa; phylum Arthropoda; class Insecta; order Diptera; family Rhinophoridae; genus Melanophora; species Melanophora roralis. The sequence goes on along the minus strand of OY757192.1, from coordinate 1,911,884 downwards.
ATTATTGAGATCCCTACTCTAAGGGAGTCTGTGTCAAGTTTTGTGGCAAGAGTGACTATATTTACTGAGATATATAGGGATATATAGACGGATTTTGTCCTAAAAAATCGGTTGTTTTGGGTTTTCGCTTATATCTCGGTCAAGTACCCCGATTTTGCTGATTTTAAATAGCAATTGTTAGCGGGATATTTCTAGCAGTTTGACACCAATAACTGGTCTGTATCTTTTTTTTGACTCCGGAAACTTGATTTCAACAGACGGACAGACGGACATGGCTACATCAACTTCCCTATCTACAAGGATCCAGAATATACAGTGTTGTTCCTTAAAATAGAGTCACCTTATCTTTTTATATTTTCCTGAACTTATTTTGCTTGAGGAAACTTTGACATGCAAAAGTGTAACTGTAAATTGGTTGTTGATTTGTTTTCTTTATGAAACCGTTATATTTATTAAATTTTTGGCATCAATATTTGAAAAAATTATGTTATTCTTCTTTAGCCTGTGATATTAAGTGTTCCTTAAAATAGAGCCATTAAGAAAAAATACTTTGTAAAAGTTGGACATATTATTGTATTCAAAATTTTTACCATACAAACGTAAGTTTATGTCCTTTTAAGTAGAATGGAATGTTTAGTCGAGAATTCAATTAAACGCTTGAGTGCATAACATCAACTGACTCGCAGTCATACCTTATTTTTTTTTAAACATGGGCATAATCATAGACATAGATACATAGTACAAGTATACAAACTTAAATATAAAAAGAGCAAAGTAAATGATCTTACAATAAATATATACATGCAAGCAAAGAGAGGCAAATGTGTTCTCAATAAGATGATAGTACATAACATAACAAAATAAAATGCATAAACTTAAAAAAAAGCAATTTAAATGAGTTTACAATAAATACATAAAGGCAATCTGTACAAGGGAGAGAAATTGTACATAACAATAGCTAGCATATCTGTATGTATGTATATTTAAGTAACTACTGATGGAATGTATGAACCGTTAACCACACAGGGTCATCATAATAAAACAGACAATTGGACAATCCCTAAACATAAATACTACTACAAATCGTCCATCCTGACAATAAGATCTCCTGATGTTGAAATAATAATAAAGCAGGATATTCAAAAACCCTTACGAAAATTGAACCATGGTCTAGGATTACCCACAGCCCAGACACCGCTGTAGGGTGTGCGAAACAGTTGAAACCCCTCAACACCCTCCAACACATATCTATCGTTCCGTAACACGTTAGAGATACGATAAGGCCCCTTAAATGTAGGTATAAGTTTCCTCGATGGCCCTGTCTGCGAGTCAAAATTTCTCACCATGACATAGTCGTCCCTTTCATATTTAGTGGGTGTTTTTCTCCTCAGATCTACGTAATTCTTGTTATACGCTTGTAATTTTCCCTGTGCCCTGCAAGCATCACTGCTTATCTTACCTAAATCCGCCTTCTGTCCGTTTCCCTGCTCGAAGTCAATCAGATTCTCTCTCAAAGTATCTAGAACCCTACCTTTCTGCACTACACCAAACAACATTCTACTCGGGTACTCATTAATCGATCTATGTATGGTGTTATTAATACAGAACTCGACAGTCTCTATGACATTATCCCAATGGAGGCCCTTTTATGAATCGGAAAGTTTCGCGATCATGGGTTTCAAACTCCTATTCACCCTTTCCACCTGTCCGTTAGCCTGCGGGGAAGCGGTAGCTACCTTGACATGTTGAATGTTGTTTTCCTCCAGAAAAGCCTTTAAATCACCAGACGTAAAAGAGCTTCCCCTATCCGATACTAAGCACCTCGGACGACTATACGACCTAGAAAAGTCCCTCAGAGAAGAAATAACCTCTCTTGTGCTCGTTGTCCTGGTCGGGTACAATCTCACGAACTTAATAGATGCGTCTATTATAACTAAAAGATATTTCTTTGACCTACTATTATCAACCGGCCCAAAATGATTAATATGTATAGTATCAAATGGTAGGTCTGCCTTTGGAATGTTGTGAAGAAAACCTTGCTCACGTCCAACATTTGCCGAAAAAGCAATGCACCTTAGACAAATCCTGATGTGTTGCTTAGCCTTCTCACGCATTCCGGGAAACCAGTACGTCCTTCCCATTAGGTCGGTCATCTTGTCCACCCCAACGTGTCCCATTTCGTCATGATATTTGAACATGACGTGACTCTCCATATCGCTAGGTACGCAGAATAAAATATTTTCGCCCTTTTTCCTATATACTACCCCATTCCTCATCTCAAAAAATTTATCCTCTGACTTTTGCAACGAATCTCTTAGCTCTAACAACTTTTTGTCCTTCCCCTGACACATTATCAAATTCTCCTCAAAAGTGTTCGTCTCTAAAACTAAAATGTTATTGCGGCTTAAAGCGTCGACGTGTTGCATTCTCGTACCAGGCCGGTGCTCCAACGTATAATCGTAGTTTTGCAGTTCTAACGCCCATCTTGCGATCCTAGGATTCAATTCCTTTTTGTTCAAGGTCAAGGTCAGTGAATTGCAGTCCATCACTATTTTAAAAGGGGTACCCTGTAGGTAAACCCTAAAACGTTTCAATGCACTAACAATAGCCAGTGTCTCCAGCTCGAAGCTGTGATATTTGGACTCAGACTCCGTCGTCCTTCTAGAAAAATAAAAGACCGGATGCATTTTGCCGTCTCGTTTCTTCTGCATAAGAATAGCGCCCAGCCCCACGGAACTTGCATCACAGTGGAGTTCGGTTACATCCCTGGGGTCGTAGAGTGCCAGTATTGGAGCCTCCACAAGCTTTCGTTTTAGCAACTCAAAACATTCAAGGTGTTTAAGGCCAAACTCAAACTTCTTAGTTCTCCTAGTCAACTCATACATACAAAACTCTGTACCGAGTGCGCCTTGCTCGGAACCGGAAAATTCTCAACTGCCCTCAATCCCTTGTCGTTCGCCCTTATTCCCACGCCACTGATCGTATACCCTAAGTATTAAACCTCCGACTGTAAAAATACGCACTTATCCAACCTAAGCTCAAGCCTATTCTCCACAAGACGCTTAAAAACTTCCTCCAATATCCTAAAATGCTCATCAAAGTTGTCGGTCGCTATCATAATGTCATCAAGGTATATTATGACCTTATCGTTTCGCACCATATCCGCAAAAACCTTATTTACAAAACGCTGGAAAACTGACGGGGCATTTTTAAGCCCAAATGGCATTCTTAAAAATTCATACTGGCCCAAAGGAGTAATAAATGAAGTATATTTCACGGCGTCATTATCCATGTACACGTGGAAGAACCCATCCTTTAAATCAAGTTTCGAAAAAATAGTCTTACCTGCCAATCTGTCTAATAAGACATCAATTAACGGAATAGGATAATTGTCCCTAGCCGTAACCTTATTGAGCCTGCGATAGTCCACGCACATTCTAAGTTCTCCTGTCTTCTTTCTGACCAAAACTATTGGTGAAGAAAATTTAGACTTACTAGCCCGTATATACCCCTTGGACAAATATTCGTCCAACAGCCTCTGCAATTCAATTTTCTCAGAATACGATAGTCCCCTTGGTGGGCACTTGAAGGGTTTCAGATCCTCCAAAATCAGATGCATTTCACTTCTAACCACTGGTTCAACCGGTCGCTCCGGTTTCAAGTTACAATCATCAAACATCCAGCAGAATTTTTTCTCTATTCGCATAAGTCACACTATCACCTATTGTAAACTCCGTCCTATCATCAAAATATTCTATTGCCATAATGGAACTATCGAATTCCATATCCGCCACGGAATCCCTATTACATTCACTCTGACTATTTTCATTCTCCATCCCACACACCAACCTATATTTACAGGCCTTCATAAAATCCCTCCCTAAGACTGCCTGAACATCCATAGACTCATCTGGTACCACACATAATTCAAAACAAACTTTATTTCCATTTAATATTATAGAACAAAAAATAGTCCCAAGGACCTTTAATTCACTTTTATTTATTCCGCAAAAACAATATAAAAAATTATTATTCAATTTCAACTCCTTAGGTTACAAAGATTCTCTCACAAAACTGATCGGGCTTCCAGAGTCTATTAGGCATTCTAAAGATAAAAATAAAATTTCACTATGACTATCTATGAGTATCTTAAAGTATCTTACATAATCTTCACCATCCAGCAAATGTTTTTCCGCATCTCTTCTTTTCGGGCAGCTGGCCACAAGATGTTGAGAGCTACCACAACCATAGCATGTACCTGGCTCACGTTTGGCTTTTTTACGATCAGCAGCATAATGACCGAGAGAATTACAATTGTAGCATCTGAGGTTGGTAGTGTTGGCAGGCTTGACTGGTGGTTTCGTTCCGCGTTTCAATTCAATTTTGGCGAAGGCTATTTGCACCTGAGATTTGTCACTAAAATTTTGCATAATCGCCTGCGTGCGTAACTGGGCATCAGGAATTCCCTCTATTATACAATCAATTAACTCGTCTCCATCTAGTTTTATTTAATTGGCAAGAATTATTTTTTCATTGTAGTATTCTGTAAAGGATTCTCCATACTGCCATCTGCGGCCTTCAAAATTGCGGCGTAACAAAACTTTTCCTTCTTTCTTGCCAAATAATTGATCCATTTGAGCAAGTAGACTGTCTGTAGTTTCTGTTGCATAGCTGGCTGTAGACTGCAGCCATGCAAGAGCTTTACCCCTCAACTTGCTTTTGCTTATTAATAAAGCTCGTAACATATTGTCGTCAACGCCGTACGCATCGCCAATACTTTTGAGTTGAACAGCCCATAGATCAAGATTGCTGCTTCCATCAAATTCCGGCAAAAACTCCCGCAAAACACCAAATGAAACACTATCTACTCTAGATTGCTGCACAACACACTTAAGTTAGATAACTCGGCCGCTGTTGAGTTTCGTGTTCTCTCAAGATCGGCAGTTTTTTCTAACAAGTCATTTTCTTTGGCCAACAAATCACGTTCTCGTTTTATTAGCTCCAATTCTTTTTTTATTAGCTCCATTTCTCTGTCTGTTGTTTCTTCTTCTTCATCGTCCTCTGTATCCTCACCAGCATTTTGCTCCAACGCCGGACACACACCTCTTTCCTCCACTGGTACAGCATTTATTCTCGAGGCGAGTGTACCTTTTGTACCACTTGTTGGCAGGCCTAAACTATTGAGCCACTCTTTTAGCTGCACAAGGGTGTATTTGTTTGCGTCAATTGTTTCCATTTTTCTTCAAAAATATTTCCTTCTAAATTTCTGCACTTCTAAATTTCTTCACACTCGTTTTCCAAAACGTTTTTTTGTGTTCGATCCTTTGTCATAACCCTGCAGAAAACAGGACAAGTCCATACATGCGTGTATGGACTACTCCATAAAGGAGTAGGATTACTCCAAAACTAACCCAAATGCATGTAAAAAACATGGTCTTTTTAACATTATGATGTCCTAGGGCCAGACCACTTAACCCAGATTTGCATTACGTCGGAGTAGTTTCAAAACTACTCTATCCTAACTACAAACAACGACAACTCGGTACGCAATCGTTAAAACATGAACGCATATCACTTAAGTAACTACAAGTTCTTGTTTGACAATGACATGGTCCATGACTGCATTACACAAGGACCATGTTGTAACTAGTCCATTTAAGCTAAAACGGACCATGTGGTCCAAGATTTTTTGCAGGGAAACTATTCTTTTTCCAAATTCTTTCCTTTTTCCCTTTAATATTTCTCTATTGCTTAAATTTTGTGTTTTTTTTTTTTTTTTTTTTTTTTTATATACTTGTTTTTGTTGAAAAAAATGTTTTTAATAATTTTTTTTTCTTTTCCGTTAAATATTGTTTTTTCTAGTAAGGAAACATTTTTTCATATAACTGTTTGTTAACATAAATTTTTTCAAAGTTTCTATTCCCGTTAAAACACTTTAATGCGTATTAAATAACACTTTTATTCACAGGTCACTTTGTTTGTGTTGACACAATTTTTTTCCGATCCCACTTCTGAACTTTAGTCGAGAATTCAATTAAACGCTTTGAGTGCATAACATCAACTGACTCGCAGTCATACTTTATTTTCTTTTAAACATGGGCATAATCATATACATAGATACATAGTACAAGTATACAAACTTAAATATAAAAAGAGCAAAGTAAATGATCTTACAATAAATATATACATACAAGCAAAGAGAGGTAAATGTGTTCTCAATAAGATGATAGTGCATAACATAACAAAATAAAATGCATAAACTTAAACAAAAGCAATTTAAATGAGTTTACAATAAATACATAAAGGCAATCTGTACAAGGGAGAGAGATTTGTACATAACAATAGCTAGCATATCTGTATGTACGTATATTTAAGTAACTACTGATGGAATGTATGAACTGTTAACCATACAGGGTCATCATAATAAAACAGACAATTGGACAATCCCTAAACATAAATACTACTAATCTTATTTGTTCTTATAAAAATCCAGAAGGTTAGATCTAAACATTGTACACAGGAACGTAGGGAAGTTATAAAAAATCTTTATGAACAAGGTAAAAGTCATAGAAAAATTGCAGATATTGTTGGGTGCTCAAAGAAAATGGTGGAAAATGCAATAAAATTTCAGTATAAAGAAGAAAAAAGGGGAAGAGAACCAAAAATAACAGAGGCTTTAAGAAGAACAATTTTACGCCACGTAAGGAAAGATCCGTTTGTGACTTCTACCACTTTAAAAAAAGAATATAATCTCGACGTAGCAGCTTCCACTATACGAAAACTATTAATAAAAACAAATTTAAAAGCAAAAAGTGCAAGAGAAGTTCCATTCCTTAAAAAAATTCATTTAAAAAATAGGTTGCAGTTTGCGAAGAACATGTGATCTGGCCTGACAGCAAATGGCGAAATATTTTGTGGTCCGATGAGACAAAAATAAATTTATTTAACTCTGATAGAAGCAATCAGTGTGTACGAAGACCACCGAACACCAAACATCTTCCCCAATACACCATAAAAACAATTAAACACGGTGGGGGAAATATAATGGTGTGGGCATGTTTTTCTTACAGTGGAATTGGACCTATAGTAAGGATTGAAGAAAGAATGGATGCTGTTTTTTATACAAATCTGCTTAACGATTTTATGAAGCCCTACGCGGAATGGGAAATGCCGCTTCGGTGGGTGTTTCAGCAAGACAATGACCCGAAACACACATCGAAGAGGGCAAAAGATTGGGTTGAAAACAATGGGGTGAAGATTTTAAGTTGGCCTGCTCAGTCACCAGACTTAAACCCCATCGAGAACCTGTGGCGAGTAGTTAAGGTAGCTCTTAAGGGAAAACATGCAACAAATAAAGATCAACTGTGGGCATTGGTAAAAGAAGCGTGGAATAATATTCCAACTGAGACATGCCAAAAACTTGTAGACTCTATGCCTAAACGTTGCTCGGCCGTTATTAAAAATAAAGGATATACCACTAAATACTAGGTAATTAGTAAATGATTAAACTTATTACTTTTGCTCATCTGTTGCAATTTTGCTGTCTTTAAGGTAGTTGAAGTCGATGGCTCTATTTTTTTCACACCTAAAATAAGATATTTAAAGTTGTTTTCGATATAAATATATTTTTTAAGGTTTTAATCAAAAGATAAATATTGTTATTAAATTCTTATGTTGTTCAGTTACATAAAAATAAAAATATAAAACTTTGTTCTACAAAAAATAATTAAACATCAGGAGTTATGTTTTTAAGAAACAATTTTTTTTGTGGGGGGTGAACAAGGGGTAGCTCCCAAACAAATGAACAATTTTTATGAAATTTTCGATTAGCAATATCTCGGAAACTATAACAAATATCGATATTAAATGTTCTACAAAAAGTAATTGGACATCAAAAGTTATGTCTTAGAGAAAAAATTTTTTAACAATTTTTATGAAATTTTCGATAAGACATATCTCGGAAACTATATGAGACATCGAAATCAAATGTTCGACAAAAAGTAATTGGACATCAAGAGTAATGGTTAAAAGAAAAATTTTTTGGGTGGGGGGTGAACAAGGGGTAGCTCCCATACAAATTAACAAATTTTAGAAAATTTTCGATAAGCTTTATCTCGGAAACTATAATAGATATCGAAATCAAATGTTCTACAAAAAGTCAATGGACATCAAGAGTTATATTTTAATGAAAAATTTTTTGGTGGTGGCAGAAGAAGGGGTAGCTCCCATACAAATTAACAATTTTTAAGAAATTTTCGATAAGCTATATCTTGGAAACTGTAACAGCTATCGGCATCAAATGCTCTACAAAAAGTTATTCGACAACAAAACCTAAGCGTTTAAGAAAAAAATTTTAGGATAGGGGTGAAGAAGGGGTAGAAACTATAACAGCTATTTTCATCAAGGGGGAGGGGGGGGGGGGGGGTGGTGAATAAGGCAATAACAGGATAATTATGTATTTTGACTTTGATTTCTTATTTCGGCCCTGTGCAGGCTTTTTTGATTCCTTTTCCAAACTTGCAAAGTTTTTAAATCAATTTCTGAAAATCTTTCTCTTTTTTGCTTATAAAGCTCACATATTCTCTTCGATTCGCTAGCGCTAAGGTTTGGACCATCATTCTAACGCTTTTCGCGAAGTTTCCGGATACTGTCAGTACTGGTGGAAGGTTGTGTTTCAGTCATATTGGAACGAGTCACAAATGTAGTGCAGGTAATTATAAATACAGTTTAAAGATAACACAAAAATTAAAAGATTTCATATATCTTAATTTTTGGTATCACGTACATACACTTGTTATCACGAAAGAAAAACTATTTGCTAGGTGTTTAAATGCAATCTTTGTTGTCAGATTTTAGACCACCAAAAGTAAGCTGTAAGCAACAAAAATCAATTTGTATAGTTGACTTGTCTTACAGATATTATTTTAAAAAGAAGTACGCGTCACGTGTGGGACATAGAAATTTACCTTTGCATTGTAATTACTTCCTCGTGAACAAAGCACATTACAACAAAACACTCCCTTGGACAGAGCAAATAGTATTAGTTCCTACACCGAAAAAAATATCACTTAGTTTGGGTTAACAACATTTTTTGTTGAAATAAAATTTGTTGTTTAACCAATTTGGTTGTTTATGCAATAAAACATCTTGTTAATATTACAAAAACAATATTTTACGCTGTAACTAAACATAAAAAATAACACCAATGATGTCAATTTGGATTGGATTGGCAAATTGCTTTTTTAAAATTACATACATACATACATACATACATACATACATACATACATACATACATACATACATACATACATACATACATACATACATACATACATACATACATACATATATAAATACATACTACATACATACATACATACATACATACATACATACATACATACATACATACATACATACATACATACATACATACATACATACATACATACATACATACATACATACATACATACATACATATGTACATACATACATACATACATACATACATACATACATACATACATACATACATACATACATACATACATACATACATACATATGTACATACATACATACATACATACATACATACATACATACATACATACATACATACATACATACATACATACATACATACATACATACATACATACATACATACATACATACATACATATGTACATACATACATACATACATACATACATACATACATACATACATACATACATACATACATACATACATACATACATACATACATACATACATACATATGTACATACATACATACATACATACATACATACATACATACATACATACATACATACATACATACATACATACATACATACATACATACATACATACATACATACATACATACATACATACATACATACATACATATGTACATACATACATACATACATACATATGTACATACATACATACATACATACATACATACATACATACATACATACATACATACATACATACATACATACATACATACATACATACATATGTACATACATACATACATACATACATACATACATACATACATACATACATACATACATACATACATACATACATACATACATACATACATACATACATACATATGTACATACATACATACATACATACATACATACATACATACATACATACATACATACATACATACATACATACATACATACATACATACATACATACATATGTATACATACATACATACATACATACATACATACATACATACATACATACATACATACATACATATGTACATACATACATACATACATACATACATACATACATACATACATACATACATACATACATACATACATACATACATACATATGTACATACATACATACATACATACATACATACATACATACATACATACATACATACATACATACATACATACATACATACATACATACATACATACATACATACATACATACATACATACATACATACATACATACATACATACATATGTAATACATACATACATACATACATACATACATACATACATACATACATACATACATACATACATACATACATACATACATATGTACATACATACATACATACATACATACATACATACATACATACATACATACATACATACATACATACATACATACATACATACATACATACATACATACATACATACATACATACATACATACATACATACATACATACATACATATGTACATACATACATACATACATACATACTGTACGATGAAGAGCTTTTTCTTCACCGGCAGCTATATAGAGCAATTCGAAATCTTTGAATTGTTGTCTATATGCCACTAAACTATTTATTGGGCAGTGATTTTTATTTAGAAGAAATTCGCGGCCGTGAAAAAACGCGACAAGAAATAATAAGTCTGATGCTTATTCGAGTTCAAGATTAACAATAAATTCTTTATTCAAAAATTCTTTACTTAAAGCTAAACATTATATACAAAAGTATTTACATAAGAGCCACACTGTTGTTGTTTTATTTGTTTCTCACTTCCAATGCACCAACTCATTTATTTACTTACAAGTATGTATGCAAAAACAATACACATTGCATTCTTGTTGACAACAACAACATAACTTATTAGTTAAAAGTATTTAAGCGAGAAACAAATAATAAAACTAACGGTTAATTACCAAAATAAGTTACAGTGGTTTGTATGTACCAAAATTAAGACAAATTACAGTGGTAACAGTGGGCGAAAAAGCAAACAAATTTAAAACAATATAAATGAAAATTAAAAAGATTAATTATGAAAGCACAAAATGTTTTTGATACCATTTATGTTATGCGGTGACCTAACATGCCGGCCCCATTGAAAGGACACTTTCAAGAAGAAGATAGTAGAGCCAATCTGTGGATAGGGCGACGTATAACACCTTTTGTTGTTTTTATGTCGGCAACTCTAACACAGCCATCTCTGCCACGTACAATATTGATGATTCTACCCATAAGCCATCGCTGTGGTGGTAGATTATCCTCTTGAATAAGAACTAAGGAACCACTAGCGATATTAGGATTTAAGCGAGTCCATTTGTTGCGAGTCTGTAGTTCATTTATGTAATCGTGAGACCATTTATACCAAAATCTTTGTTTAATAGCACTTATTCTGGACCAGTGCTCGAGATTATTCACTTCTTTTGAAAGGACATCACGTTCTGGCAAACTACGTAGGGGAGCGCCTATCAGGAAATGGCCTGGTGTAAGGGCTTCGAAGTCACTAGGGTCAGACGATAAGGGCGAAATTGGTCTCGAATTTAAAATGGCTTCTATTTCGATCATTGCAGTTGCTAGTTCCTCGTATGTGAGCCTTGTGTTGAACAACGTCTTCGTTAAGTGACTTTTGGCTGACTTGACGGCCGCCTCCCACAATCCGCCAAAATGTGGTGCCCTAGGGGGAATAAAGCGAAAATTAATAAATTGGTTTGTACAATAATTTGTTATAATATTTGTGTTTTTGGGCTCAAAAAGGAACGATTTTAATTGGGCCAACTTAGAATTTGCACCAACAAAATTAGTTGCGTTATCACAGAATATATCTGTGGGCAGACCTCTTCGACCAATCATTCTTTTCAAGGCAGCAATAAAGGCATCAGTTGATAGGTCTGATACCACTTCAATATGAACAGCTTTGGTTGCGAGACAGACAAACACTGCTATATAAGTTTTGTATGGAACCTTTCCTCTGATTCTCAGGTAAGTGTTGACTGGGCCACAAAAATCAACTGCACATCTAGCAAACGGTCTTGAAGGGTTGAGTCGCTCAACAGGTAAATTTCCCATCATTTGTTGTAACAATTTTGGACGATAGCGAATACATTGTGGACATGAATTAACAATGCGACGACACAGATCTCTTGCGTTGACAATCCAAAATCTCTGACGAATCAATGACATTAAAGCCTTTGGACCAGCGTGATAGTTATTGATATGTAGATATTTCACATAACAGTGAACGAAATGATTTTTGCTGGGTAGAATTATAGGATGCTTTTGTCCTTCGGAAATCGCCGCGAATTCTAGCCGACCTCCGACCTTAAGCAAATTGAAACCATTGGATGAATCTAGGAAGGGGTTAAGACATTTTAGGGCACCTTGAGGGTCTTGTTTCTTTAGAGCTCGATTTATATCATCTTGAAAATGATGTTTCTGGATGTTGAAAACTATACGAAGTAAAGCATTTTCTAGTTCTTGAGGCTGCAACGAATCAGAATTAAAAATATTAGTATTTTGTTTTTGCGTAAAGCGAAGCATCCAGGCTACAATACGAATAATTTTGATATACGAGCTATATTTTTCTAATGCGTTTAATATGTAATTAGGAGATGTGTGAAGGCATAATGCGGTTTTTCGCTTTTCTTTTTCGATTTCGAGCTGGTTTTCTGTAGAGACGTTAATTTTATTAGGAGGCCATTTATCAGCATCAGACGAGAGAAATACTGGACCATTGAACCAAATCGACGAGATGAGTTCTTGTACTGTTGAACCACGAGACACGATATCTGCAGGATTTAAATTCGTTGGAACATGCCGCCATATACAGCCATTAGTTAGATCTTGAATTTCTGAAACTCTGTTGCCAACAAATACAGATAATGTCGAAGAATGTTGTTTCAGCCAGTGAAGAACTATCTGCGAATCAGTCCATAGAACTACTTCGAGATTAGGTATTGAAAAAAGACTTTTAATTTTAGAGTATAATTTTGCCAAAAGTTGAGCTCCACACAATTCAAGTTTTGGTAAAGATTTTCTTTTTGTAGGGGCAACTCTAGATTTTGCGGTAAAAAGTCGAACAGAAATCCCTGAAGAATTTTGAACACGCAAGTATATACAGCATCCATAAGCACGGATTGATGAGTCACAAAATCCATGAAGTTGTACTAGTTGGGGTTGGGCAGCAAAACAAAAACGAGGAATTTCAAGTGAAGTTAAGGTTTTGAGATCAGAGATAAAATATTCCCAAGCGGAATGTAGTTCTTGAGGTATAGACTCGTCCCAGCCAATTTTTAGAATCCATAATTCTTGCATGATGATTTTAGCTTTTATAATAAGAGGAGCTAACAGTCCTAGCGGATCAAAAAGTGAAGACGAGAGCGACAAAATTGTTCGTTTAGTAATTTTTCTATCTACTTGAACCTTTGGAGAAAATGAAAATAGAAAAACATCTCTGTGTTGATCCCAAGTGATACCAAGAGCGCTGGTTATTGCAGAGTCTTCAATATTTAAATCTTTCACAGTCTTGTCATCCTGAAAATCTTTATGATTTGAATGCCACTTATCTAATTGAAAGCCACCACGTGTTAGAATTTCATTTACCTCATTTTTCATTCGAGCCAATTCTTCTAATGTGTCCGCGCCGCCTAAAAAATCATCAACGTAAAATGATGACTTTATAGTTACTGCACCCAACTGGAATTGATTGATGTATTGATCTGCGAGATAATGTAGACCTTTAATGGCTAAATAAGGAGCTGCTGACATGCCGTAGGTGACCGTGTTCAACTGATATGTGCGTATATCCTCTTCTTCAGAATTCCTCCACAAAATATACTGATATTTTCGATAATGAGGTTCGATCAGGATTTGTCGATACATCTTTACTATGTCAGCTGTAATAGCAAATCGATGGAAGCGAAAACGAAGCAAAATTTTGTAAAGTTCATCTTGAATTGTTGGGCCTACCATAAGTATGTCATTGAGAGACTTTTGTGAAGATGAGGGACAAGAAGCGTCGAAAACTACTCTTAGCTTTGTTGTTGTACTATTTGGCTTAAAGACGCAATGGTGAGGAATAAAATAATGAGCCTCATCTAAGCGAGGACTACAAACGAGACTCATGTGACCACAACTTTCATACTCCTTCATAAAAGCAACATATTGTGATTTGAGGCTGCTATCACGCATAAACCGTTTTTCTTGAGACATTAACCTTTTAAGAGCCGTATTTCTGGAGAGACCTAAAACGTCTGAAGATTCTTTGAAGGGCAATTTAACAACAATTCTACCAGAAGATTCACGATAAACAGTTTTGTTAAAAAATGATTCACAATCAGATTGTTCTGGAGTCAAATCATTGGAGTTAGATTTAATTTCTTCGATTTCCCACAGGCGTTGAAGTTTAAGATCAACTTCTTCTTCTATTGACAGCATACAAGTGGAACCAACATTGGATTGATTTGAAATATAACGACCTGCTACAATCCATCCGAAAAGCGTTTTGTGTAACTTTGGCAGATTAGGGCCAAGTTTAATCTGTCCAACTGACAAAATATCAAAGAAAGTTTCAGTACCAATGAGTAAGTCGATTCGCTTAGTTTTGAAGAAGTTCTCATCTGCTAGTTGGGTATTTGAAGGCAAATTCCAATTCGAAATGTCTAACTCAGAGTCCGGCTGATAAGAAATATGTTGTGTGACACAAAATGACAACGGTGCTTCAAAATCAGTAAAACGAGACCTCACATTTGTCAACGATTTATATTTACTTTTAGTACGAGTATTGCCGATGCTAGCGACCTCAGTAGTTTGTTTTGTACGAGGCAAATGAAGTTTTTGCGAAAACTCATCAGTGATGAAATTTAATTGGGAACAAGAATCTAACAATGCGCGTCCTAGTTGATAGAAACCAGTAGCGTCACGAACGAGAACCACGGCAGTAGCAAGTAGTACCTGCTCTGGTGAGGATTTTTCCATATGAGTATGGACCGAGGCGGGAGATTCATTCAAGGCAGAACTAGAATTAGATGGTTCAGCAGCCGAGGACGAGGGCCTTACAACTGGCTGAGACCTATGAAGCAAACTATGATGCAAACGTGAACAAAATTTGCACTTGAATGTAGAGGAACAGTTGTTTACTTGATGCCCCTTAGACAAGCAATTTAAACAAAGTCCTAAGCGTTTAGCATTCTCGAAACGTTGGCTGACATCCATGTCTTTGAATCGAGAGCAACGATTAATGGTGTGATCACCCTTTGAGCAAAGTACGCAACTGCGTTTTGATATCGAAAACGTATGACCAGAGTTTGAAGTTTTATGTTTGGACTTACCAGAATGATGATTTTCCGACTTACGAGCTGTCTGTGTATGGTTGGTATCAGCCGATTCCAAAAACTGGCAGCGTCGTTCAAGGACCTTGGAGCAATCATCCCATGACGGCAGTTTGGTAAAGTCCAAAGAGTCTTTCCACTTTCTTCTGGTTTCATCATCAACTTTTTCCATCACTATATGAATAAGCATGGAATTGGCAATATCAGTATGTGAACCGAGAGACAAAAGAGAGCTATAAAGAGCAGAAACATTATCAACAAGACTACGTAATTGTGAACAGTTGTATTGCGACATGGCAGGAAGTTCAAATAAAGTGGTAATATTTTCCATAAAAATTAGCGAACTATTATCGTAACGCGCTTTTAACCTTTCCAGAGCCTTCGGGTAATTTTCATTAGTAATCTGGAAAGCTTTGACCGTCTCCAATGCTTGCCCTTGTAGGCAGTTGAGCAAATGGTTGAATTTTTCAATATTTGATAGACCAAACTCACGATCAATAACTTGGTTGAACGACGTAATAAAGTTTTTGTATTCACTGTACTTACCACTAAATGTGGGCAATTTGAGCTGAGGCAGTTTATGGCTGGCAACTGGGAAACAAATCGTCGACTCAGACATCGTTGTATTATGAATTTCCTCACCAAGCTGCGATTGTATATTTAATTTCGCTGCGATATATAAATCTTCAATTTCGGGCCTACCATTATCATCTGGGTCATATTTTTCGATTTGGGTTTGATATGTTAATATCTGCTTGAAATATGACTCCAAAATCCCCAAACGGCACTTGAGCTCAGCTGACGAAAGTGTCTTACCTTCACCCCTTCCATTGGCTTCAATTTGGTTTTTGATGCGGGAAATACTTTTTTTTGTATTGGCCCGTTGTTGTTTTACCTCCTCCAAAGTCATCATAAAAGTTTGAACCACTTATGCCGGACACTGTATCACTGAATTCGATAAATTTTTAATCACCTTTGATTTTATTTTAACAATTTTTGCCTTTGAAGAGCCAAACAAATTTAATTTAGTTTTGGTTTTTTTTTTTTAATATTTCAAATTTTTGTTTAAACAGTTTTGACTGTACCACAGTATTTGGTCCCTTTTTTTTGAAAGTGTTCCAAATTTTTTCAAATGTTAATGTTTCTGTAATGT
Organism: Melanophora roralis; assembly: GCA_963583895.1. Classification (NCBI taxonomy): domain Eukaryota; kingdom Metazoa; phylum Arthropoda; class Insecta; order Diptera; family Rhinophoridae; genus Melanophora; species Melanophora roralis. The sequence goes on along the minus strand of OY757192.1, from coordinate 1,895,090 downwards.
TTTTCCACTTCACTACACGACCGTACACTTTGTTTAAAGATGTACTTCAACGAAAGTTTTTGAATTTAACACGGACCGCACAACGAAAATTTATAAAGAATCACTTGCCCCACGTTGGGCGCCAAAATGTACGATGAAGAGCTTTTTCTTCACCGGCAGCTATATAGAGCAATTCGAAATCTTTGAATTGTTGTCTATATGCCACTAAACTATTTATTGGGCAGTGATTTTTATTTAGAAGAAATTCGCGGCCGTGAAAAAACGCGACAAGAAATAATAAGTCTGATGCTTATTCGAGTTCAAGATTAACAATAAATTCTTTATTCAAAAATTCTTTACTTAAAGCTAAACATTATATACAAAAGTATTTACATAAGAGCCACACTGTTGTTGTTTTATTTGTTTCTCACTTCCAATGCACCAACTCATTTATTTACTTACAAGTATGTATGCAAAAACAATACACATTGCATTCTTGTTGACAACAACAACATAACTTATTAGTTAAAAGTATTTAAGCGAGAAACAAATAATAAAACTAACGGTTAATTACCAAAATAAGTTACAGTGGTTTGTATGTACCAAAATTAAGACAAATTACAGTGGTAACAGTGGGCGAAAAAGCAAACAAATTTAAAACAATATAAATGAAAATTAAAAAGATTAATTATGAAAGCACAAAATGTTTTTGATACCATTTATGTTATGCGGTGACCTAACACATACATACATACATACATACATACATACATACATACATACATACATACATACATACATACATACATACATACATACATACATACATACATACATACATACATACATACATACATACATACATACATACATACATACATACATACATATGTACATACATACATACATACATACATACATACATACATACATACATACATACATACATACATACATACATACATACATACATACATACATACATACATACATACATACATACATACATACATACATACATATGTACATACATACATACATACATACATACTTACATACTTTCTTACATACATACATACATACATACATACATACATACATACATACATACATACATACATACATACATACATACATACATACATACATACATACATACATACATACATACATACATACATACATACATACATACATACATACATACATACATACATACATACATACATACATACATACATACATACATACATACATACATATATACATACATACATACATACATACATACATACATACATACATACATACATACATACATACATACATACATACATACATACATACATACATACATACATACATACATACATACATACATACATACATACATACATACATACATACATACATACATACATACATACATACATACATACGTACATACATAGATACATACATACATATGTACGTACATACATATAAAAAATTGAGGTTGTCACCACTTTTTTTCGACTTTTTATGTTCAAAATATGTAAAAAAGCAAACTTTGAAGAAAACAAAGATGTCAAAATGAAAAAAACTTTCTCTTTTTTTAGTTTGGTGTGTTGATAAACATCAAAAAACAAAACTAATAAAAAAATAAAATAAACCTTTAAAAAAATAATAAATCAGTGCAAAATAACTAAGAAGTGTAAAAACCTAAAACGCGTTGATGTTACAAATTTGGATCAACGAAGCTCATAGAGCAAAATGGTTTAAGTCTCTCACAGAAGGCGAAAAAGGTATTTTTGAACATGGGCTGAAAAATTGGAGCATAAAAAATTGTTTTATTATTTTATTTTGCAAGAAAGAAAAATGCTCCGCAAAGAGCACGAAATTTTGTCAATCAGTTATGTAGCCAAATATTGGGAATAAAAAGGATAAACAAAAATGTAAATAAACATTATTCAATAATTGGTACTTTAAATTAATAATTTCTTACGTAAATTTATAGATTCAGATCCAAGTGCAATGTCTTCATTTGATGTGATAAGAAACGCAAAGGCAACAGCAATTGAATTTGATATGCATAGTGTGGTTAACATTAACAACATAGAGACAAATTGCCAACATCCTCTTAGTTTCTTCTAAGTAATAATAAACTATGTATTTAATTTAATTTCTAATGTTAAGCAAGTCTTAAAAATAAACTGCACTTTTTTAAAAAGGCAAATAAAATTTGCTAACAAATAAAGAAATATTTAATAAAACATTTTTTTATATTTTATATCGTACATTGGGGTCTTTTGTCAAAAAACTGGGCGAATATCAACAAATTTTGTTGTTAATTGAACAAAAGATTTATTTGAAAACATTCCTGCCCTTAACAATTTTTATTGTTAATATAACAATGACTGCAGTTAAAAATTTTTTTAAAATATAACAACTTGTGTTGTTAATATGCTAATAATTTTGTTGACTTGGCTATCAACAATCAACTTACAAATGTCATTGATGCATTTACAAATTCTATAACAATGACTGCTGTAGCAGCCGTAGGCCCAGTCAGGTTTCCGACTTGCTCATTAACCGGTAAGCAAAAACCTCAGCGGGTCCCAACCCTGCTCACTGGGTACGTTACTCATAAAAAAAACATTCTTTCAATTTCAAATACAACATACCATAAATCGACCGAACCTTACCACACTTTGGACTCGTTTTTGGAGCTAGATGTTCTGCTTCTGTTCTGCCCACCCAACCATGTCACGATCTGGTCCTTAGCCTTAAATTTCGCGACCCAAAAACCACCCGACTTCTACAACCTTAACTTACCACCATGCCATTACCTTTATTAACTTAAAAACCACGCATTATCTTGAATTCCTTACAAAATTTTATCATACATATTTTATTCAACAACTTAATCTAAACACTTTTCATTTCCTTTACTAATCTAATTTTTCTACTTTCTTTTTTTCTTAATAATACAAATATTTTTTCTTTCTTTTCAATATAAATAATAAATAAAACCATTTTATTATACTTTCTTAAATATAAAACTTTACGCCTGATTCTTATATTAATTCTTTTTCTATTTTTTTTTTTTTTTGTTTTAGCGGGCTTTATTTGAATTTTAAACAATTAATTTTCTCTCTTCTTTTTATTTTCTAGGCTAGATCGAAAAACTTCTAATTTCTCCGCAAACTTTAATTTGCCCTAACCTGAAGGAGCTCCTTAAGGCTAGTCAAACTCCTGCACTTTATAATTGGAGTATCAACAACACAAAATTGATCTAATCTAGCTTTTCTTTCTATTTTTTTTATATTAAAAATTCTATTTCCGCTTTACCACAAGAAACAGGTTGCGCCCTCTATTTTTCAAAACACACATATACTTAAATACATTAACTACATAAACTTAAGCCTATTTTAGGGATGACTTAACTTTACCGGACTATATAACTCTAATTGTATAACTAAAAGGAAAAATCTCGCACAAAAGTAATTTTACACTAACAAAAAAACATAAATAAATATATACATAAATTAATATCCTTTTTTTCTAAATTTTTTCTTTAAAAATAATAATAACTCCAATGCTGTTTGATTTTTCTTTCCTTCACTTTTTCAAATATTTTGCATTCTTAATAATTTTGCTCGATTTACTTCTTTTTCCACGTATATAATTATTAAATTAAAAGGGTTACCTGGCTATATGCTGTTTTCTTTTCTGGATTTTTCTTGCCTGCTTACAGATTTTCGCTTCTGGTTTGCCTCTTGGTGCGCTGAAGCCATATACCCGTGGCGCATAAGCTACCTTTATAGCCAGCTACAGACACACACAAAAAAAACAACACCAATATTTCGTTACTACATTATCTTTAAATAAAAATTTCACAAATCCTTACGGGATTCTGCCCCTTTTTGTTTGCTTTAGCCTCAACAAAAACTTCAACCAGACACTATTCACCACGCTTCTACTATGTATATTAAAAAAAACTGTATAATTTTCTTTCTAATTTTTTTTTTATGGTAATAAATATTTTACCTTTAATTTTTTATTTATAATTTATTTATTTTTCAGGTTCATTTAAATTTTTCTTCAAAAATTTTCTCAGTTTTTTTTTTCCACTTATTGTCCTGCAGACTTGGGTTTTTTTTAAATTTTTGCTTTTAATATTTTTAATTTTTATAACTTTACTTTTTCTTTCTTTTAATGACTTTTTGTTTCGCACACCTTCACAGACAATTTTCTTTTGATTTCGGTATTAAAATTCTCTTTCGTTGTTCCCTTAAATTTCCCTTTTTATTTTTAAATTTCCCCAAAATATCCTTGCCGCCAAGCGGACATCTTTTTTTTCAACTTCTAAACGTTTCTAGAAATCTTTTGCTAAACTTTATTTTCATATATTCTCCTTTTCTAAAAAGAAACTTAATTTTTGTAATTTACATATTTTCTTCTTTTTCTTATCCCACCATATTTTTCTTTATTTTTATCAAAAATTATCTGTCCTACCTTTTCCTTATACTTGGGTCTCATAAAAATTAGTAAGTACCAATATTCATTCATATTATCCTAAATTTTAAATATTTATTATTTTTGCTTCTTATTGTTTTACCCATACTCTTAGTATTATTATTTTCGTATTGGTGTACCCATATATGTATATGTACTGTATTAACACTTTTGTTGGTTTTCTACCTTGTAACATTACACCAACAATCAGTACTAGCAACTGTATAGTGAGTATACAAAAATAAAAACGCTACACCAATACACAGCTGTCATTCTAACAAAAATGCACAAAAGAAAACAGGTAAGTGGTGGTGGTTTTTTAAATATAAATTTTTATTTTTATATAATTTCTAATAATTTCTTATTTTTTTTCCAGGATATCACCAGGGACTTAAAGGAATATTTTTTCTCTACATGAAAGGTAAGGAATTTTAATGATTTGCCAAATCCAATGGCTTTTAATGTTCATTTTCTTGTTTTTCTTTTACAGACAACAACAAAACTAGGTTTAAGTTTGCAGTGATGTGCAACTTTCCTCTGTTTTGACCCGGACCATCCGCAACAAAACTCCGGTTTTGCTGGTGTTCACCAGAAGAAACGGTGTGCGGATTGTAAGTGTAAGTGATGGACTAACGATGCCCAACGTGGGGAACTCCCATGACCCTGACTAAGAGTCTCATTCTCTAGCAATCTAGCCGGGATTTACTCTCCTATATTTATAAGGTACGTACAGTTTACATTTCTTTAGACTTGTGCAATATTTTCATTCTTCGCCATACACTCCCATCTAGAATTATGCTATATGAATCCATTCGGTTCCCATGCACTGAACTTCTCATTTAATCCACGTCTTCAGCATCAGCCTACTTCCAAATTTTCTCAGGTAAGAAAAATCGTAGTGGCAACTCATCATAAAAATTTTCATTTCTTGTTCTTGTAATTGGTACATTTACCAATTGGCACTTAATGTGCAAATAATTATTCGAACGCCTTACTAAGGCAATATATTTATCTTGCTACAAACTTGTTAACATAATTACATGTTTACTTATTTATTTTTAAATTTCTTTACAGCTCTTTATATCTACTTGAGTCTCGCCTCTAAATCTTTCCCCCGTTGACTATGGTTGCTCCCGTGGCTTGAACACTAAGCTCTAAAGTCATTTATTGCAAATTATTTAGAGATTTTGTTTGCTAATGAATTTTATAAACGATGCACAGTCTATGGAACCTATCATATATATTTACGGGAAGTATTATCATCTGTCTTTTAATTTCTACATAAGAGTTTACTTTGTGTATCCTTTTGTTCTCTTTTTTTTTGAGATTCAATTTTCGGTTATTTACCATTCAATTTGGATGATGGCTTTTCAAAACAAAATTCAAATAATAGAAAACAGGACATCATAAACATACATATCACAGATAAATCAAGCTCTTACTAACTAATATTGCACACAAGTAAAATAAAACAGGTATGTTCACCCTACACTACTTATTTAAATTATCAGGTACTAGTTTATATATCACAGATCTCAAAGTAAAAATTGCCTTATTATTTCGTCAATTTAGGATGAAACAATATGCCTATACTTTCTAGTATAAAAAAAATTTTTTAAATAATTAACTTACATCCTAATATTGCACTTGAAATATATATTATTAAAGTTATTTTAAAGCAATTTATACTTTAATATCTTTAACATGATATACATATACCTATCGGTCTTCCGTCTAGTGTCTCGAGCTCATACATATTGTTACCTACAGGTCGGACCACTCTACACTTTAAAAACTTGCGGCAAAATTTTGCATTTAAGTTTTTGCTAAAGTTACTTTGAACCATATTGCGTCGGTAGACCTCTTGTCCTGGAACAAATTTGACTTTTCGGGCTCTTTTGTTATAGTTTTTTGCGCTTCTCTCATATGCTTTTGTCATGTTTTGTTTTATTTGTTCTCTTATTAGCTCCATTCGCTCATTGTGTTTAATATTTATACGGTGATCTGAAAGAGACTGTAATTTTCGGCCCAATTTGTAGTTGGCTCCACTTGAGTAAATGTGATAGCCGAATAAAGAATAAAGAAGGGTGTATATCTTATAGAACTGTGAAAAGAATTGCGTAATGCACAGTCTATTTCGGATAAATAAAGATCCCAATCGCGGTGATCTTCATTTAAATATGCTCGTATGGCTGACAAAATACTTTGATTAACCCTTTCAGACGCATTGCTACTTGGCTGGTACACCGGTGTTTTAATGTGTTGAATTTCATAGGCAGTTATAAGATTTTGAAAACTTTTTGAAGTAAACTGCACGCCATTGTCCGTATGAATCATTTCAGGGACGCCAAATTTATGGAATACTTCATGGGTTAAAAATTCAACTACATTACTAGCGGTCGCTTCTCTCATTGCTTTAATGAATGTATATTTGGTAAAATGATCGAGAACGATAAAAACATAACAATTGCCATTTTTAGATCGCGGATATTTGCCCAACAAGTCTAAATAAAGTTTCTGAAATGGTCGATCTGTACGTACTTGATTGCCTATCTCTGGACGAAGATTTTGGTTTGTTGGTTTGACTTCTTTGCAGGTTTGGCAGTTATTTATATAAGTTTTTACTTGTGTTACAAGCTTTGGCCAATAGAAAAACCTTTTTAAACGTTCTATGGTTTTTACAACCCCACCGTGCGCTGCTGTTAAGCTTGTGTGTGCTTTTTCAATCAGGATTTGAGTAATATTAGGTGGGATCCACATTTTCCAGTGATTTTCAGTTTCGTCTCCCCGGTCAAAATCCACTCTTTTAAAAACGAGACCATTATCAACTTTTAAATCTGGCAAGTTTTCTTGATTTTCTTGTATATGCTGTATTAGTTGCTGGTATTCTTCGCTCTCAAATTCTGTCGTTTCAAAATCAAACAGTTCTTCTAGGTTTACTTCCTCAACGTTGGCTTCATCATTGCGTAATCTGGATAGCATATCTGCAACCTTATTTTCGGACCCTTTTCTATGCTCAATGTCAAAATCGAATGCTATCAACTGTAATGACCATCGTGCCAATCTTCCTGTCAAGTCCTTGAGTGACATAAGCCACTTTAGGCTTGCATGGTCTGTAACTATAGTAAAAGGCATCATTTCGATGTATGGACGGAACTTTTTTACTGCCATTACAGCTGCCAGGCACTCTTTTTCAGTTACACTGTAATTCTTCTGACATGCATTCAATTTTTGACTATAGAAAGCTATCGGGTGCTCTTCCTTTTTGTCATCGAGTTGATACAAAACTGCACCGATCCCGTAGTCACTTGCGTTGCATTGGATCCAAAACCTTTTCGTAAAATCTGCATGCTTTAAGACTGGAGCTGATGTCAGAGCCTGTTTAAGACTTTCAAATGCCTCTATCGCCTCAGGAGTCATCTCAAACTTTTTAGTTTTTTTCAGTGTATCCGTTAATGGTACAGCTATAGCTGCGAAGTCTCTGATAAATCTGCGATACCATCCGGCAGTTCCAAGAAAACTACGCACCTCTCTTATTGATTTTGGGATGCTAATTTCTCGAATGGCTCGCACCTTTTCTGGATCTGTTTTCAAGACTCCGCCGCCTATTATGAACCCTAGATACTTTAGGTGTTGAAAACAAAATGGCGATTTTTTTAGGCCTATAGTCAAATTTGCTCGTTTCAGACATAAGGCTACTTCTTCCAAAATTCTTAAGTGTTTCTCAAAGCTATCAGAAATTACCAAAAGATCGTCTAAGTATATAAATACATTATCTTTCAACTTTTGTGGTATCACTTTATCCATTAGCCTGCAAAGTCGCTGTGCCGCATTGCAAAGTCCGAACGGCATTACGCGAAACTGGTAAAGTGGCCGACCTGCTACGGTGAACGCGGTATAGGGCCTACTATCTTGGTCAAGCTCTATTTGCCAAAAAGCAAATTTTAGGTCAACGCTACTAATATAAAAGGTTTCATCTATTCGACTTAATATACCATCTATATTCTGTAAAGGGTAAGCATCTTTAATAGTGATTTTATTTAACTTCCTAGCGTCCAGACAGAACCTATTTTTACCCGGTTTTATAACTACTGTGGTCCGATTTGACCAGGGACTTTCGCTTTCCTCGATGACCTTTAAGGCTAACATTGAGTCGATCTCCTTATTAACAATGTCTTGCACGGCTGGAGATAAGGGATAATGCCGGTCCTTAAAAGGTACCGCATCTTCAACCAATTTGATGATGTGTTTTTCCAGGGGTGTGCAACCTAAACCCTCTTTTTCAAAAGCTGGAAAAAGATCTACTATTTTCTTTAACTTTCGCTGTTGATCATCATTTAAAACATAGGGATTACATCGATGATCTTCAACTTTAAAATCTTCCTTCAACTTCTCAAGATCTAGTTCCTCTATTCCAAAAACTTCAGGGGCTAGATTAAAACTTCTCCAAAAATCGACACCAAGGTAGGCTTCCTGCTCTAAATCTGGGCACAAGTAGAATTCTATGGGCTTGATTTCATTTTTAAATTCAATGTCTAGCTCTACTTTTCCTAGTAATCTATGTTGCTTACCATCTGCTGTAGACACAACAGAATATATTGGCTTAAAATCTATTTGTAATTTTTTCAAAAGCTCCCTACAGCCGTTCCCAAGCAGACTTATTGAGGCCCCCGTATCCAATAAACCTCTAATATTTTCATTTTCGATACTTATATTTGCAAAAGCGCGAGAATCGTTTTTATTGTATGCTAATTTAATAGTTTCTACCAAAAGTTTTCTAAATTTTTTTTTATGTGAGAATTTATTTCTTAATTTTAATATTCTGTTTGAAATTTTTCCTTTAAAACCTATTTCTTCGCTAAATATCCGGTTTCTTACATTTTCATAATTTGATTTTCGTTCTTGAAGTGTATATGTATGTGTGACGCATGTGAGGAATGAATTTGTTAAAATTATTTACAGCTTTTATTACATTAATTTTATTTCTATTTATCGTAGGTTTGTTTGCGGGATCTCCTTTGAACGATGGCCCCCCGCTGATCCTTCGCTCCTGGAAAAATTTCGGGTCTTACACTCCGTGCAATTTGGTGATATTACCTCTGGTTTACCACATCTATAGCAAAACAGAGCTCTCTGTGCAGATGGACAGTCCATGAACATGTGGCCTATTTGTCGGCAGTTCCAACAGATAAGTGGAGGTCTGGTCGGGCCTTGCGCTTTTTCACCCTCAATCGCTGCAACTTCTTCATAAGGCTCTATCCGGTTCAGATCCTCTTCTGGCGGTTTTTCGAAGACTTCGTTTAACTGCCTTACATAACGATTCGCTGGTGCAGATGAGTTATGCGATCTACCATCCTTTTCGCAAAAAATCTTCTCAGCCTCAACACATTCTTGCCTCAATTCTTCCACGGAGCTAACAGCAATTGGGAAAACTCTACTTCTTATATCGTCCCTTAAATTCTTTTTAATCATTTTAATCATATCCCTTTCAGGCATCGATATATTAAGGCGTGAGCGCATTTGGGTCATGGCAAAGAAGAATGCATCGATGTCCCCACCAGGCTGTTGTTTTCTCTCAACCATGTCGCTCATCAATTCAAAACTGGATCTTGTAGATTGATACTGTTTCAGTAAAGCCTCTTTTAAGGTGGTCCATTCTGAAACGAAATTTTTAGCGATGTACAGCCAGTACCATTTTTCAGCTACCCCTTTAACAAACAGATGAAAATTGTCTAAAATCTCCTTCCATGGTGTACCATACTGTCGCTGTAAGCGCTCAATTCGAAAAACAAAATCCTCGACAGCCAATTTATTGGTATTGCCATCAAACTCTAAGCCCCACTTATCGATTCGCATCCTGTGATGGGTTTGAGCGACGTTGGCTGCTATGTTTTCCGAAGGGGCTCTTGATGAATTTGCTGAGCTCGCTGGCGACGCGTCCATTGGGTTACTGGAGCTGTGGCTACTTTTCATAAGGTTTGGTACAATTTCTTCACGGAGCTTTTTGTTTTCTTGTTGTGTATGTTGCAACACTAGGCTCATTTTGCTCACTGTTGCAGTTAACTCTGCCATTTGCCTTTTCATATCGTTAATATGGAATGCTACACCTTGCTCTGCATTTCTCTTCCTGGCCTCTTGTGCAGCGATTTCTGCCATTTGTTGCTGGATTCTGGCTTCTTCTCGTGCCTTCATTGCCATATATGCAGCCGCACTGGTGGATGACCTTTCTGCATTGATCGTCTGGGACTTATCACAGAATTAAGGATCGGCTTCAGCTTGCTGTTGACTCATCTCTATTCTTCTACTTGCGCTACTTTTTCGGCCAGGAGTGTTAGACCTATAAGTTTTTCCAAAAGCGAAAGGAGTAGACCTATTTAAATCAAAATGTACCTGTCATAATCTTTTTCTCAGACACACAAAAACAATATCTAATTTTCTTGTTTTATTTTATTTTCAGATGTTTTTTCCAACCAAAACGAAAACCAAATTGGACTACGAAAAATTAAATTTGATGTATATGTATATGTAGGTAACTTTGAAATCAAAAGAAAATTGTCCCCAATGCTTTTGTTTCAAAAAAAGAATATGTATGTATATGCTATTATTTGTATGCAATTCTTCTCTATAAAACGATATTAAAATTTTTATTTATTATTTTTCATTTAGGTTTGGCATGGAGGTAGTTGGCGGTCGTCGAAGTGGTTTCTTAAAAAAAACTCGGAGTCATTGGTGGAAGTATTCGGTTTTCAATCAAAATTTAAAAAAAAATTAGATTTACAAGTGTAGCTCCTCGTACTATCACAGATGTAATTAACTTTACCAGTGAGCTACGAGAGAGTATTAGGAGTGATATTCGATACAACAGACCCTGTGAGTTTATATTGAACTCAGAGGCGGTTATCAGAAATATCACCCTTTTTACTACACACTTAAAAATAAAATAAGCTGAATCTAAATAAAACTTTTAAAATATAGAAAATGATAGCAATACAATTAGACAAGTTTTTTTCATCAAAAAGTTCTAAGCTATTGCTGTCATTTTCTAACATGCACTAAATTCGAAATTATCACCTTTAGCAAACAGATTCAAGCCTTTCGGTACTACCTTATTAAAATTTTTCTCAATTTTCTTTAAGGGCTACCGAACAGACTTGATTTAATTACTTTTGGGTGATTATTTCGATTGGGCTATTGGCTTATAACTAATGTTCTATTGACACATGTTTAGGTGTAACTACATGAACATTTTACAACTTAGAATACATATATTCAACTTAATAAAAAATATGTATCCTAAGCTGCCTCATTCGTTTGGGCGCTATTTTTATGTTGCAGCCGTAGGCCCAGTCAGATTTCCGACTTGCTCATTAACCGGTAAGCAAAAACCTCAGCGGGTCCCAACCCTGCTCACTGGGTACGCTACTCATAAAAAAACATTCTTTCAATTTCAAATACAACATACCATAAACCGACCGAACCTTACCACACTTTGGACTCGTTTTTGGAGCTAGATGTTCTGCTCCTGTTCTGCCCACCCAACCATGTCACGATCTGGTCCTTAGCCTTAAATTTCGCGACCGCAAAACCACCCGACTTCTGCAACCTTAACTTACCACCATGCCATTACCTTTATTAACTTAAAAACCACGCATTATCTTGAATTCCTTACAAAATTTTATCATACATATTTTATTCAACAACTTAATCTAAACACTTTTCATTTCCTTTACTAATCTAATTTTTCTACTTTCTTTTTTTCTTAATAATACAAATATTTTTTCTTTCTTTTCAATATAAATAATAAATAAAACCATTTTATTATACTTTCTTAAATATAAAACTTTACGCCTGATTCTTATATTAATTCTTTTTCTATTTTTTTTTTTTGTTTTAGCGGGCTTTATTTGAATTTTAAACAATTAATTTTCTCTCTTCTTTTTATTTTCTAGGCTAGATCGAAAAACTTCTAATTTCTCCGCAAACTTTAATTTGCCCTAACCTGAAGGAGCTCCTTAAGGCTAGTCAAACTCCTGCACTTTATAATTGGAGTATCAACAACACAAAATTGATCTAATCTAGCTTTTCTTTCTATTTTTTTATATTAAAAATTCTATTTCCGTTTACCACAAGAAACAGGTTGCGCCCTCTATTTTTCAAAACACACATATACTTAAATACATTAACTACATAAACTTAAGCCTATTTTAGGGATGACTTAACTTTACCGGACTGTATAACTCTAATTGTATAACTAAAAGGAAAAATCTCGCACAAAAGTAATTTTACACTAACAAAAAAACATAAATAAATACATGGGGGATTTCATGTCAAGTGACCCAACTTTTAAAACCGATGTCATTCAATTGGAAAGAAATTTGGACCAAAGTAAGTTCTTGCAGAAAAAAAATTTTTTTAATTGTTTTTTATAAAATAATTAGAAAAAAATTTTTTTTTTCCAAATGTGCCCATTTTTTTTTTTTTTTTTTTTTTTTTGCTCAAAAGAAAGCTTAGGCCTTTCCTTTGAAGAGCTTGGAAGTCGCTTAGTGGGATGCGAGTGGGATATCTATAAAAAATAATGTTTTGTAACTCAAGGTAGAGGTTTTCAAATTTTCGCGTATATTCTATTTTGATTTTTTTGCTATTTATGTAAAATTATCTCTTAAGCAAAAAAAAAAAATATTTTATGCTAAGAAACAAAATAATTTAACCTTTCGGACGGTATTCATTTAAAAAATATTTATAAAACGTGTTCTGACATTGCCATATAAAAGTGATTTTATTCCAGAGGCCTACCATTTTGTTGGTAATACAGAGTCGAGTGTATAAGACTTTATTTGGTACTTGCATACCGTCGGAAAGGTTAAATTATTTTGTTTCTTAGCATAAAAAAATTTTTTTTTGCTTAAGAGATAATTTTACATAAATAGCAAAAAAATCAAAATAGAATATACGCGAAAATTTGAAAACCTCTACCTTGAGTTACAAAACATTATTTTTTATAGATATTCCACTCGCATCCCACTAAGCGACTTCCACGCTCTTCAAAGGAAAGACCTAAGCTTTCTTTTGAGCAAAAAAAAAAAAAAAAAATGGGCACATTTGGAAAAAAAAATTTTTTTCTAATTATTTTATAAAAAAAATTAAAAAAATTTTTTTTTTAATTTTAAAAATATTTTTTTCTGGAAGATTGAAAGAAAAGCTATCGAAAGTATTTGGGACGAATTTTGTTAAAAGCAAAAGGTAATAAACTACATGTATTAGAAAAAACACCTATTTGCCGAAAACGTCAAATTTTGAACCCCTCCAGCTCAGGGAGTTCTTGACCGATCGTGTTAAAAAATTGTGTCTAAACTACTCTCTACAAGAACTAACTTTGGTCCAAATTTCTTTCGAATCGAAAAAAAAAGTTGGGTCACTTGACATGAATCCCCCATATACATAAATTAATATCCTTTTTTTCTAAATTTTTTCTTTAAAAATAATAATAACTCCAATGCTGTTTGATTTTTCTTTCCTTCACTTTTTCAAATATTTTGCATTCTTAATAATTTTGCTCGATTTACTTCTTTTTCCACGTATATAATTATTAAATTAAAAGGGTTACCTGGCTATATGCTGTTTTCTTTTCTGGATTTTTCTTGCCTGCTTACAGATTTTCGCTTCTGGTTTGCCTCTTGGTGCGCTAAAGCCATATACCCGTGGTGCATAAGCTACCTTTATAGCCAGCTACAGACACACACAAAAAAAACAACACCAATATTTCGTTACTACATTATCTTTAAATAAAAATTTCACAAATCCTTACGTGATTCTGCCCCTTTTTGTTCGCTTTAGCCTCAACAAAAACTTCAACCAGACACTATTCACCACGCTTCTACTATGTATTATAAAAAAAACTGTATAATTTTCTTTCTAATTTTTTTTTATGGTAATAAATATTTTACCTTTAATTTTTTATTTATAATTTATTTATTTTTCAGGTTCATTTAAATTTTTCTTCAAAAATTTTCTCAGTTTTTTTTTTCAACTTATTGTCCTGCAGACTTGGGTTTCTTTTTAAATTTTTCCTTTTAATATTTTTAATTTTTATAACTTTACTTTTTTTTTCTTTTAATGACTTTTTGTTTCGCACACCTTCACAGACAATTTTCTTTTGATTTCGGTATTAAAATTCTCTTTCGTTGTTCCCTTAAATTTCCCTTTTTATTTTTAAATTTCCCCAAAATATCCTTGCCGCCAAGCGGACATCTTTTTTTTCAACTTCTAAACGTTTCTAGAAATCTTTTGCTAAACTTTATTTTCATATATTCTCCTTTTCTAAAAAGAAACTTAATTTTTGTAATTTACATATTTTCTTCTTTTTCTTATCCCACCATATTTTTCTTTATTTTTATCAAAAATTATCTGTCCTACCTTTTCCTTATACTTGGGTCTCATAAAAATTAGTAAGTACCAATATTCATTCATATTATCCTAAATTTTAAATATTTATTATTTTTGCTTCTTATTGTTGTACCCATATTCTTAGTATTATTATTTTCGTATTGGTGTACCCATATACTTACATCTCTGTATATGTACTGTATTAACACTTTTGTTGGTTTTCTACCTTGTAACATTACACCAACAATCAGTACTAGCAACTGTATAGTGAGTATACAAAAATAAAAACGCTACACCAATACACAGCTGTCATTCTAACAAAAATGCACAAAAGAAAACAGGTAAGTGGTGGTGGGTTTTTAAATATAAATTTTTATTTTTATATAATTTCTAATAATTTCTTATTTTTTTTCCAGGATATCACCAGGGACTTAAAGGAATATTTTTTCACTACATGAAAGGTAAGGAATTTTAATGATTTGCCAAATCCAATGGCTTTTAATGTTCATTTTCTTGTTTTTCTTTTACAAACAACAACAAAACTAGGTTTAAGTTTGCAGTGATGTGCAACTTTCTTTTGTTTTGACCCGGACCATCCGCAACACTGCAGTTAAAAATTTTTTTAAAATATACATAACAACTTGTGTTGTTAATATGCTAATAATTTTGTTGACTTGGCTATCAACAATCAACTTACAAATGTCATTGTTGCATTTACAAATTCTATTGTTGGTTGAGTTTTAATTAAAATTTTTATTGTATTTACAAACAGTTTAATTGTATTTACAACAATTTTTTTTCTGTGTATGTAAAAAACAGTAATGGCAGCGACCTCGCAAAAAATGCTGTGAAATGAAATAAAAAAGCTTGATTCTTTATACTCTCAAGAAAATAACGGTATTTATGAAAAAAGTGATCTACTCGTCACGATGTATGCAAATTTTTTGAGAATAGAACTTAAACTCTCTATGTAGATGCTAAAATATAAAAAAAGGTTATGTTTGTAAAATTGTTCAGATTTCCCTCTTTTTAAGGAATGCTTCATTAGCACTTCTACTTATCTGCATTTCTGCTCACCATTTTAACATGGCGATGACAATGAAGGCAAGTCTTACCACGCTCTTCAACAAATAGGGACTTATTTATGCTATGACTTAAAAGGTCTTTTAATATTTGACCAACAAACAATTGTAATCACATTACAGCAAATAAATATTTTACGATTTTGACCGATTCGATTTGACCGTATCTTTAGTTTCCCATTTAATTCGTACGATTGATGTATCAAGCAATTTTTCTTCGTGCAGTTTTCGATTATAGATGTTACGATTTTCGCCCAGGTAAAATTATATTATATACAGCAATAGTTATTATAAAGAGGACATATAAATTTAATTAAACTTTGCTTATATGTTATATTAATGTCAAAATAAAAAATAAATAAAATCTTATATTTGATGTATTTTTAACAGACCTTTGAAGTATGTGTTCTTAAGCTTGACTCAGTGGCAAATCCTTTTCCGCATATATTGCAATGAAATGGACGGTTTTTGGCCCTTTCGACTTGCGCATCGTGATTACGCAAATGCTGTTGTAAATTTGATAATTGTATAAAAGCACGCCCGCAATCAGGCAAATGGCACTTGTAGGGGCGTTCTCCTGCAAAAAATAAATAAAATCGTCATTGAACAAATTTAATATATATTAAAAAGCGGCTCAAGCGTATTTGTTGTTTTGTTTTCACTAATGTCTTTACTCGGCGAACTTAAAACACTATAACTTATGCACAACATATAAAGAGTTATTAATATGCATGACCAGGGGCATACACACCTAAGTGTATTTTGTTTATTTATTAATTTAAAAGCCTTATTTATAAAAACAATAATAAGGTTAGAAGTAGTCGCCTTTACCAGAAACTACAAATCAAAAAGCTTCATATTTTTAAGCCAGGCGCGCATCCAGCTGAAGAGTTTGAAGGGGGGGATGGGGGGATTTTTAATGAAGCATACAATTCAAAAACTATCTTTTAGCGGGTTTTTAAAACTCAACAAAAAAGTTAAATTCATTTAAAATAATTATTAATAAATATAAGGAAAAAAATATACATATATATATTTTTATTAAATTAATAGTTTATAGTTTCCTATTAAATTAAATTTTTTAGGCACGACATTTGCGTCAATTTTAATATGTACACTGAAAAAAAAAAGTTTTAAAATCAAGCAGAAACAGTCTTATTTTAAAAATGAAACCGTGACAAAATCGAACTAAGTTTGTTTTTTCTTATTTTAAAAAGGTTCGTTCTTATTAAAAAGGTTCGTCATCGACATTCAACTGGAAGTAATAGTAATGTATCTACAACTACGGGGGCTTCTAAAATATATTTCAGCATCTGAACTTATAAAAAATAAAATAATCATCATATTAAACTTTGTTGCCACCGAACTGTTGAACAAAAAACTTACCTTTTAAAAATAGCATTATTCTTCCCAAATCGAAACAGTTTAACAAATCCAACAGTGATCATATTGCTTCGTATAAATTTCTCTTTCCCCTAGCTCGAATTTTTCAAAAATGTAATTTCTTTCTTCCATTTTCTAAGAACTTTTGTTTATTAATTATATTTTCATAGCACTTTAATGTTATGTATTCGCTTGAACTTTTCAATCTACAAAATGGCGCTTGCTCAAAAATGACTAAAATATTATATTTTCAAATCAAAAACTAAAGTGTTAACAATAAAAATTTTAAATCTTAAAATAAAAAGAAAACATTTTTATAATTAGCAAAAAGCTATTCGTTAATAAAACAAAAACGAAAATTTTTGTTTTTAAAATGGTATAAAAGCATCATTTTGTAAATAACAATGTTAAATTTTCAAATAGTAATAAAAAATCCTTGTTTTAACAATTATTTTTTTAAAATACACTAGTTTTGAAACAAGAATGAAAATCTTTGATTTAAAAATGCTTGTTTTTGTTCCATTGTAAAAATAAAAATTTTAAATCTTAATATAACAAGAAAACATGTTTATTCCTTAGCATGTTCACAAAAAAATTTCGTTATTAAAACAAAAACTATTTTTGTTTTTTTAAAATATTTTATTTTTTAAATAAGATTGTTTATTTTCCAAATAAAGAGAAAATCTTTCGTTTAAAAACGATTTCATAAAAATGCTGCAATTTTAAAACAAGAACGCCGAATTTTTGATTTAAAAATGCTGTTTTGCCTCAGTGTATATGCAACATTGCTGATCCGTTGTCATGGTTGATATCAGCATATTTTGATACGGCGAACGTTGGAAAATTTTATTTCAATATAAGCAGTTTTCTAATCAATTTTTAAAGTTTAAATAAATCTGCAAGCTGTGGAATAAAAATTTCTAAATCAGTAAATGTAGTAATATTCTGCGACAGAGGTTCAGGGATATTAAGCAAATAAAGGACGTCCTTTGAGAAACGGGTTTGTAAGTCTTGTAAGCCAGGTTCAGTTAAGAGTATGTAGTCCTCAATGCGGTAGTATACTTCGACATCTAAAAAATTATTATTTTTTAAGTCAAAGCCTTTGAACTAAAATTTCCATACCAACGCAAATATTTTTTGCCTCTTCAAAAGTAGTTTTAAATTCTGTTTAGGATTTTAGATGATTATTTTTGTAAATCTACATATATGCTTTTGTAGAATTAAACTAAGCGGCTTTGTGACTGTAAGGATATCATTTTAAATATGTAATTCGCAAATGAATTTGAAAGTGCTAAGAGAAGTTCTTAATAATAAGGCTTTCGAAGACGTATTCCACTCAGATATGTTTTCCAATACCTCGATTATCTGCTTTTATTTTACTGCAAATTGTATAATGCATAATGGTGACAACATTGTACCTAGCTATTTCAGCAAAACTGCATTACGCTTAGGACGATGTAAAACATTTGCGGCTTTCTTTACAAGTTTTTGTATTATTGGTTCCTTGTTACGTTTAGATATCGATTAATTTAGTCTTCGGGAATAGCAAAGCGTTTGTTTTGCAGTTTTTGAGGTTTCTTGTACTTTTTTTACTTCTCCATTTTCTGCCAATATCAAAGGACACCCATAAGTTTCAATTCCTATACAGTTTTCAAAATCAAGACCAATGTTTTTCAAAGCTCTTAAAACTGCTAATGATAGTGTGTTTGCATTAATTGACTTTTCGACGTCATCGCCAGTATCATTTACAGCCTCTCCAAATGCTACGAAAAAGCCGGGTAAATCTTCTTTTACTAACTTTTCGTTTACGTTAAAATAACTTAAAGCTAAAGAAATTCGTTTTTTTTCCTGAGAAATTAGTGGTTTCGGCAAAAATCGTCGAGAAGTATTTAGCGTCATAAATATTTTTTAGCAAAATTTTTAACATAAGATTATGGAAACTTTTATTTATTTCACTGCAAAATTTTTTTTAATATACTTAAATGAATCATCTAGTGGGAAAACTTGATAATGGTGGCCAAAAATTTTTTCTCCGGCATCTTTAAAAAATCGCAAAAGTGAACGAAAAAAACCTTCCTAGCTTGTATTTTCAGAAAATAGCAAAGGAGCACTATCTCCATGTCCACGGAAAGTTATATTATACCTTCCGAGGAAAATTTTAGTTTTTCAAATAGACAACCAATGTTCTCGATTTTCCATTTTTTGTTGAAGTGCAGATATTTGCCTCAAGACGAAAGTTTTTTATGTCTCCAAAAACATTTTTCCAAAAGCATCACTGTCTTTGAATATGCAATTCATTTGTTTAAAAAATATATGAAACGTTTGCTTCATGGCTACCAATATTTTTATTTATTAAATCAAATATGAAGTTTAAATCGTTGGGAGGGAGAATTCCCTTTCCCCCCGAATTCGCACCTGATTACGGTCATTCCACTCCTGTACCAAGCTTCCCTTCTTCCCCACAGTAAGTGTAGGCCGCCCTATAATTGCATAATATTTTGTGAAATTTTTAAATTCACTTTACTTCGGAAACTATAACATTTATCGACTTCATACCTTGCATAAAAAGTTATATTTATAAGGTTCACATTTTGGAAAAACTAAGTTGGATCGGATCGTTTGGAATATCAGAAGCCTATTGTTGTTAAATACTTGCAATTTGTATTTCGAAGACTATAAAAGCTAAAAAGTTCCAAACCTAGTGCGCAAGGATTTAAACTCGTTGGTTACTGCCTCGATTTACTTAAACATCGGTGCAACTTTGGATGTGCTTAACTATTCTATAAACACCATAATGGAATTTGTTTCTGGAACCCTCAGTTTTTTTCGTGATACTTGTCTTCCAAAAAGAGCACAACCATTTGTGGTCGAATGCCCAGTTAATCGTGATAAGCATTCGTTCCTTATCGCACATTTTCTATGTCGAATAAACTTCCTTATGATGTTCTTCCCGTCATAGTTAATATCGGCATTTTCTATGTCGAATAAACTTCCTTATGATGTTCTTTCCGTCATAGTCAATATCAAAAAATTCAAATCCCATAAACACTACTCCCTCTATCCTCTTTCTCATGACATATTTTCCTGATACCAACATAGTACAATGCATGCGTAGGGGCTAGAGCTTTCCTTTCCTTTAAGTGATTGGTCAGTTTTGTTCAGAACAACTTAAAGAACTAGTTCGTTTTTTATACCCTTCAAGTAAGTAATAAGGGTAAATAACAGTTTGTAATTCCGTTTATAATTTCTTTATTATCCATTTGCTACCCCGTAAAGTATATGAATTCTGGATCCTTATAGATAGGAAAGTCGATAAAGTCTTGTTTGTCTGTCCTTTTGTTACTCTGTCCGTCTGTTGAAACCAAGTTTCCGGAGTCAATTCAACTATGCACCAGATTTTGGTGTCAAACTATCAGAAATAAAATATTGTAATAAAAATTTTTTTTATACCCTTCACATTAGTGATAAGGGTATATGTAAGTTTGTCATTCCGTTTGTAATTTCTTAATTATGAATTTGGGACCCCATAAAGTATATATTATCTGGATCCTTATAGATGGGGAAGCCGATTTAGCAATGTCCGCTTGTCCGTGTTATGGTTGAAAGCAACTCTTTGAAGACCCCCCCCCCCCGCCCCCCCCTCCAATGCCACACAGACTAGTTTGTTGCATTAAACTGTCACAAATATCCGCGAAAGAAACGGTATTGAAATTCAGCAAAATCGCCTGATAAATGACCGAGATATAAGCAAACAACCAAGACTACCTCCTGTTTTTTATTCAAAACAACACAAAAGAACATACTTATGTATGTAATAATAAAAAAAAACAAAAAAAAGAAACAAGTAAGAGTATATTCGGCTGTGCCGGATCTTATATGCCCTTCACATTGGCCTTTCGAAGTCCCAAACTTTTTTTATCCATTTTTTTCACTTATGAAATATTTTTAATTTTCAAAAAGAGGTCGGTGTCATTTTTTAACGCTCCACAGGTGACTAGGGGAAAATTGTACTGGTTTGTATCCCAATTTTTTTTCAAATTTTGTATGGCAACCCCTTTCGAGGGAAGATAGAGCGGGTAAGAATATTCTAGAAATATGTTTGCTCTAAGGGTGACTCTGAAGTTGTTTTGGGCATTTTCATATCATTTTTGTAAATTTTGTATGGCAGCACCCTTGGGGCGTGGAAATAGGTGGTAAGTATAATCTAGGAAAATGTTTGGGACGGGAAAGTAATGGGGGTCGGTCGTACACTTTATTGCTCTAAGGCCGACTCTGAAGATGTTGTGGGCATTTGCATATCATTTTTGCACATTTTGTATGGCAACCCCCTTAGGTCGCGGAGATAGGGGGTAAGTATGTTCCAGGAATATGTTTGGGAGAAGAAACTAATAGAGGTCGGTCGTATACTTTATTGCTCTAAGGCCGACTCTGAAGAAGTTGTTGACATTTTCATATAATTTTTGTAAATTTTGTATGGCAACCTCCTTAGAGCGTAATGATAGGGGGTAAGTATATTCTAAGAATATGTTTGAAAGGGGAAACTAATGGGGGTCGGTCTGAGACCGACTCTGAAGAAGTTGAGGGCATTTTTACATCATATTTGTAAATTTTGTATGGCAACCCACTTAGGGCGTGGAGATAGGGGGTTAATATGCACTAGGAATATGTCTGGGAGAAGAAACTAATTGGGGTCGGTCGTACACTTATTTGCTCTAAGGCCGACTCTGAAGAAGTTGTAAGCATTTTCATATCATTTTTGTAAATTTTGTCTGGCAACCCCCTTAAGGCTTGGAGATAGGGTGTAAGTATGTTCAAGGCATATGTTTGAAGAAGAAACTAATGGGGATCGGTCGTATACTTTATTGTTCTAAGGCCGACTCTGAAGAGGTTGTTGGCATTTTTATATAATTTTTGTAAATTTTGTATGGCAACCCTCTTAGGGCGTGGAGATAGGGGGTAAGTATACTCTAGGCATACGTTTGAGAGGAAAAACTAATAGGGATTTGTGACACATTGTATTCCTCTAGGGGCGACTCCGGGGAAGTTAAAGCGGTTTTTACCTTTTTTTTAAAACTTTGTATGACAACCATGTTAGGTGCTGGAGAAAGAGGGTAAGTATGTTCCACAAAAATGTTTGGGTGGATAAACTAATTGGGGTCGGTCTTAGATTTTATCTTTGTAGGAGAACCCTAGAAACCGTAGGAACGATTTAAAAAAAATTTAAACTAAGCTTTGTATTGCAACCCTGTTATACGTATGTTCTTTGTTGTTGTTCAGGACTTAGGAGGTAGTCTTGGTTTTTTGCTTATATCTCGGTCATTTATTGGGCGATTTTGCTGAATTTTCTTCTGACTATTTCTGACAGTTTATTACCAATTACGGGTCTATGCGACTTTGGGTAGCTTCAGAGAAATGATTTCAACCATAACACGGACAGACGGACATCGCTAAATCGGCTTCCCTATCTATAAGGATCCAGAATATATATATACTTTAAAGGGTGCCAAATGGATAATAAAGTAAGTACAAACGGAATGATAAACTTATATATACCCTTATCACTTGTGTGAAAGGTATAAAAACAGAATCAATCATGTTGATATTATTGAACCACATCCAAAACGAAAATTTTTTTAGTATTAGTATTCATATAACAGTGTTGCCATACAAAGCTTAATATAAATTTTTTTATATCGCTGATACGGGTTCCAGGGTTCTCCTACAAGGGTAAAATGTAAGACCGACCACAATTAGTTTAGCCACCCAAACATTTTTGTGAAACATACCCTTTATCTCCAGCCCCTAACATGGTTGCCATACAAAATTTTAAAAAATAAGGTAAAAACCGCTACAACTTCCCCAGAGTCACCCCTAGAGGAAAAAATTTATCACAGACCCCCATTAATTTTTCCTCCCAAACGTATTCGTAGAGCGTACTTACCCCCTATCTCCACGCCCTAAGAGGGTTGCCATACAAAATTTACAAAAATGATGTAAAAATGCCCATAACTTCTAGAGAGTCGGCGGTAGAGAAATAAAATATACGACCGACCTCCATTAGTTTCTACTTGCAAGCATGCTCCTTGAACATACCAGTCCCTTAACTCCACGCCTTAAAAGGGTTTCCATACAAAATTTTTAAAAATAGGGTAAAAACCGCTACAACTTCTCCGGAGTCGCCCTTAGAGGAGTAAAATGTATTACACACCACCGTAGGTTTTTCCTCCCAAACATATTCCTAGAACTTAATAACCCCCTATCTCTACGCCCTGAAGGGGCTGCCATACATAATTTACAAAAATTATATGAAAATATCCACAACTTCTTCAGAGTCGGTCTTAGAGCACTTAGGTATACGAACGACCCTCATTAGTTTTCTCCCAAACATATTCCTAGAACATACTTACCCCCCATGTCTATGCCCTAAGGGGGTTGCTAATAAAATTTAAAAAAATGATATGAAAATGCCCACAACTTCTTCAGAGTCGGCCTTAGAGCAATAAAGTGTACGACCGAACCCCATTAGTTTCTTTTTCCAAACATATTTCTAGAGCGTACTTACCCCCTATTTCCACGTCCTAAAGGGGTTGCCATACAAAATTTACAAAAATGTTATGAAAGTGCCCATAACTTTTTCAGAGTGGGCCTTAGAGCAAGAAAGTGTACGACCGATTCCCATTAGTTTCCCCTCTCAAACACATTCTTAGAATATACTTACCCCTTATTCCTACCCCCTTAGGGGGTTGCCATACAAAATTTTTAAAAATTAGGGTAAAAACCCCTACAACTTCCCTGTAGTCCCCAGCAGAGCGTTAAAATATGACACCGACCCATAATTAAAATTTGAAATACTTCATAAATAAAAAAAAAATGGATAAAAGTGAACAAAACTTTGCGGTTTCGAAAGTCCAATGTGAAGAGTATCTAAGATTCGGCCCAGCCGAATATAGCGCTCTTACTTGTTTGAGGAAAAGAAGTACTGCTCCGCGCTTTTCATTGATATCTACCAAGCTTTCGATAAAGTATGGCACGAAGGCCTGTTAAACAAACTAAAGCTAAACCTTCCAGCTAATATTTTCAACCTATTAGAAAAATACATAACCGGTCGACAACTTATGATCAAAGAGGGAAACCAAATAAGTTCTTCTCAACCAATAGGGGCTGGTGTACCTCAAAGGAGTATACCAGGTCCAGTTCTGTACTTGCTTTACACTGCAGATATGCCAACCATTCGTTTTACACACACGTCGACATTTGCTGATGATACTGCTTTCCTTAGTATTCATAAAGCACCTAAAGAGGCTTCGAACCAACTGCAACAACACGTAACCCAAGTTGAAAAATGGTCAAAGTTATGGGGAATAAAAATAAATGAACGAAAATGTGTCCACGTTACTTTTACTTTACGCAAAGAAACGTGCTCCCCAATCACTATTAACAACCAAATGGTGCCTGAACGAACCGAGACAAAATATCTTGGTGTTCACCTAGATCGCCGCCTGACATGGAAGCCTCATACAGATGCGAGGCTGACTCAAATGAAACTTAAAGCTACTGAAATCTGCTGGCTTATTGGCAGAAACTCTGTGCTACGTCTGGATTGTAAACTTCTACTCTACAATTCGATTTTAAAACCAATTTGGTGCTACATTATACAATTATGGGGCACTGCTTCCTCCTCTAACATAGAAAAAATACAACGTCATCAAAACAAAATTCTCAGAATAATAAATGGTGCTCCTTGGTATATTAAAAACAGCAACATCCACAAGGATCTGGAAGTTCCACTGGTAAAAAGCGAAATCCTAAACTATGTGGACAAGTATTTAAACAAGCTGGAAACACATCCAAATCCGCTCGCTCGAAGCATCCTGCAACATAGTGGGCACACCCGCCTAAAAAGAAGGGATACTATTGCTCTTAGATGAAACTTTTGAAATTACCCAGGCAGAAAAAGACAATCAAACCGATTCTGTCCTGACGTTGGGAGAGGACTCTCAATATCAAAATAACGTAAATTTTACAAATTAACAATGATGTCTCGATGTTAAAATGATAACGCCAAATGGGCGTCTTTCGACTCTTGGTTGGTTTGTTGTAGCAATACTGTAAATTTAAATTTCCGGTATTAGAATAACATTTTCTGTCTCAGGAGTTCGACTTGCTTTTTGTTAAAATAATGGACATTGCTACTTAAGGTTTTCCTAATAAGAGATTTCCTTAAATAAATATGTTTATATGTAGCAAAATAAAACATGCAAAGGACTTTCTAAAGCATCTCAGGAGTTTCTTCAACTTTTTCTTACGTTAATACATTTTTTTAAAATTTCAAATATAAACATTTTTTATTTTGAAAGCAAATTTGACATTTACAAACTAGGGTTGCGATTTTGTGTATACAGTACTGTAATGGTACAATATTTTGAAAGAGTCAAAGTTTTGTGTTTACAGGGCTGTAGTGGTACAACATTTTTGGACCATCGTTTTAGAATCGTGTATTTCTGCCTGGGTAGTTATCTTTATTGTGAGAACTTAAATTTTAGTCCGGTACTGACTGGACAAGTATTAATTACTTAGCTTTAAGATTTGAATACTTATTGTTAGTTCGCTTGAGCGAAGATTCAATAATAAAATATATGAAAAAAAAAATATTTGTTATATGTATGTTTGTATGTGTGTACACTTAAACATATATAAAAGTTAATACGATCGTACGTTTTTGGTACTATTGGATTGTGGAAAAAATTGTGTTACTCCTTTGGCTAATTTGATACCCCATTTTGATTTTTCCAAATATTATTTAAAATAGTTAAGTTTTGCCTCTTACCAACTATCTTTTTCTTTTCATGTGCGTTTCTTTAACACTTAAGTACGTAAGTATGCTCCCTTTTAACGAGAGGCTGTAAATAACATTTTTTGCTATATTTTTTTACAATCAAAGGTTTCGGATAGTAAATGATAAACAAGTTTAATAAACGAGACTTTTGGACAAATTTTTAAGAAATTAGGACCCAAACTATGCAAATGGTTAAGGAGCATATTGATAAACAATTTTTAAATTTAAAATAGATTTGAAATACCGATTTTGTATGAAAATTTCTTTCAAAAAACCTATTTTATATTAAAACAAGTAAGAGCGCTATATTCGGCTGTTCCGAATCTTATATACCCTTCACATTTATCTTTTAATATACCCAGCCGAGTTATTTTGTACTGCAAATAATATTATAAAAATACCTTGTGCGAGCTTTGAAGTCCATAGAAAACTTTACAAAATTTTAACGTTTGTATGAATAATAGAAATAGTTGAAGAAGGTTTGAGGTTGAGAGTCTTAAAAGTTTGCGACATTATTCATATTAAAAGGTTTATAAAAGTTGTTATATTTATAGGATGTTTCAGTCCCCCTGCTCCTCACCAACTTATTTTTTCCAAAATGTATGAATTATTTTATTATTACTTTGTGTATAACGTTCGAAATCGATAGCTGTTATAGTTTCCCAGATGTAGCGAATCGAAAATTTCATAAAAATTTTTAATTTGTATTAGAGCTACCCCTTCCCCTGTCTTATCCAAAAAACTCGTTTCCAAAGTGTAGGTATTATCATCCAATCACTTTTCGTAAACCACTAGTAGTCGATAGCTGTTATAGTTTCCGAGATATAGAGTATCGAAAATTTTATAAAAATTTTTAATTTTTATGGGAGCTACCCCTTCTTCACCCCCACCCAAAAAAATTCGTTCTTCAAAGCTTAGGTTTTGTTGTCCAATTACTTTTTTAAGAACATTTGATTTCGATGTCGGTTACAGTTTCCGAGATAAAGCGTATCGAAAATTTTACAAAAATTGTTAATTTGGGAGCTACCCCTTTTTCACCCCCTACCTAAAAAAATTTTTCATAGCGTAGACTTTGTTGTTCAATTACTTTTTGTAAAACACTTGATGTCGATAGCTGTTATAGTTTCCGAGATATAGCGTATCGAACATTTTACAAAAATTTTTAATTTGTTTGGGAGCTACCCCATATTAACCCCCCACCCAAAAAATTCGTTCTTCAAAGCTTAGGTTTTGTTGTCCAATTACTTTTTTAAGAACATTTGATTTCGATGTCGGTTACAGTTTCCGAGATAAAGCGTATCGAAAATTTTACAAAAATTGTTAATTTGTATGGAAGCTACCCCATATTCACCCTCCCACCCAAAAAATTTTTTCTTTTAAGCGTAGGTTTCGTTGTCCAATTACTTTTCGTTGAACATTTGATTTCGATAGCTGTTATAGTTTCCGAGATATAACGTATCGAAAATTTTACAAAAATTGTTAATTTATATGGTAGGTACCCCATCTTCACCCCTTACCCAAAAAATATTTCCTTCAAAGCGTAGGTTTTGTTGTCCAATTACTTTTTGCAGAACATTTGATTTCGATACCTGTTACAGTTTCCAAAATATAGCGTATCGAAAATTTTACAAAAATTATTAATTTGTATGGAAGCTACCCCATATTCACCACCCACACAAAAAAATTTCGTCCTCAAAGCGTAGGTTTTGTTGTCCAATTACTTTCTGCAGAACATTTGATTTCGATATAGGTTACAGTTTCCGAGATTTAGCATATTGAAAATTTTACAAAAATTGTTAATTTGTATGGGAGCTACCCCATATTCACCCCCACCCAAAAAATTTTGTTTTCAGAGCGTAGGGTTTGCTGTCCAATTACTTTTTGCAGAACATTTGATTTCGATATCTGTTACAGTTTCCGAGATATAGCGTATCGGAAATTTTACAAAAATTGTTAATTTGTATGGGAGCTACCCCATATTCACCACCCACCCAAAAAATTTTTTTCTTTAAAGCTAAGGCGTGGCAATCTATGTTAAATTATCTATTGCAAGTAAAGTTAGACTCAATATCTTAGATAAGACTAATAATAATGGACCTTTTTTAGTCACTCCAATTATTGAATACTTGTTTCTCGAAATATTTTATGACAACAAAAAACTACTTATTGGTACCGTCTATAGGCCAAATAATCAAACTAGTATAATGCCGCTTTTGGAAAAATTACTTTTCGTTGAACATTTGATTACGATAGCTGTTATAGTTTCCGAGATATAACGTATCGAAAATTTTACAAAAATTGTTAATTTATATGGTAGGTACCCCATCTTCACCCCTTACCCAAAAAATATTTCCTTCAAAGCGTAGGTTTTGTTGTCCAATTACTTTTTGCAGAACATTTGATTTCGATATCTGTTACAGTTTCCAAAATATAGCGTATCGAAAATTTTACAAAAATTGTTAATTTGTATGGAAGCTACCCCATATTCACCACCCACACAAAAAAATTTCGTCCTCAAAGCGTAGGTTTTGTTGTCCATTTACTTTCTGCAGAACATTTGATTTCGATATAGGTTACAGTTTCCGAGATATAGCGTATTGAAAATTTTACAAAAATTGTTCATTTGTATGGGAGCTACCCCATATTCACCCCCACCCAAAAAATTTTGTCTTCAGAGCGTAGGGTTTGCTGTCCAATTACTTTTTGCAGAACATTTGATTTCGATATCTGTTACAGTTTCCGAGATATAGCGTATCGAAAATTTTACAAAAATTGTTAATTTGTATGGGAGCTACCCCATATTCACCACCCACCCAAAAAATTTTTTTCTTTAAAGCTAAGGCGTGGCAATCTATGTTAAATCATCTATTGCAAGTAAAGTTAGACTCAATATCTTAGATAAGACTAATAATAAAGGACCTTTTTTAGTCACTACAATTATTGAATACTTGTTTCTCGAAATATTTTATGACAACAAAAAACTACTTATTGGTACCGTATATAGGCCAAATAATCAAACTAGTATAATGCCACTTTTGGAAAAATTGTCTACATTAACTCTTGGTTACACTGATGTGATTATAACCGGTGACTTTAACGCAAATATTATGATAAATAAAACTTTAATGAATGAAATGAGTAGTATAGGTCTCTTTTTGATCAATGCCACAACACCAACTCATTTTACATCAACTTCCAGCACACTACTGGACTTATGTTTCGTAGATAATCCTTCTCGTGTGCTTTTCCTTGACCAGCTTTCTGCCTCCGTTTTTTCAAAACATGACCTAATTTTTATGAGCTATGACTTTCAGGTAGCCGCACAAGCTATATCTATAACATACAGGGACTTTAGAAATATAGATGTCGACTCACTTGAAAGTGAATTGGCTACAGTTCCTTGGAGTCTGTCAACTTTAATGCCAACTTGTGATCAACAAACTGAGTTTTTACATCGTAATATACAATATTTGTATGAAAAATATGTCGTAGTTAAAACCAAACGACAATATGATAAAAGTCCGTGGTTTTCTAATGAAATCAAAATTTTAATAAGTAAAAGAAATGATGCATACGCTAGATGGAAAAGATTTAAGACCAGTGAGCTACGTGAAGTGTTTAAGACCTGCAGAAGAAATGTAAATGTAAATATCAGAGCTGCCAAGTATAAATACTATGAAGATAGGTTTCAAACAGCTACCTGCTCAAAAAAAAAATGGCGGGAAATCCGCTCAATAGGTATCGGAAAAAACACAAGTGAAGATAATAGCAGAGTGGATGTACACCAGCTAAACTCTGAATTTGCTAATATACAAATGCCAAGCGCCAATCATTTATGTATTTTATAATTCAAATGAAGCTTACACTACTGATACTAATCCAGGACGACCAATAAGCTTTGGATTTATTAATGTTAATCAGGATGATGTTTTTAAGGCGCTTCTTAGTATAAAATCAAAAGCGGTTGGGCATGACGGTATACATCCAAAATTCATTAAAATCATAATACCGTATATACTTCCACAGTTAACTCACTTAATCAACACGATAATAACCACATCAACTTTTCCATCTATGTGGAAGCAAGCAAAGATTATACCTGTTTTAAAGCCAGATAAAAACTATCGTCCTATTGCAATACTGCCATATTTTTCTAAAGTTTTTGAAAGAGTAATACATACGCAGATGACAAAATTTCTATATGATAACTCTTTACTATCAGATAGACAATCTGGCTTCAGGCCAAAGCACAGCTGTGTATCTACGCTTTTTGATGTCTGTGAGGAGCTACGTTCAAAAATGGACAGCGATATGGTATCTATTCTAGTTTTACTAGATCATTCAAAAGCGTTTGATACTGTAGATCACACTATACTTTGCCAGAAATTAAAATATATGTGCTATTTTTCTAACACTGCTGTTACCTTAGTCCATTCATATCTCCAAAATTGAAGTCAATACGTATGTTTCGGACCTGACAAATCAGAAAGTTGCTTCACAACAAGAGGTATACCACAAGGCTCTATACTTGGTCCACTGCTGTATACAATTTACTCAAATGACTTACCATCCAGACTTAACTACTGTGGAATACATATGTACGCAGATGACGTGCAGCTCTTCATCAGCTGTTCCCCATCTGGAATTAATGAATGTATTGATAAGTTAAATCATGATCTTAACAATGTTTCCAGATGGGCTTCAGTTAATGGTCTCTGTTTAAATGCAAATAAATCCAAGTCGATGCTTATAAGTAAAACTGAACTTATACAGACAAACTTGCCGCCAATACTTATTGAACATTCCGTAATTGAGCTGGTTCAAAGTGCCAGAAATCTACGAATCGTTATCAACAACAGATTAACCTGGTCTGACCATGTGAATGCCGCATGTGGAAAGATGTACTCCATGCTAAGAAACCTCTGGATAACTCAGTATTTCACACCAATACATATTCGCTTGCTTCTCGCCAAAACTTATCTACTCCCAACAATTCTATATGGTTGTGAAATTTTTTCTAGCTGTAATTCAGTAAGCAAAAACAAGCTCAAGGTAGCGTTTAACAATGTTGCCAGATATGTCTATGGTCGTACCAGATACAGTAGCATATCAAATTACTCGTACCAAATTTACAATGTATCTTTTGAAAATATGCTAAAGTGCCGCACACTACTGTTTCTACACAAGATAATCTACAACAAACAACCTGAGTATCTCTACAGTAAGTTAACGTTTTCGAGGTCTAATAGAGGCTGTAAAATAAATTCAATGCGATACCGGAAACTTATATCTGAACGACATTTCTTCGTGAATGCCATTCGTCTCTGGAACGAACTTCCTCATAATATACAAACTTTAAGCAATGCTACGCACTTAAACTGTGCTATTTTTTCCTATTTCAGTTAAGTAAATTTCTCTGTTTTTTGTTTTGAATTAATTCTTAAAAGTTTTGAGTATCATTTTATAAATTGTATAAATAATTTTGTATCTTGTATGTGTATGTTAAGATTTAAACCATGTATGTAATCATAAGTAAGATAACTATCTCTTAGCAGTACTGTTATAAAAGACTAAGTCTTGTTGTACTGTAATTTTCCTTAAATTAAATAAATAAATAAATAAATAAGGTTTTGTTGTCCAATTACTTTTTGCAGAACATTTGGTTTCGATATCGGTTACAGTTTCCGAGATATAGCGTATCGAAAATTTTACAAAAATTGTTAATTTGTATGGAAGGTACCCCATCTTCACCCCTTACCCAAAAAATATTTCCTCCAAAGCGTAGGTTTTGTTGTCCAATTACTTTTTGCAGAACATTTGATTTCGATATCTGTTATAGTTTCCAAAATATAGCGTATCGAAAATTTTACAAAAATTGTTAATTTGTATGGAAGCTACCCCATATTCACCAACCACCCAAAAAAATTTGTCCTCAAAGCGTAGGTTTTGTTGTCCAATTACTTTTTGCAGAACATTTGAATTTAATATCTGTTACAGTTTCCGAGGTATAGCGTATCGAAAATTTTACAAAAATTGGTAATTTGTATTGGAGCTACCCCATATTCACCACCCACCCAAAAATTTATTTTCTTTAAAGCGTAGGTTTTGTTGTCCAATTACTTTTTGCAGAGCATTTGGTTTCGTTATCGGTTACAGTTTCCGAGATATAGCGTATCGAAAATTTTACAAAAATTGTTAATTTGTATGGGAGCTACCCCTTTTTCTGCCCCCACCAACTGTTATAGTTTCCGAGATATGCAATTGTAGGAAAACTACCACTTCCTCTGATCCTATCTGAATTTTTATTATTTAGGTCCCTACTTTAGGAGTATCCGTGCCAAGTTTTGTGGCAAGAATGACTATAGTTACTGAGATATATAGGGATATATGCACGGATTTTGTCCTAAAAAAATGGGTCATTTGGGTTTTCGCGTATATCTCGGTCAATAGTGAACTGATTTTGCTGGTTTTAAATAGCGATTGTCTGCGGGATATTTCTAACAGTTTGACACCAATAGCTGGTCTGTATCTTTTTATTTCAACAGACGGACATGGTTATATCAACTTCCCTATCTATAAGGATCCAGAATATACATATATACTTTATGGGGTCGCAAATGGATAATAAAGAAATTACAAACGGAATGATAAACTGATATATACCCTTATCACTATGTGAAGGGTATAAAAATACAACAAAAAAGTGTAAAAGAGCGGATGATGTAGTTTTTATCGAACGGACCTAATATACAACTTTTTTGTTTACTAAAAATTACATACCTAATGAGTATGAGAGACGAAGAAGAAAAGTTGGAAACAAAGGAAAAGTTGAGATCAAGCAAAAATAAAAAAGTTGATATAAAAGAAATTAAAGAAAAAACAAAAGTAGTTCAAGACAAGAAAATAATAAACGAAGTACAAGAGAAAAGCGAATTGCAAGAAGTTAACCACAACAAAAACTTAGAAGGGCAGGACTACTAGCAAGTGAAGTTCAAAGCAAAAGAGGGGAAATGTCGGAATGTAATAAAAGGTTTAATATGATTTCTGCGCAAATGTTGAAAAGACTATCCCTATTTTCGAAGAATATACCGGTATGACAACAGATATGTGGAAAAAAATTTTGGGGAATATTCTTTAGCATATGGTTGGATAGAAGTGCAAAAGTTCGTATTTGCTAGAAATAAAATGAAGAATTTTGTGCGGATTTGCTTTTGCAGTCAACTTCGGTTTGAGAATATGCGGCATTAAAACAACTTTTAATTGATATGTCTCATAGAAATTATACCAGTGCAGAAATTCATTCCAAGCTACGTGAGCGTAAAAAGAAAGGAAGTGAAAATATACATGATTATCTACTGCATATGCAACGAATTGGTTCTTTCCGTTCGGATGACGAGCGGTCAATTATTCGTTACATTATTGATGGTTTTAAAGGAGGTCTGGAGTCTGAAATCGGTATGTACAGTGCGCAAAACTATGAAGACTAAATGGATCAATATGAAGTAGACGACCGGGTTTATAAAGCAAAACATTAAAAAGGCAAATAAAATTCGAATTCAAACAATGAACACTAATAAGAGTAAATATTGTTACGGAGTTAAATGTTGACTGGGTATGTAAATGTTGACTGGGTATGTAAATGTTTACTGGGTATGTAACATGATTGGCGGTTGTTGTCTGCGCTTCGAAGTTATTTCGAAGTTGTGACTAAAAGCATAATGACTTAATTTAAATGTAACTGTCATCTAGTTCACGAAATAACTGGAACTGCCATCTAGTTCTAGAATTTTGTAGAACAGTTTTACCAACCACTATAAAAAGGCGAGCAACACGAAAGCCGCAAGCAGTTTAAGTTTAACAGTTGAGTTGAATAAGTGAACATTCAAAAGTGCTAAAAAATAAAGGTGAATGGATAACTTTAAGTTTTTTAAAGAAGATTGTAAACAAGTATACGACAGTGTGTTTTAAATAAATAAAGTCTTGTACTGTTAAGATAAAATTTCAAGTGTTTATTATTACTTTGGCAATAAAAAGAATCCCGGTTTATTTAAAGGAAGTAAACCAACGTTTATAGAAGGTATAAACGTAACAATATTATATAATAGTAAAAACACTACAATGCTACAATTGCGGGGCTTCAGATCATAAGCGAAGCGAGTGCACGTTAGAGGGGCCAAATTATTTTAAATGTAACAAAAGCGGCCACATATCTAAAAATTGCGACAAAACCAATACAGAAAACTGCACAATGCATAATGCACAGTTGAAACATTTGAAAATTAATGGTAAGCGGTTTGGGTGTTTTATTTATAGTGGTGCGGAAATTCCTATTGTTAAAGAAAGTGTGTTTGAAAAATATTTCAAAACGGATGTTGGAGGCTACAAATAAAAAATTACGGGTTTCGGAAACGCGGTAACTATTCCTAAGGGAATTTTCGAAGTTAATTAAAATTTTGATAAACTTTGTATAAAACACAATCTAATAATTGTACCAGATAACTCCGTTGCTTACAATATTATAATTGGCTATGACGTTTTATGTAATATGCGATATTCATCAGACAAAAACGGGTATACTTTTCACTCTATCATGGAGAATACAGCTGATCAGGAATTTCAGAGCATCATGAACATTAACGTGTGCCAAGATTTAGAAGTTGTTTAGCCAATCGAATATTGAGAGAAAATTAAGCAGTTTAATGACAGTTATGTTCCAGAATGAAAACGCGTTAAGTCCTACTATTCAAATGAATAATATTTTGTGAAAAAATGGATCCTATTTACACATCACCCAGCCGATTATCACAATCTAAACAAAAGATCGTCGAAAATCAAGTCGAAGATTGGTTAAGCAATGGTATAATTCGAAAATCAACTTCTCAGTTTTGTAGCCGAGTTGTACTGGCGAATAAAAAAGACGGTTCAAAGAGAATGTGCATCGACTATAGGAGATTAAACAAAATGTGGTACCAAATATGGAAGATCTGATCGATAATTCAGTTGGTTCATCCGTGTTTAGCGTTTTAGATATTAAAAATGCATTTTTGCATGTGCCAATTAAGAAAAATAGTAAAAAATATACAGCGTTTGTTAATAAACAAGGTATTTTTGAGTTTAATTACGCACCTTTCGGATTTTGTAATTTTCCGGCTGTTTTCATACACCTTACTAACTCAATATTTCGTGAAAAAGTTAGTGAAGGCATAATTTAAATTTACATGGATTATATAATCGCGTACACAACAAAAAATGAAACGGGTATAAAGAATTTAGTTAAAGTTATAAACGTGGCAGCCCAAAACAACTTATTAATTACCTGGAAGATATGTAAATTTTTGCAAAATCGTTTAGAATTTTTAGGTTTAATTATTGAGAATGGTATAGTAAAACCAAACGACAAAAAATTTAAGCCAAAAAAAATTTTCCTGAACCACAAAAGGTATACAATCGTTTCTGGGACTTACGGGATTTTTTATTGCAGCGCCTCTTACTAATCTTTTGAAAAAAGGTGTACATTTTTCTTTTAACCAAGAAACTGAAGCTGCAATTTAATCGTTTAAAAATAAGTAAGCAGATCAACCAATTTTGAAACTTTTCTCCAGAAAAGCCAAAACAGAATTACACACAGATGCATCTAAATTTGGGTTCAGTGCCATTTTAATGCAGCAGTTTGGTGAACAGTGGTATCTAGTATGTTTTTATAGCAAAAAGACGACCGAATCTAGACTACACAGCTACCAGTTGGAAATAAAATCTGCATTTTTGGCCGTGAAAAAGTTGAGGCATTACCTTTTAGGCATACAATTTGATCTGATTACAGATTTTTTAGCTTTTCAACAAACAAACAAAAAAGACTTGTTACCTTCTATAGCAAGATACATAATATATGTATATATATGCAGGAATTTCACTACAATTTAAAACACCGGCAAGCAGATCGTATGAAACACGTGGATGCACTTAGCAGACATTCGATTAACATTGTTAGTATAGAATCGGAACTAAAATGTCGCTTGAAAAAAGCCCAGAATACCGTCCCTATGGAAATTACAAGTTGATCGGGGGCGTTTTATGTAAAGATATCGACGAATATGATGTTTTTGTTGTTCCACGTAATATGGAAAAAGAAATAATGATAAAAGCGCACGAAAATTGTCACTTTGGCACAGTCAAAATCGTTCACCAAATAAAGCAGCATTACTTTATTCCACACCTAGAAAATAAAGTCAATAACATTATAAAAAATTGCGTTAAGTGCATTCTCTACAACGAAAAGCAAGGAAAACTTGAAGGGTTTTTTTAGTGTGTCGACAAGGGCGAGCTTCATCTAAGATGTATAAGCACATTTTTGCTATGGTGGATGGTTTAGTAAATTTGTGTGTCTCTATTCAACCAAGTCTACAGGAACAGAGGAAGTACTAAATAAGCTGGAAGCTTGGCGAAATCTTTTCGGTAACCAACAACGAATAGTTAGTGATAGAGTCTCAGCGTTTACTTCAAAAGTCTTTGAATAATTTTTTACCAGGGAAGCCATAGAACATGTCCAAACTACAACAGGCATTCCAAGAGGAAACGGACAAGTGGAGCATGTAAATAAAACAACGATACCAGTAATTTCTAAGCTGTCATCAGAAAAACCGGAACAGTGGTATAAACATGTGCGAAAGGTTCAAAAAGCTCTTAATAGTAGTCACCACAGATCTATAGATGGCTCACCATTTGAGATCCTATTTGGCATAAAAATGAGGAGAACTTGCTTAATTAACGTCGTCCAATCACTCGAAGAAGAGTTAGTCAATGAGTTAAAAAAGAACGAGATGAGCTAAGATATGAAGCAAAACGTCAAATTAGGAGTATTCAATCTGAATATAAAGCGAATTTTGATCGTAAAAGGAAGCAAAAATATGGATATAAAGATGGTGATCTGGTTGCTTTAAAGAGAACACAATTTGTTGCTGCTGAAAAACTTGCAAATGAATACCTCGGACCATATGAAATCATAAAAGTAAAGCGCAATGGGCGCTACGAAGTGCGAAAGGCAGCATCATTTGAAGACCCAAACTTGACAAACACCAGTTATGATTATATGAAGTTATGGCGTTATTCAGAAGTAGATGATGAGGTCGAATGATTAGTGGAATGGCCGGATGTAGGATAATGTATTATTTATGGAACAGACCTAATATACAGCTCTACATATTGAAAGTTTCTACCCATGCAGAAAACGGTATAGGCAATAAGAGGTCGTGTAAATATAAAGTCAGTCATTGTTAAGCCGCTGAAGTAAGAACGTTGTAAGAAAAGTTGTAAGCTTGTTAATTTCAGATATTTAAAGTGACTCTCACATTTAAAACAAGTAAGAGCGCTATATTCGGCTGTGCCGAATCTTATATACCCTTCACATTGACCTTTCGCGATCCCAAACTTTTTTTATTTTTAACCATTTTTTTACTTATGAAATATTTCTAATAATAAAATAATAAGTATATTCTAGGAACATGTTTGGGAGGGCAAACTAATGGGGGTCGGTCGTACACTTTATTGCTCTAAGACCAACTCTGAGGAAGTTGTGGGCATTTCCATATCATTTCTTGTAAATTTTGCATGGCAACCCTTTTAGGGCACGGAGATAGGGGGTAGGTATGTTCTAGGAATATGTTTGGGAGAAGAAACTAATAGGGGTCGGTCGTACACTTTATTGCTCTAAGGCCAACTCTAAAGTAGTTGTGGGCATTTTCATATCATTTTTGTAAATTTTGTATGGCAACCCCCTTAGGGCGTGGGGAAAGAGGGTAAGTATATTCTATATGTTTGTGAGGGAAAACTAAACTTAATTTTGTATGGCAACCCCCTTAGGGCGTGGTGATAGGGGTAAGTATGTTCTAGGAATATGTTTGGGAGGGCAAACTAATAGGGGTCGATCGTACACTTTATTGCTCTAAGGTCAACTCTGAAGAAGTTGTGGGCATTTTATCATCATTTTTGTAAATTTTGTATGGCAACCCCCTTAGGGCGTGGAGATAGGGGGTAGGTAGGTTCTAGGAATATGTTTGGGAGAAGAAACTAATAGGGGTCGGTCGTACACTTTATTGCTCTTAGGCCAACTCTAAAGAAGTTGTGGGCATTTTATCATTTTTGTAAGTTTTGTATGGCAACCCTCTTAGGGCGTGAAGATAGGGGGTAAGTATGTTCTAGGAATATGTTTGGGAGGGCAAACTAATGGGGGTCGGTCGTACACTTTATTGCTCTAAGGCCAACTCTGAAGAAGTTGTGGGCATTTTATCATTTTTGTAAGTTTTGTATGGCAACCCCCTTAGGGCGTGAAGATAGGGGGTAAGTATGTTCTAGGAACATGTTTGGGAGGGCAAACTAATGGGGGTCGGTCGTACACTTTATTGCTCTAAGGCCAACTCTGAAGAAGTTGTGGGCATTTTTACATCATTTTTGTAAATTTTGTATGGCAACCATCTTAGGGCGTGGAGATAGAGGGTAAGTATATTCTAGAAATATGTTTAAGAAGACAAACTAATGAGGGTCGGTCGTACACTTTATTGCTCCAAGAACGACTCTGAAGGAGTTGTGGGAATTTTCATATCCTTTTTGTAAATTTTGTATGGCAACCCCCTTAGGGCGTGGAGATAGGGGGTAAGTATGTTCTAGGAATATGTTTGGGAGGGCAAACTAATGGGGGTCGGTCGTACACTTTATTGCTCTAAGGCCAATTCTAAAGAAGTTGTGGGCATTTTTACATAATTTTTGTAAATTTTGTATGGCAACCCCCTTAGGGCGTGGAGATAGGGGGTAAGTATGTTCTAGGAATATGTTTGGGAGGGCAAACTAATGGGGGTCGGTCGTACACTTCATTGCTCTAAGACCAACTCTGAGGAAGTTGTGGGCATTTCCATATCATTTCTAGTAAATTTTGTATGGCAACCCCCTTAGCGCGTGGAGATAGGGGGTAGGTATGTTCTAGGAATATGTTTGGGAGAAGAAACTAATAGGGGTCGGTCGTACACTTAATTGCTCTGAGGCCAACCCTAAGGATTTTGTGGACATTTTCATATCATTTTTGTAAATTTTGTATGGCAACCCCCTTAGAGCGTGGAGATAGAGGGTAAGTATATTCTAGGTATATGTTCGGGAGGGCAAACTAATGGGGGTCGGTCGTACACTTTATTGATCTAAGGCCAACTCTGAAGAATTTGTGGGCATTTTTACATAATTTTTGAAAAATTTTGTATGGCAACCCCCTTAGGGCGTGGAGATAGGGGTAAATATGTTCTAGGAATATGTTTGGGGCGGCAAACTACTGGGGGTCGGTCGTACACTTTATTGCTCTTAGGCCAGCTCTGAAGAAATTGTGAGCATTTTATCATTTTTGTATGGCAGCCCCCTTAGGGCGTGGAGATAGGGGGTAAGTATATTCTAGGAATATGTTTGGGAGCGTAAACTAATGGGGGTCGGTCGTACACTTTATTGCTCTAAGGCCAACTCTGAAGAAGTTGTGGGCATTTTTACATCATTTTTGTAAATTTTGTATGGCAACCCCCTTAGGGCGTGGAGATAGGGGGTAAGTATGTTCTAGGAATATGTTTGGAAGGACAAACTAATGGGGGTCGGTCGTACACTTTATTGCTTTAAGGCCAACTCTAAAGAAGTTGTGGGCATTTTTACATAATTTTTGTAAATTTTGTATGGCAACCCCCTTAGGGCGTGGAGATAGAGGATAAGTATATTCTAGAAATATGTTTGGGAAGGCAAACTAATGGGGGTCGGTCGTACACTTTATTGCTTCAAGAACGACTCTGAAGAAGTTGTGGGCATTTGCATATCATTTTTGTAAATTTTGTATGGCAACCCCCTTAGGGCGTGGAGATAGAGGGTAAGTATATCCTAGGAATATGTTTGGGAGGGAAAAATAATGGGGATCGGTCGTACACTTTATTGCTCTAAGGCCAACTCTGAAGAAATTTTGGGCATTTTATCATTTTTGTAAATTTTGTATGGCAACCCCCTTAGGGCATGGAGATAGAGGGTAAGTATATTCTAGAAATATGTTTGGGAGGAAAAACTAATGAGGGTCTGTGATAAATTTTTTTTCCTCTACGGGCAACTCCGGGAAAGTTGTAGCGGTTTTTACCTTATTTTTTAAAATTTTGTATGGCAACCATGTCAGGGGCTGGAGATGGAGAGTAAGTATGTTCCACAAAAATGTTTGGAGGGAAAAAATAATTTGGGTCGGTCTTACATTTTACCCATGTAGGAGAACCCTAGAAGCCGTAGGAGCGATTATAAAAATGTTTAAATTAAGCTTTGTATGGCAACCCTGTTACATGTATGAACACTTATACTAATAAAATTTTTGTTTTGGGTGTGTTTCAATAATATCAACATGATTGATTCTGTTTTTTTCTTTTTTTTTGTTTTTTTAATGTGTTTTTATACCCTTCACATAGTGTGAATAGTGTGTAATTTCTTTATTATCCATTTGCGACCCCATAAAGTATATATATATATTCTGGATCCTTATAGATAGGGAAGCCGATTTAGCGATGTCCGTCTGTCCGTCTGTTGAAATCAAGTTTCCGGAGTCAAATAAAAAGATACAGACCAGTTAATGGTGTCAAACTATTACAAATGTCCTGGAGACAATCGCTATTTAAAATCTGCAAAGTCGGTTCACTATTGACCGAGATATAAGCGAAAACCCAGAGTAACCCATTTTTTTTAGGACAAAATCCGTGCATATATACCTACATATATATCTCAGTAGGTATAGTCACTCTTGCCACAAAACTTGGCACGGATACTCCCAAAGAAGGGACCTAAATAATGGAAAAAGTTTTTTTAGATAGGACCAGGGGAAGGGGTATTTTTCCTACAATTGCACAAATTTGGTGAAATATTTTATGCGCTATATCTCGGAAACTATAAAAGATATCGAAATAAAATGTTCTACAAAAAATAATTGGGCAAGAATGCCTACGCTTTAAAGAAAAAATGTTTTGAGTGGGGGCAAAAAAAGGGGTAGCTCCCATACAAATCGACAATTATTATAAAATATTCGATACGCTATATCTCGGAAACTATAAAAGATATCGAAATGAAATGTTCTACAAGGAGTAATTGGGCGAGAATGCCTACGCTTTAAAGAAAAAAAATTTTGAGTGGGGGCAAAAAAAGGGGTAGCTCCCATACAAATCGACAATTATTATAAAATATTCGATACTCTATATCTCGGAAACTATAAAAGTTATCGAAATGAAAGGTTCTACAAAAAGTAATAGGGCAAGAATGCCTACGCTTTAAAGAAAAAATTTTTTTAGTGGGGGCAAAAAAAGGGGTAGCTCCCATACAAATCGACAATTATTATAAAATATTCGATACACTATATCTCGGAAACTATAAAAGATATCGAAATGAAATGTTGTACAAAAAGTAATTGGGCAAGAATGCCTACGCTTTAAAGAAAAAATTTTTTGAGTGGGGGCAAAAAAAGGTGTAGCTCCCATACAAATCGACAATTATTATAAAATATTCGATACACTATATCTCGGAAACTATAAAAGATATCGAAATGAAATGTTCTACAAAAAGTAATAGGGCAAGAATGCCTACGCATTAAAAAAAAAATTTTGGTTGGTGGCAAAAAAAGGGGTAGCTCCCATAAAAATCGACAATTATTATAAAATATTCGATACGCTATATCTCGAAAACTAGAAAAGATATCGAAATGAAATGTTCTACAAGGAGTAATTGGGCGAGAATGCCTACGCTTTAAAGAAAAAAAATTTTGAGTGGGGGCAAAAAAAGGGGTAGCTCCCATACAAATCGACAATTATTATAAAA
This sequence comes from Melanophora roralis, assembly GCA_963583895.1. Classification (NCBI taxonomy): domain Eukaryota; kingdom Metazoa; phylum Arthropoda; class Insecta; order Diptera; family Rhinophoridae; genus Melanophora; species Melanophora roralis. The sequence continues at coordinate 1,853,081 of OY757192.1, read as the reverse complement.
TATTCGATACGCTATATCTCGGAAACTATAAAAGATATCGAAATGAAATGTTCTACAAAAAGTAATTGGGCAAGAATGCCTACGTTTTAAAGAAAAAATTTTTTGAGTGGGGGCAAAAAAAGGGGTAGCTCCCATAAAAATCGACAATTATTATAAAATATTCGATACGCTATATCTCGGAAACTAGAAAAGATATCGAAATGAAATGTTCTACAAGGAATAATTGGGCGAGAATGCCTACGCTTTAAAGAATAAATTTTTTGAGTGGGGGCAAAAAAAGGGGTAGCTCCCATACAAATCGACAATTATTATAAAATATTCGATACGCTATATCTCGGAAACTATAAAAAATATCGAAATGAAATGTTCTACAAAAAGTAATTGGGCAAGAATGCCTACGCTTTAAAGAAAAAATTTTTTGAGTGGGGGCAAAAAAAAGGGGTGGCTTCCATACAAATTAACGATTTGTATGAAATTTTCGATACAGTATAACTCGGAAACTAAAAAAGATATCGAAATGGAATGTCCTACAAAAAGTAATTGGACAAGAATGCCTACGCTTTAAAGAAAAAAATTTTTAGTGGGGGCCAAGAAAGGGGTAGCTCCCATACAAATCGACAATTATTATAAAATATTCGATACGCTATATCTCGGAAACTATAAAAGTTATCGAAATGAAATGTTCTACAAAAAGTAATAGGGCAAGAATGCCTACGCTTTAAAGAAAAAGTTTTTTGAGGGGGGGCAAAAAAGGGGTAGCTCCCATACAAATCGACAATTATTATAAAATATTCGATACACTATATCTCGGAAACTATAAAAGATATCGAAATGAAATGTTCTACAAAAAGTAATTGGCCGAGAATGCCTACATTCTAAAGAAAAAATTTTTTGAGTGGGGGCAAAACAAGGGGTAGCTCCCATACAAATTAACAATTATTATAAAATATTCGATACACTATATCTCGGAAACTATAAAAGATATCGAAATGAAATGTTCTACAAAAAGTAATTGGGCCTATGCTTTAAAGAAAAAAAATTTTGAGTGGGGGCCAAAAAAGGGGTAGCTCCCATACAAATTAACAATTATTATAAAATATTCGATACACTATATCTCGGAAACTATAAAAGATATCGAAATGAAATGTTCTACAAAAAATAATTGGGCAAGAATGCCTACGCTTTAAAGAAAAAAAATTTTGAGTGGGGGACAAAAAAGGGGTAGCTCCCATACAAATCGACAATTATTATAAAATATTCGAAACGCTATATCTCGGAAACTATAAAAGTTATCGAAATGAAATGTTCTACAAAAAGTAATAGGGCAAGAATGCCTACGCTTTAAAGAAAAAAATTTTTTGAGTGGGGGCACAAAAAGGGGTAGCTCCCATACAAATAGACAATTATTATAAAATATTCGATACACTATATCTCGGAAACTATAAAAGATATCGAAATGAAATGTTCTACAATAAGTAATTGGGCAAGAATGCCTACGCTTTAAAGAAAAAAATTTTGAGTGGGGGCAAAAAATGGGTAGCTCCCATACAAATCGACAATTATTATAAAATATTCGATACGCTATATCTCGGAAACTAGAAAAAATATCGAAATGAAATGTTCTACAAGGAGTAATTGGGCAAGAATGCCTACGCTTTAAAGAAAAAATTTTTTGAGTGGGGGCAAAAAAAGGGGTAGCTCCCATACAAATCGACAATTATTATAAAATATTCGATACGCTATATCTCGGAAACTATAAAAGATATCGAAATGAAATGTTCTACAAAAAGTAATTGGGCAAGAATGCCTACGCTTTAAAGAAAAAATTTTTTGAGTGGGGGCAAAAAAAGGGGTAGCTCCCATACAAATCGACAATTATTATAAAATATTCGATACGCTATATCTCGGAAACTATAAAAGTTATCGAAATGAAATGTTCTACAAAAAGTAATAGGGCAAGAATACCTACGCTTTAAAGAAAAAAATTTTTTGAGTGGGGGCAAAAAAAGGGGTAGCTCCCATACAAATTAACGATTTGTATGAAATTTTCGATACGCTATAACTCGAAAACTGTAAAAGATATCGAAATGAAATGTTCTACAAAAAGTAATTGGGCAAGAATGCCTACGCTTTAAAGAAAAAATTTTTTGAGTGGGGGCAAAAAAAGGGGTAGCTCCCATACAAATCGACAATTATTATAAAATATTCGATACGCTATATCTCGGAAACTATAAAAGTTATCGAAATGATATGTTCTAAAAAAAGTAATTGGGCAAGAATGCCTACGCTTTAAAGAAAAAAATTTTTGAGTGGGGGCAAAAAAAAGGGGTAGCTCCCATACAAATTAACAATTATTATAAAATATTCGATACGCTATATCTCGGAAAATATAAAAGATATCGAAATGAAATGTTCTACTAAAAGTAATTTGGCAAGAATGCCTACGCTTTAAAGTAAAAAAATTTTGAGTGGGGGCAAAAAAAGGGGTAGCTCCCATACAAATTAACAATTATTATAAAATATTCGATACGCTATATCTCGGAAACTATAAAAGATATCGAAATGAATGTTCTACTAAAAGTAATTGGGCAAGAATGCCTACGCTTTAAAGCAAACAAATATTGAGTGGGGGCAAAAAAAGGGGTAGCTCCCATACAAATCGACAATTATTATAAAATATTCGATACGCTATATCTCGGAAACTAGAAAAAATATCGAAATGAAATGTTCTACAAAAAGTAATAGGGCAAGAATACCTACGCTTTAAAGAAAAAATTTTTTGAGTGAAGGCAAAAAAAGGGGTAGCTCCCATACAATGTAACGATTTGTATAAAATTTCCGATACGCTATAACTCGGAAACTATAAAAGATATCGAAATGAAATGTTCTACAAAAACTAATTGGGCAAGAATGCCTACGCTTTAAAGAAAAAATTTTTTGAGTGGGGGCAAAAAAAGGGGTAGCTCCCATACAAATCGACAATTATTATAAAATATTCGATACGCTATATCTCGGAAACTATAAAAGTTATCGAAATGAAATGTTCTAAAAAAAGTAATTGGGCAAGAATGCCTACGCTTTAAAGAAAAAAATTTTTGAGTGGGGGCAAAAATAGGGGTAGCTCCCATACAAATTAACAATTATTATAAAATATTCGATACGCTATATCTCGGAAAATATAAAAGATATCGAAATGAAATGTTCTACTAAAAGTAATTGGGCAAGAATGCCTACGCTTTAAAGTAAAAAAATTTTGAGTGGGGGCAAAAAAAAGGGGTAGCTCCCATACAAATTAACAATTATTATAAAATATTCGATACGCTATATTTCGGAAACTATAAAAGATATCGAAATAAAATGTTCCACAAAAAGTAATTGGGCAAGAATGTCTACGCTTTAAAGAAAAAAATTTTTGAGTGGGGCAAAAAAAGGGTAGCTCCCATACAAATTAACAATTATTATAAAATATTCGATACGCTATATCTCGGAAACTATAACAGATATCGAAATCAAATGTTCAACAAAAAGTAATTGGGCAAGAATGCCTACGCTTTAAAGAAAAACATTTTTGAGTGGGGGCAAAAAAAAAAGTAGCTCCCATACAAATTAACAATTATTATAAAATATTCGATACGCTATATCTCGAAAAATATAAAAGATATCGAAATGAAATGTTCTACAAAAAGTAATTGGGCAAGAATGCCTACGCTTTAAAGAAAAAAAATTTAGAGTGGGGGCAAAAAAAGGGGTAGCTCCCATACAAATTAACAATTATTATAAAATATTCGATACACTATATCTCGGAAACTATAACAGATATCGAAATCAAATGTTCTAAAAAAAGTAATTGGGCAAGAATGCCTACGCCTTAAAAAAAATTTTTTTGAGTAGGGGCAAAAAAAGGGGTAGCTCTTATACAAATCGACAATTATTATAAAAGATTCGATACGCTATATCTCGGAAACTATTAAAGTTATCGAAATGAAATGTTCTACAAAAAGTAATAGGGCAAAAATATCTACGCTTTAAAGAAAAATTTTTTGCGTGGGGGCAAAAAAAGGGGTAGCTCCCATACAAATTAACGATTTGTATGAAATTTTCGATACGCTATAACTCGGAAACTATAAAAGATATCGAAATAAAATGTTCTACAAAAAGTAATAGGGCAGGAATGCCTACACTTTAAAGAAAAAAAATTTTTGAGTGGGGGCAAAAAAGGGGTAGCTCCCATACAAATTAACAATTTTTATAAAATATTTCGATACGCTATATCTCGGAAAATATAAAAGATATCGAAATGAAATGTTTTACAAAAAGTAATTGGGCAAGAATGCCTACGCTTTAAAGAAAAAAAATTTTGAGTGGGGGCAAAAAAAGGGGTAGCTCCCATACAAATTAACAATTATTATAAAATATTCGATACGCTATATCTCGGAAACTATAACTGATATCGAAATGAAATGTTCTACAAAAAGTAATTGGGCAAGAATTCCTACGCTTTAAAGAAAAAAATGTTTGAGTGGGGGCAAAATAAGGGGTAGCTCCCATACAAATTAACAATATTCATGAAATATTCGATACGCTATATCTCGGAAACTATAACAGATGTCGAAATAAAATGTTCTACAAAAAGTAATAGGGCAGGAATGCCTACACTTTAAAGAAAAAAAATTTTTGAGTGGGGGCAAAAAAGGGGTAGCTCCCATACAAATTAACAATTTTTATAAAATATTTCGATACGCTATATCTCGGAAAATATAAAAGATATCGAAATGAAATGTTTTACAAAAAGTAATTGGGCAAGAATGCCTACGCTTTAAAGAAAAAAAATTTTGAGTGGGGGCAAAAAAAGGGGTAGCTCCCATACAAACTAACAATTTTTATGAAATATTCGATACGCTATATCTCGGAAACTATAACAGATATCGAAATGAAATGTTCCACAAAAAGTAATTGGGCAAGAATTCCTACGCTTTAAAGAAAAAAATGTTTGAGTGGGGGCAAAATAAGGGGTAGCTCCCATACAAATTAACAATATTTATGAAATATTCGATACGCTATATCTCGGAAACTATAACAGATGTCGAAATAAAATGTTCTACAAAAAGTAATTGGGCAAGAATGTCTACGCTTTAAAGAAAAAGTTTTTTGAGGGGGGGGCAAAAAAAGGGGTAGCTCCCATACAAATTAACAATTATTATAAAATATTCGATACGCTATATCTCGGAAAATATAAAAGATATCGAAATGAAATGTTCCACAAAAAGTAATTGGGCAAGAATGTCTACGCTTTAAAGAAAAAGTTTTTTGAGTGGGGGCAAAAAAAGGGGTAGCTCCCATACAAATTAACAATTATTATAAAATATTCGATACGCTATATCTCGGAAAATATAAAAGATATCGAAATGAAATGTTCTACAAAATGTAATTGGGCAAGAATGCCTACGCTTTAAAGAAAAAAATTTTTGAGTGGGGGCAAAAAAAGGGGTAGCTCCCATACAAATTAACAATTATTATAAAATATTCGATACGCTATATCTCGGAAAATAAAAAAGATATCGAAAAGAAATGTTCCACAAAAAGTAATTGGGCAAGAATGTCTACGCTTTAAAGAAAAAGTTTTTTGAGTGGGGGCAAAAAAAGGGGTAGCTCCCATACAAATTAACAATTATTATAAAATATTCGATACGCTATATCTCGGAAAATATAAAAGATATCGAAATGAAATGTTCTACAAAAAGTAATTGGGCAAGAATGCCTACGCTTTAAAGAAAAAAAATTTTGAGTGGGGGCAAAAAAAGGGGTAGCTCCCATACAAACTAACAATTTTTATGAAATATTCGATACGCTATATCTCGGAAACTATAACAGATATCGAAATGAAATGTTCTACAAAAAGTAATTGGGCAAGAATTCCTACGCTTTAAAGAAAAAAATGTTTGAGTGGGGGCAAAATAAGGGGTAGCTCCCATACAAATTAACAATATTTATGAAATATTCGATACGCTATATCTCGGAAACTATAACAGATGTCGAAATAAAATGTTCTACAAAAAGTAATTGGGCAAGAATGTCTACGCTTTAAAGAAAAAGTTTTTTGAGTGGGGGCAAAAAAAGGGGTAGCTCCCATACAAATTAACAATTATTATAAAATATTCGATACGCTATATCTCGGAAAATATAAAAGATATCGAAATGAAATGTTCTACAAAAAGTAATTGGGCAAGAATGCCTACGCTTTAAAGAAAAAAAATTTTGAGTGGGGGCAAAAAAAGGGGTAGCTCCCATACAAACTAACAATTTTTATGAAATATTCGATACGCTATATCTCGGAAACTATAACAGATATCGAAATGAAATGTTCTACAAAAAGTAATTGGGCAAGAATTCCTACGCTTTAAAGAAAAAAATGTTTGAGTGGGGGGAAAAAAAGGGGTAGCTCCCATACAAACTAACAATTTTTATGAAATATTCGATTCGCTATATCTCGGAAACTATAACAGATATCGAAATGAAATGTTCTACAAAATGTAATTGGGCAAGAATGCCTACGCTTTAAGGAAAAAAATTTTTGAGTGGGGGCAAAAAAAGGGGTAGCTCCCATACAAATTAACAATTATTATAAAATATTCGCTACGCTATATCTCGGAAAATAAAAAAGATATCGAAATGAAATGTTCCACAAAAAGTAATTGGGCAAGAATGTCTACGCTTTAAAGAAAAAGTTTTTTGAGTGGGGGCAAAAAAAGGGGTAGCTCCCATACAAATTAACAATTATTATAAAATATTCGATACGCTATATCTCGGAAAATATAAAAGATATCGAAATGAAATGTTCTACAAAAAGTAATTGGGCAAGAATGCCTACGCTTTAAAGAAAAAAAAATTTTGAGTGGGGGCAAAAAAAGGGGTAGCTCCCATACAAACTAACAATTTTTATGAAATATTCGATACGCTATATCTCGGAGACTATAACAGATATCGAAATGAAATGTTCTACAAAAAGTAATTGGGCAAGAATTCCTACGCTTTAAAGAAAAAAATGTTTGAGTGGGGGCAAAATAAGGGGTAGCTCCCATACAAATTAACAATTTTTATGAAATATTCGATACGCTATATCACGGAAACTAAAACAGATATCGAAATTAAATGTTCTACAAAGAGTAATTGGGCAATAAGGCCTACGTTTTAAAGAAAAAATTTTTTGAGTTAGGGCAAAATAAGGGGTAGCTCTCATACAAATTAATGATTTGTATGAAATTTTCGATACGCTTTATCTGGAAAACTACAACCGCTATCGACATCAAATGACATCGAAATGAAATGTTCTACAAAAAGTAATTGGGCAAGAATGCCTACGCTTTAAAGAAAAAAAATTTTGAGTGGGGGCAAAAAAAGGGGTAGCTCCCATACAAACTAACAATTTTTATGAAATATTCGATACGCTATATCTCGGAAACTATAACAGATATCGAAATGAAATGTTCTACAAAAAGTAATGGGACAAGAAGGCCTAGGCTTTAAAGAAAAATATTTTTGAGTGGGGGCAAAAAAGGGGTAGCTCCCATACAAATTAACAATTTTTTTAAATTTTTCGATACGCTACTTCTGGAAAACTATTACAGCTATCGACTTCAAATATTCTATAAAAATTAATAATCAAATAATTCATACATTTTGGAGAAAAAGTTGGAGAAGAGCAGGGGGACTAGAACATTTAATAAGTTTTGTTAATCTTTAAATATGAATAATGTCGAAAACTTTTAAAACTCTCGACCTCAAATCTTCTTCATCTATTTCTATTATTCATACGAACGTTAAAATTTTGTTGTTTTTTCTATGGGCTTTAAAACTCGCACAAGGTTTTTTATTATATTATTTGCAGTACAAAATTACTCGGCTGGGTAAATTAAAAGATCAATATGAAGGGTATATAAGATTCGGCACATCCGAATATAGCGCTCTTACTTGTTTTATTATAACATGTAAATGTATGTTCTTTGTTGTTGTTGTAGACTCAAAAAAACGAGGTAGTCTTGGTTTTTTGCTTATATCTCGGTCATTTATCGGGTGATTTTGCTGAATTTCAATACCGATTTTCTCGCGACTATCTGTGACAGTTTGATACCATATTCGGGTCTATGCGATATCGGCTTCAGAAAGTTGATTTCAACCATAACACGGACAGACGGTCAGACGGACATCGCTAAATCGGCTTCCCTATCTATAAGGATCCAGAATATATATATACTTTATGGGGTCCCAAATGGATAATAAAGGAATTACAAACGGAATGACAAACTTATATATACCCTTATCACTTATGTGAAGGGTATAAAAATACCCCCCAATTTAGTACTCTCTACCTCTTTTATAATTTGAATAATCAACAACCAATTAAACTGAATTTAAACATAACATGCGAAGAATGTTTCAATTATACTTTCCTACATACAGGGTTGGGCAGTATTTCAAATACTTGTATTTGAAATACGTATTTGAAATACAAATACGTATTTTGTATTTGTATTTGAAATACCTCCTTCCTATGTATTTTGTATTTGAAATACCCAATACTGAAGGATTTTGTATTTTGTATTTCAAATACTTATGATGGCAAAATACATTTTTGCAAAATACATTTTTTTGTTATACAAAAAGTTGTCATTAGAAAAATTGAAAGATGTTACAATTTAAAAAAAAAAATAAAGAATGGAAACTTTGTCTTCGTATTCATTCACGTCTTCGCCTTTGCAAGGCACGCTCTTTTACAGGTCTCACTCATTCAGGTAATAAAGAGCTAAGCGGATATTTGGAAATGTGAATGTCAAAAAAATTTAATTTGTATAAAAATTAAAATTTTTTTGACGTTCACACTATTAAACACATCAAGTAAGATCGCTATATTTGCCTCTGCCGAATCTTATATACCCTTCACATTGCTCTTTTAATATACCCAGCCGAGTTATTTTGTACTGCAAATAATATGATAAAAATACGTTGTGCCAGTTTTAAAGTCCAAAGAAAACTTTACAAAATTTTAACGTTTGTGTGGATAATAGAAATAGATGAAGAAGATTTGAGGTCGAGAGTTATGAAAATTTTCGACATTATTCGTATTAAAAGGTTATTAAAAAATGTTAATTTTTATGGGATCTTCTAGTCCCCCTGCTCCTCTTCAACCTTTTTTTTCAAAATGTAGGTCTTATCATCGAATTACTTTTTGTAGAACACTAGAAGTCGATAGCTGTTATAGTTTCCGAGATATAGCGTATCAAAAATTTCACAAAAATTGTTCATTTGTATGAAAGCTACCCCTTCTTCACCCCCATTTAAAAATTCTTTTCTTTAAAGCGTAGGTCTTGTTGTCGAATTTTTCTTTGTAGAACATTTGATGTCGGCAGCTTTATAGTTTCCGAGACATAGCGTTTCGAAAATGTCATAAAAAGTGCTTATTTGAATGGGAGCTAACCCTTCCCCTGCCCCTACCCAAAAAATGTTTTTTTTTTCAAAGTGTAGGCCTTATCATATAATTACTTTTTGTAGAACACTAGAAGTCGATAGCTGTTATAGTTTCCGAGATATAGCGTATCGAAAATTTCATAAAAATTATTAATTTGTATGGGAGCTACACTTTCTCCTGCCCCCACTCAAAAAATTTTTTCTCCAAAGTGTAGGTCGATAGCTGTTATAATTTCTAAGATTAAGCGCATCAAATAATTCACCAAATTTGTGCAATTGCTGAGAAAAAACCACTTCCCTTGATCCTATCTGAAAAAAACTTTTTCCTTTTGAGGTCCCTATTTTCAGGGTATCCGTGCCAAGTTTTGTGGCAAGAGTTACTTTATTCACTGAGATACATAGGGATGTATGCACGGATTTTGTCCTAAAAAATGGGTTATTTTGGGTTTTCGCTTATATCTCGCTCAATAGTGAACCAATTTTGTGGATTTGAAACAGCGATTGTTTCCAAGATATTTCTAATAGTTTAACACCAATAACTGGTCCGTATCTTTTTATTTGACTCCGGAAACTTGATTTCAACAGACTGACAGACGGACATGGCTACATCAACTTCCCTATTTATAAGGATCCAGAATATCAATACTTTATGCGGTCGCAAATGGGAAATAAAGAAATTTCAAACGGAATGACAAACTGATATATACCCTTATCACTATGTGAAGGGTATACAAAAGAAATGCAGAGGGCGAATTTTTTAATTCGCCTTGATATTACTTCACTTTTAATTTAATTTGTTTTTCACATACAAGGCACATACAAAGAACCAAGACACATTCAACCAGGTAATCTTAAGGGCCCAGCTGTTTAAAATCAATTTGACATTTTCACGTTATAAAAATTTAATTTTGTATGAAATTTTTAATTTTTCTGACATTCTACCGTTCAAACATAAAAAGGAAATGCAGAGGGCGTATTTTTGAATTCGCCTTTGGTTTACTTTGTTGGATGTGCCTTGCAGAGAACTGTTTTCATAAAATTTATCACCAGTCTGTTTTCATCAGGTCCTGTAGAAAGATTGTTTTTTATGCAGGATTTATATATTCTTCAACAAGAGGCTGCTTATCTGATTAAACTTTTAAAAATCTTGTGTTCATGATTAATGGTTATAAATGTATTTTGTATTTCAAATAAAAGATACTAAAATACTGTATTTTGTATTTGAAATACTCGACTTGAAAGTATTTGGTATTTTGTATTTGAAATACAAGCGGAAGAAGTATTTTGTCTTTTGTATTTCAAATACAGCAAAGCATGTATTTTGCCCAACTCTGCCTACATATATGTACAAAAAATATATTTTTTTGTAGATGAAAAAAGCTATAGCTTTGAGAATGTCTTCCCTATCTATAAGAATCCAGAATATATTTACTTTATGGGGCTACAAATGCATAACAAGAATTACCGCACTATATTCGGTCGTGCCGAATTTAATATACCCTTCACATTTATCTTTAAGGTACCCAGCCATATAATCTATCGGAATCATTTTGTACTTTTAATAATATCCCAGCAAAAACTGCTGCTTCGCCGTAGGTAGGTTTGTAAGGGAATATCAAGACAGCAAAGCTCACAAACCTGCTTAGGTATGGCATAATATTTATTCGTGATGTCCCATTTAGTTGCATTTCATGTTAAGTGCTTATTTCGGCGCTATGAATATCCAGTTAATTCATGTAATTTTGGTGCTTCTTTAGTTGTTTAAATTTATTGCGTCATCGAAATAAATGTTTTGCCGTGTTATTATGTTCGTTACTCGACGAAAAAATTATGTTTTTTTTACTCACTGCCTTACAGTAGTGCTTCTTAGTATGCACTTGAGTAAGCGAGTGTGTAAAACAGTAAAAGTTTTACATATACTGTCATACACTATTGCATTTATTAAGGGAAAAAATAAGTGCTTGCTTCGAAGCGCATTAGTGTACTAGAAAAAGTATTTACTGCTTACAAAATCTCGATTATTTTTTGCTGGGATATGTAAGAAAACTTTTATGTGCATATCTACTTTCTATTTTTCCTTCCGCATCATGAAGTGATCTCGCAACCAAATAACATTTTTGTATGACAGGAACCATTTATATATTCTAATAATAAATAAAAAAAAATTATAACAAGTAAGAGCGCTACTTTCGGCTGTGCCGAATCTTATAGACCCTTCACATTGACTTATCGAAACCCCGAACATTTTTACTTATAAAATATTTATAATATTTCAATAAGGGTTGGTGACATATTTTTACGCTCTATGGGTGACTACGGGGAAGTTGCAGGGGTTTTTATCATAATTTTTTCAAATTTTGCATGCCAAGCCCCCTAGGAGGTATTATTAGGGGGTAAATATAATCTAGGAATAAGTTTGGGAGGGGAATCTAAGGCCAACTCTGAAGAAGTTGCAGGCATTTTTACATAATTTTTATAAACTTTGTATGGCAACCCCTTTAAAGCGTGTAGATAGGGATAAGTATATTCTAGAAACACATTTGGGAGGGGGAAACTAATAGTGTACACTTTATTTCTCAAAAGTCGACTCTGAAGAAGCTGTGGCCATTTTGACATAATTTTTGTAAATTTTGTATGGCGACCCCTTTAGGGCGTAGATAGGGATAAGTATGTTTAAGGAATATATTTGCGAAGAAAAACTAATGGGGGTCGGTCGTACTCTTTATTTCTCTAAGGCTGAGTCTGGGGAAGTTATTGGCTTTTTTATATCCTTTTTGTTAAATTTTATTTTGCAGCCGCCTTATGTGATGGAGATAGGGGGCAAAAACGTTATAGGAATATGCTTGGAAGGTAAAACTAATGGGGGTCTGCTTTACATTTAATCCCTCTAGGGGCGACTCCGTAGAAGTTGTAAGGTTTTTACCTTTTTTTTGTTAATTTTGTATGGAGACCCCCATAGGTAATCGATATAGGGGTTAAAAGATGTTCTATAAATATGTTTGAAAAAGAAAACTAATGAGGCTCTGCTTTACATTTTATTCCTGTAGGGTCGAATCCGAGGAAGTTGTAAGGTTTTTATTTTTTTTTTTTAATTTTGTATGGCAGCCCCCTTAAAGTGTGGTGGTAGGATGTAAGTATATTCTAGGAATATGTTTGGGAGGAGAAACTAATCGGGGTCGGTCGTACACTTTGTTTCTGTAAGTCCGACTCTGAAGAAGTTGTAGGCATTTTTACATAATTTTTGTAAATTTTGTAAGTATATTCTAGGAACGTATTCGGGAGGGGAAGCAAATGGGGATCTTAATTTCTCTAAGGGTGACTCTGAAGAAATTGGGCATTTTGACATAATTTTTGTAAATTTTGTATGGCGATAGGGGGTGAGTATGATCAAGAAATATATTTTCAAAGAAACACTAATGGGGGTCGGTCGTACTTTTTATTTCTCTAAGACCGACTCTGGGGAAGTTATTGGATTTTTTATATTCTTTTTGTTAATTTTATATGGCAGCCCCCTTAGGTGATGGCGATAGGGGGCAAAAACCTTCTAGGAATATGTTTGGAAGGTAAAACTAATAGGGGGCTGCTTTACATTTTATTTCTCTAGGGGCGACTCCGGTAAAGTTGTAAGTTTTTTAAACTTTTTTTTATTAAATTTGTATGACAACCCCCTAAGGTTATGGAGATAGGGGGCAAAAACGTTCTATGAATATGTTTGGAAAGGCGATTCCGGGGAAGTTGTATGGTTTTTACTTTTTTTAATTTTTTATGGCAACTCCCTTAAGGCGTGAGGGTGGGGGTTAAGTATTTTCTAGGAATATGTTTGCGGAAAAACTAATGGGGGTCAGTCGTACACTTTATTGCCTTAAGGCCGACTCTGAAGAAGTTGTGGGCATTTTCATATCATTTGTGTAAATTTTGTATGGCAGCCCGCTTAGGGCGTGGTGATAGGGGTGAAGTATATCATAGGGATATCTTTGGAAGGGGAAACTAATTTGGGTCGGTCGTTCACTTTAGTTATTCCCCTTAGGCCGACTCTAAATAAGTTGTGGGCATTTTCATGTCACTTTTGTAACTTTTAGTTGCATTCTTAATCTCGTAGTGTACGGACGTGTCTACGCGAGTGTAATATTGGTAATAGGTTATATTAGTAATAAGTGGCAAACGAATTTGTTGATATAAATACATTCATACAATAAATAAGTGAGAAGGGAAATAAAAACAAACTAAGCAAAAAAAAAACAAACGGTTTATGGGTAACAGTAATCGTCGTGACAGTGCGCCTTAAAGCCGAAATGCCTAATTTCCCAGCAAAAAATAATCGACATTTTGTAAGCAGTAAATACTTTTTCTAGTATACTAATGCGCTTCGCAGCAAGCACTTATCTATTCCCTTAATAAATGCAACAGTGTATGGCAGTAAATGTAAAATTTTTACTGTTATACACACTCGCTTACTCAAGTGCATACTAGGAAGCACTACTGTAAGGCAGTGAGTAAAAAAAAAATTCGTTTTTCGTCAAGTAACGAACATAATAACACGGCAAAACATTTATTTTGATGACACAATAAATTTAAACAACTAAAGAAGAACCAAAACTACATGAATTAACTGGATATTCATAGCGCCGAAATAAGCACTTAACATGAAATGCAACTAAGTGGGACATCGCGAACAAATATCATGACATACGTAAGCAGGTTTGTAAGCTTTGCTGTCTTGATATTCTCTTACAAACCTACCTACGGCGAAGCAGCAGTTTTTGCTGGGTTGTGTTAAGTTCCACAAGCGTAAGCAATGAAATCATTAGAGACCCTGAATATAATAGAAACTATTTGAATGCAAAACCAAAAACAATTACAAACAATTACAAGTGCAAGGGATCCTAACCTAAATAAGTCTACTGAACGAGGGACAAACTTAGCCCTATCTATTTTAAAAAATTACCAATTTTTAAAAATTCTTGATACGCTATATCTGGGAAACTATAACAGCTGTCGACATCAAATGTTTTACAGAAAGTAATCAGACAACAAGCTCCTATACAAATTAACAATTTTTATTAAATTTCGATACGCTATATCTTAGAAACTAAAAGAGCTATCGACATAAAATCTTTAACAAAAAGTAATTGGACAACAAGACCTACGCTTTGAAGACAAAATTTTTTGGGTGAGGGCACGAGAAGGGGAAGCTCCCATACAAATTAACAATATTAATGAAATTTCGATGTTCTATATCTCGGAAACTTTTAAAGCTATCGACATCAGATGTTCTACAGAAAGTAATTAGGCAACCAGACCTACGCTTTCAGAAAATTTCTTTTGGGTGGGGGCAGGAAAAGGGGTAGCTCTCATTCAAATAACCAATTTCTTAAATTTCGATACGCTATATCTCAGAAACTAATAGAGCTATCGACATAAATTCTTTAACAAAAAGTAATTTGACAACAAGACCTACGCTTTGAAGACAAAATTTTTTGGGTGAGGGCAGGAGAAGGGAAAGCTCCCATACAAATTAACAATTTAAATGAAATTTCGGATATTCTACATCTCGGAAACTATTAAAGCTATCGACATAAAATGTTCAACAGAAAGTAATCAGACAACAAGACCTACGCTTTGGAGAAAAAAAATTTTTTGGGTGGAGGCAGGAGAAGGGGTAACTCGCACACAAATTAACTAATAAACCTATCGACATAAATTCTTTAACAAAAAGTAATTGGAAAACAAGACCTTCGCTTTGAAAACAAAATTTTTTGGGTGAGGGCAGGAGAAGGGGAAGCTCCCATACAAATTAACAATTTTAATAAAATTTCGATACGCTATATCTCGGAAACTATTAAAGCTATCGACATAAAATGTTCAACAGAAAGTAATGAGACAACAAGACCTACGCTTTAGAGAAAAAAAAATTTTTGGGTGGAGGCAGGAGAAGGGGTAACTCGCACACAAATTAACTAATAAAGCTATCGACATAAATTCTTTAACAAAAAGTAATTGGAAAACAAGACCTTCGCTTTGAAAACAAAATTTTTTGGGTGAGGGCAGAAGAAGGGGAAGCTCCCATACAAATTAACAATTTTAATAAAATTTCGATACGCTATATCTCGGAAACTATTAAAGCTATCGACATAAAATGTTCAACAGAAAGTAATCAGACAACAAGGTCTACGCTTTGGAGAAAAAAAAATTTTTTGGGTGGAGGCAGGAGAAGGGGTAACTCGCACACAAATTAACTAATAAAGCTATCGCCATAAATTCTTTAACAAAAAGTAATTGGAAAACAAGACCTACGCTTGGAAGACAAAATTTTTTTGGTGAGGGCAGGAGAAGGGGAAGCTTCCATGGAAACTAACAATTTTAATGAAATTTCGATATTCTATATCCCGAAAACTATAAATCTATCGACATCAAATGTTCTTCAGAAAGTAATAAGGCAACAAGACCTACGCTTTGAGTAAAATTTTTTTTGGGTGGGGGTAGGAGAAGGGGTAGCTTCCATTCAAGTAACCTTTTTTTTTAATTTTTGATACGCTGTATCTCGGAAACTATAACAGCTATCGACATAAATTGTTCAACAGAAAGTAATCAGACAGCAAGACTTACGCCTTGGAGGGCAGGAGAAGGGGAAGCTCCCACACCAACTAACAATTTTTATGAAATTCCGATATATATCTCGGAAACTAATAAAGCTATCGACATAAATTCTTTAACAAAAAGTATTTGGAAAACAAGATCTACGCTTTGAAGACAAAATTTTTTGTGTGAAGGCAGGAGAAGGGGAAGCTCCCATACAAATTAACAATTTTAATCAAATGTCGATATTCTTTATCTCGGAAACTATTAAAGCTATTGACATCAATTGTTCTATAGAAAGTAATCAGACAACAAGACCTACGCTTTAGAGAAAAAAATTTTTGGGTGGGGGGAGAAGAAGGGGTAACTCCCACACAAAGTAACAATTTTTATGAAATTTCGATATTCTATATCTCGGAAACTAATAAAGCTATTGACATAAATTCATTAACAAAAAGTAATTGGAAAATAATACCACCCGCTTCGAAGACAACATTTTTTGGCTGAGGGCAGGAGAAGGGGAAGCTCCCATACAAATTAACATTTTTAATAAAATTTTGATACGATATATCTCGGACACTATTGAAGCTATCGTCATCAAATGTTTTACAAAAAGCAACAGGACAACAAGACCTACGCTTTGAAGAAAACAAAATGTTTGGGTGGGGGCAGGAGAAGGGGCAGCTCCCATACAATTTAATAATTTTTATGAAAAATCGATACGCTCTATCTCTGAAACTATTAAAGCTATCCACATCAAATGTTCTACAAAAAGGAATTGACAACAAGACCTTCGCTGTGAAGAAAAAATGTTTTGGGTGGGGGCAGGATAACGGGTAGCTCCCATGCAAATTAACAATTTTTATGAAAATTTTGATACACTATATCTCGGAAACTATAATAGCTATCGAATTCTAGTATTCTACAAAAATTGATTGGATGATAAGACCTACACTTTGAAAAAAAAAGTTTTTGGGGTAGGGGCAGGGGAAGGGGTAGCTTCCATACAAATTTACAATTTTTATGAAATTATCGATACGCTATATCTCGGAAACTATAACAGCTATCGACTTGTGGTGTTCTACGAAAAGTGATTGGATGATAAGACCTACACTTTGGAAAAAATTTTTTTTTGTTGGGGCAGGGGCAGGGGCAGGGAAAATTAACAATTCTTATGAAATTTTTGCTAAGCTATAATTCGGAAACTATTACTGCTATCGACATCAAATATGCTATCGATAGCTGGTACTATTCAATTTATTTTCAAAATATAAAAATTATTGTATCATTACTCTTTGTAGAGCACTCGAATCTGATAGCTGTTATAGTTTTCTAGATATAGCATAACGAAAATGTTACTTAAATCGTTATTTTGTATAGGGGATACTCCTCCCCTTTACCCAACCTAATAATTTTTTTAATAAGGTAGACCTAATTGTCCAATTACTTTTTGTTGAACATTTGAAGTCGATAGCTGTATAGCGTATCGAAAATTTAAAAAAAATTATTTATTATTATTTGTGTAGGGGTACCACTTCTGCTGCTTCTACCCAAATTTTTTGTTTTTAATGTAGGCCCAATTGTCCAATTACTTATTGTAAAACATTTGTAGTCAATAGCTGTTTCAGTTTCCGAAATATTACGTATCGAAAATTTCTAAGAATTGTTAATTAATATGGGGGCTACCTCTTCCATTGCCCCTACCCAAAAAAAAATCAAAGTGTAGGTCTTATAGTCCCATTACTTCTCGTAGAACATTTGGAGGCGACAGCTGTTATAGTTTCCGAGATTTATCGCACTAAATATTTTACAAAATTTGTGCAATTGTAAGGGAAATGCCACTTCCCCTGATCTTTTCTGCGAAATATTTTTCCTAGCTTAGGCCATTATCTTTAAAGTTTCCGTGCCAAGTCTTGTGGCAAGAGTGACTATATTTACTGATATACATATATAGGGATATAAGCACGGATTATTTCTAAAAAAAATGGACTCTTTTGGGTTTTGGCTTAAATCTCGGTCAACAGTGAACCGATTTAGCTGATTTTACATAGCAAATGTCTCAGAAATATTTCCAATTGTCCAATTTCTAAACGTTTTCTGTGCAACTTTATTTGAGTCTAAATTGACTTCCCTATCTATAAGGTCCTTATGGGGTCGCAACTGGATAGTAAAGAATCTACAAACAGAACGACTAACTACTATATGCCCTTATCACTATGTAAAGGGTATAAAAAATAGAAAAGCTAACAAAAAGCATGCTTTAACAAACTAATATAAAAAAATGTCAACTTAGTTTTTTATATATTATTTTCCTCTGTTAAACGCTCTCAGATATTAAAAAAAATCTTTAACAATCCAAAAAAATCACGAGATTCATTTTAAAAAAAATCTCCAGGACTCGGTATTTTCCGCTGCTGAAAAAACCCGAGATTTTGGGAAAAAGCTCCATTAAGACATTTAGGGGTCCCAAATCAACAAACGCAGATTGATCTTCACTTTCGGCAACAGTCGGCAAAGCAAATATCTAATAGAGAGACAAATTAGGTAAGACAATAAATATAGTTCAAGAATATACTAAAACTAAATCTAAGTAATACTAAAAAAATTTTCAAATCGGTAGGCCATTAATTGAACTTTTCTCCCCTAGACAGTAAATTTATATATTAGCATAATACTCAACAAAGCTATATATAAACTGCCTGAGTTGTCATCTGAGTTTCACAACTGAGACTTATTTGTATAGTGTAATAACATGTCTATTTTCATTTGTTAATATTTTTGTCTAGCCTCAGTTGAAAATAGAACGTTTTCTATTCTCAAATTATTTAACGTCTGAGTTTAAAATTTAAAAATGAGTGCTGTGTATTGCCATACACTTTGTACTAATTTAACAACTTTTAGAATTAGCGGATTTATTATAATTTCTTATATGTAATGTAATACTAAAAATAAAAATTTCAAATTGTTTTTTGACACTCATAAAAATTTAAACTTTTTTTTGACACTCAACTCAGATAAAAACTTATTTTAAATTCATTCCTTACATTTAGATCAAAACAAAATTTAAAACTAATAAAATTTTACTTTTTTTTAAAATCTGGTTTTTATGCAATATGTAAATCGCATACCCAAGTGAAACAAGTTTATCCTAACTGTAAATACTTAAAAACTTCTTTTAGTCATACGGGCATATTTTAATTAAATAAAGGACATTTACACCAACTGGAAAACAGCTACAGCACACAATTTCCAATTATAAGAAACACATGTCCTTGAATATGTGTATGTATTTAATGGTCTTGAAACCAGTTTCTCTTTCTGTAAAAAATTCACATTTGTGTAAATGTAATATTATACCACAGCATCCGTCTGAAAAAATAATTAAACAAAAAACATATTTCTATTTAAATTATTGAAACCTAGATAGACAAAAGGGTTAGGTAAGGGTTGTTAGCAAAATGTTTATGATTTTTATAAAACATGTTAACCAGTTTGTATTTATTAAAACCCTTCCATTGTATTTCTAGTATGAATCAACTTTTTACTGCGTTTGTTATATCTGCAATATTCATTTTCGAATGTATATAAATTAGATACTTAAGGTGTAAAGCTAAGGCGATTCCATATTCAAATAGAACCATTCTGAGGTAATTTCCATTAAAAATTTGCTATGGCATCTTTGTTAATAATCTACTGATATGTTATCATAAATTTAAAATTACTAGTTATACCCTTCACAGAAGGGATGAGAGTATACATTCGTATATCAGTTTGCCATTCCGTTTGTAATTTCTTTAATTTTCATTTGCGACCCCATAAAGTATGTATAAGTATATTCTGGATCCTTATAGATAGGGAAGTCGATATAGCTTTGTCCGTCTGTCCATCTTTTGCAATCAAGGTTTTCGAGTAAATTTAAACACTACGGACTAGGTATTGGTATCAAACTATCAAACATAGTTCTAAAAAACACAATTTCCATATAAAATATGTAACAAATAAAAACTGGCAACGCTGTTAAACATACTTATACACATATATGAATGGGCATAAAGCAGTGGTCTTCACCCATATTACCCAGCTAACGAAGATTTTCGGGTTTTTACTTACTCTCTTCGTGAATATTGCAACCAGGGTTTTCCAAAATAAATTGTTTTCCTACCAAAATGCTTCTTAAAATCTGCAAACAGCAACTGAATAACTAATCCTGATTAAATTGTATTTTTTAATAAATATCGCATTTTGTTTACTGATATTGCTTTTATAATTCATGGCGAGCTATTTTTATTTTATTTTTCGATCGTAAACTTAAGAAAACATAATAAATTATTAACATTACACAATCTTTCATAAATAAACAATCCATACGCTTTGTTTTCATCATTGCAAACGGTAATCATAATCAAAACAACAAACATATGAAAAATAAAAAATTTCAATTAGTAGCTTGTTAGCTTTCAAGCAGAGTAGGTGTATGTCGCATGTTTTTATTTTTCAGAGAGAGCTAAAAATGTTTTTTCTGCACTGCAGCGTTGCCAATTAGTGTGTAATTATCCAAAAATAATTTGAAGCTCTTTATGTGTGCAATATAGGTAGAGCTAAAATTTTTTTGATAATTACAGTAAGAAATTGATAGCAAGCTACATAAATTTATGCAATTTAAAAACTTTTTCATAATTCAGGTAAAAACCTACGGACATACATGTAAATTTTTTTACAGCATTTTAGAAAAAAATATTTATATATGGGATATTAAGTGGGAAAGTCTTTTTTGTTTTCTTTAAACATATTCAAAGAGGCTGAGTGTTACTAAAGAATATGTTTGCATCGCACCTTAAGCGGCATAAAATGCATATTGAGTTTCATTCTGTTTCAGGAAATGAGAGAAATCAATTAATAAAAAAACTAAAAGAAGATTTTCGACTCAAAAATCTTTGTATCCAAAAT